>JAMXBD010000557.1:0-600000 GCA_024138025.1 Combretum micranthum
AAAGTTGAACCAAGTTAAAAACTTAATTCCAAATAGAACAAAAACGAGTTCTCTCAATCTTGAGAAAACGAGAACCCTGAAACAAATATAAAGTCCAATTATCGATATAATCAACGTTCGTACGTCGATTAAATAATCTACCCAATTCCTAAAACGCAAAACGAACAATAGATCCAAATACCGCTTAACAACGAGATAATAAAATCCTAATTCCTTCAGTAAAATTTTAGAATCACAAATCCAAATTTTCCACAAAAGTCAAATCGAGTCAACTCATAAACCTAGACTCGGTTAAACGATTCCGAGAACTAAAAACTATTAAATAATCACAAAAACAATAAAATAAAATAAAACATAAATTCGAGCTAAAATTCTAAAACGATCAGACTCGAAAATTATACGATCTTACAATATCTCGACGGAATCGGAAATCAAAACGGAACCCTAAAAGTCAACAAGCCTATAACGAACCCTAGTGTTTAAGATCCGGCAATCCCCGTTTCCAAACCCTAGAAAACGAAATTAAGTTAATGACCAGAATAGTCGTAATAATATAGGGTAACATAAAAATATCAGATTCGCGAATTCGTGACCTTCGGACCCAAACGGATCGGTTCTCGAAAAGCGTGTCCTGGAGCTCGGAATGTTAAAAATATTCCGTTATACCAATAGACTCTAAAAATACAAGGATTCCAAAAATATCAGTTTTGAATTTTTCGGTAGCTAAAAATTACAGATATCGCATTATTACGCGTATTTTATTACTACCGGTACTTTAATTTCTAGTCTACTATTCATAGTACTTTTTCTACTATTCATTACTATTTCACTATCTCTACTTTTTCTTACACCTATTTCTTACACCTACATATCTATTTTCTTACTTTTCATTTCCAACACAACTTTAAATCACATCAAACTTTACACATTACTTCTTTTATACAAACAAATAAAAATAAAACAATTCCCCCCCCCCCCCCCCCCCCCCCCCCCCCCCCCCCCCCCCCCTAAATGCCCAAAACCGGTGCCTCCCTCTCCTATTCATCTCTATTTTATTTCTTTTTCAATTTATTTTATTACATCCAAAATTCACTCCAAAAATTCTATAAATACCCCCTTCCTCTTCCATTCTTTCACACAATTCATTTCACTACCAAAACTCTCTCAAAATCTCTCCACAAATTCTCTCTTCAAGAATTCTCTCTACCAAAACTCTCTTTCACCAAATATCCACAAGAATTTCTCTTCATACAATACAACTACCATCTCTCCATAACCACATAACCATACATTCACTACCATCTTCATACCACACAAATACCTTAGGTAAAAATTTCTTTCAACCATTTATCTATTCATGTCATGTAACTTAGCATGACTATGGTGTTGTTTTGAAACTCACATGAGTAGTAAAAGCAACAACATGTTCATGTTTTGTTCTTGTACATAAGCTTCCTATTTTATTATGTTGTTATTATTATTGTTATTATTTGCTTCTAATCTAACTTATATTATGTATATTATGTATATATATTTATTTAGAGCATATAAGCTCATTTGTTATTTATTTACTTTCAAGTTATGCAATTTATTCATTTCATATTATTATTAAGACTAGTCTTTCTAGTCTTAGACTTGTCCATATCAAGTCAAAAAATCTTTTATTTATTTTCTTTCGGGACTAGTCCATTCTTAGTCCCGGGATGCCTTGATAAAGCTAAGGCTCCAATACTTGATCGGGATTCCTTGATGAAGCTAAGGTTCCCAATGCTTGATATTTTATTTTCTACTTATTATTGTTTTAGTATTTTCTTATGTTCTTATTATTTTATATGCTCATGATACATGCATTTGCATAATGTTAATGTCTCAACTAGTCTAAAAATAGAATCTTGTTTTACTAAATGAACTCAAAGCTAAGTTTCCAATTATATGATTTACCACAAAAACATGAAGTTATTATCAACAACCTAGAAATAGAATAATACAAGTTTTCTCAAGTTTTCTTAAATAACAAAGATAGTTTTACCAAGAAAAACATAAATAAATATTTTCCTTGTATTTTATGGTAATCTAAGTTTTTAGAAAAATAAATCATTAATATCGAAAGTTTAAGACTTAAACTCTTTTCTAAACTAAGGAACAAACTAGTTTTCAAAGTTAAGACAAAAATCAACTCATCAAGTTATGAACCCACTTAGGAAAAATAATGATTTTCAAATTTCTAAAAGAAGAAACTAATTTTCAAAGAAATATAAATGAGGTAAGATTTATAATAATGGATTTTATCCATAAAGATGATTCTTTTCAAAGAAATGAAAGAACAAGTTTTAGAAAGTAAAAGCTTATATTTTAGAAATAAATATAAGAAGACAAAATTCATTTTCTAAAAACCATCCTAAATACAAAAATTTATGAAAAGGTTTTTATCAACTTAATATACTTTTGATGAATTTGAACTTTAATCACTAGAAGGAAAATTTAATATAAGACTAAAGGATTAAGAAAAATTCAACTTGTTTTGGAAGAAGAAAGAAGAAAATAAAATAAGAATATACTCATTTATAACAACCTAGGAAAAATATAAAGTTTCTTTAGATACTTGAAAGGAAATTTTCAAAACTAAGGTTTAAATGAATTGTTTTATGAAATAAATTGTTGAGACACTACCATTGGGATTTTGCATATAAAGTGAGCATACCTATATATATTCAAAAGTTTTATCAAATATATATTTATATTGTTACAAAAGGATTTTCTTTAAAATGGAGTTGAGTTAGAAAATGGATTTTTGCAAAAGTTTAGAAAATTCGTTTTAAATCTGTACCTGACGTTTTCGGAACCCAAATGACCTTTTATGACCAAGATAAGTTTAGAAATGGATAGAACTTTTCGAATAGGTAGAAAACGGTATATCATATGCGAAATTCCGAGTTAAAATGAGCAAGTTATGGCCATTTTAAGTTGGAATTTCTTCTTATACGATTTTACCGCGATTTTAAGTAAAGTTTAGAATCTCCAAAAATAGAAATTCATGAAAGACTTATCCCGGGTATTTCTTTTGTCTAGGTGACGAAGGATACGAGAATACCCTACCCGAGGATTTCTACGACTAAGAAGATAGCGAAATGGACGAGTGAGTTATTCCTTCTAATTTCGTTACCTTGCTTGTGCTTGTAATGTAGTAGCATTAGTGTACTAAGAAAAGATAAAAACGAATATATTTGGGGATTTCGGGATTATATGATTCTATGTTTATGCGTGAAATGAGAATTAAGAATATCGCAACTTCGATCTGCTTGTTTAAATAATTTTGTTTACTTACTTGTATGATTGTTTATTGTTGCTAAATTGATTGATCGCCCCTAATAAACCTTAATAAGGTTTGACCTAAGAACAATAAAACGTTCACGCATAGCATCCATCGAGTCACATCTATTTCAGAAGGCTGCTACTCCTACGCGTAGAGTTGGATTGGCTGTGATCGTGCGGTGCCACGGGCCATGTTCCTTCCTGGAGAATCCAAATCGCTCGGGGAAAGCGACTCTAGGTTCGGAGCCGAGCCAACCGAACGCTGTGGGTGAGGACCTGGGGACTAGCAGTAGAAGGTCGAGGACCTTCAACCCCGATTCCCTAACCTTTGATACGGAGGGGTAAATCCGTTCTATATATGGTTTCCGATGACTATAATATTCGCGTAATCATGTGATTGTTGCATTGTATGCACATATGTGTGATTAAATAAATAAACTTGTTTGAATTATGGTGCGAATGAAAAGGAATATCTCACTAAGCTAGTTGTAGCTTATACCCCTATAGATTTTGTTGAAACAGGTATATTCGTGGATTGAATTTGAGAATCATGACATTAAGGAAGTCATGGACGGATGATTAAGGATATGGAATCATACGATGAAGAAATTTTGTAAGGTTCTTTATATGTGCTAACCTATATGATTAGAGACGTATATTTATTTGAAGATAATAGAAGAACATGCCCTTAGAATTGAAATGTGATATGCTTATGTTTTATATTAAGTATTCTTTTGCCTTGTTACTTATTTATTATCAATGTGGATTGCGCTACTCCGATGCGTCCCCTTGGTTTCGTCTATCTTGTGCCTTTGTCATCTCATGAGATGCTCTTGATTGTTCCTCCAGGGTATTTGAATGGTTTTTCCTTGATTGTTTGTAGTATCAGGGGTCCAAAATTCTTTATTAGTTCCTCTTCGTTCCCATTCTCGCGTCCAGATTTGTCATATCTCTGACTGATCTCTTTTGCTTTCATCTCTTTCCCTTTTAGAGAGCGTTATATTGACCGATTATGAAACGAACCATCTTTGTTAGTCACTCAATTTATACCATAAGCATCCTTGCCTTCTTGTTATCGTTTGTGAGAAATTCAAAATCTTGAGAAGGTTATTTCCATTTCCATTGAGTCTTATAAACCTTTTCATCCTTTGGTGTCTTTATTTCATTTCTTCTAATGTCCCTTGAACTTCGGTATATCTGGGTTCTTCTTGGATATTTTGTTGATTCCAAATTATGAACCGTACTCATGATTCTTTCTTACTAACTTCCTTGTCCTTAGTTATGCTAGATCATCCTTTAGTTTCTTTTTAATACATCTTTCTTCCTATATCCCTTCTTTATCCTTCGTATCTTCTTATCTAAGCTTCTCTTATTATTTCTATGCGGTCGATTTTAATATCCTACCAACGTGGTTCTTCTTTTAAACCTTGTTGTGAACTTCAAGGTTCGGCTTTTCAACTCCCTTTTATTAATTTCCTATACTTAAGATTACATTCTTAGATTACTTCTTTTCTTCTTCAGGCTATATCACTATCCTTGAGTCCAGAAAGCATTACCAAAACTTATGGGTTTATAACGAACTTGAGGGTCATGCCTTCTTGCTTTGATTCTTTGTTGGTGATATCGTGATCTTAATTCTGAGAGAAACGTGTTTGCTCCTTAAAAAAAGGTTTTCACTTTGTTCCTTTCCGAAAGTTAACACGTTGGCTTAGGGTTTTCTCCATTATAAGCTAGATGGGTATATTTTGTGATGACATACTTCTCTTCGTAAGGTCTTGATTTCCTTGTTGTTGTTTCTCCAACTTCCTTATTAGTCTAGTTTCCATGTTTCTCTGAGTGAAACCTGTATCCAGAATTCCTTTCAAAATTTCTTATTGAAACTTATGAATGTCTCCAAAGGTTAATTTTTCCTCACTCTTTCGCTATTTACTTCCCTTATCAACTTGAAAGAATGTGTCTGTTCTTTTCTTATGTTAGCAATTCCTTTGCCAACTATTTTCTTTCTTTTTTTTTTTTTTGTTTTGTAAGCTCTATGTTTTCCTTGTTTCTTCTTATTGGGATCTTATTTGAGAGATATACATCTTATTCAAAAGATTACTTAATTCCATTATTCCTTAGAGTCACAGGTGACTTCATGGCCTCACATCTTTGTTGAAAGATCGATCGATTTTCTTGGGTTTCCTCATTCTTTCGCATTATCTTAAACTAGGTTGATCGTTTTTCATATATATTGAAAGAATGTAATACTTTGAACTTCAAGAGAGTAAAACATTCTGATTTACTAAACTTTTGATGTACACAAGAGGGGATTATCGCTCCTATTCATCCACATAAAGAAAACTTTACATTCCTCTGTTACTTAAAATAAAGAAACAACATCAATAAAAGAAGGTTGGGGATTGACTGGTTCCCGCATCGCTGTTATAGCCTCTAATGTACTCTAAGGCAGTCAAGTTTCCATTTTCTTTGTTCACCTCTTCACCTATCCATCGTCCCTCCAATTTGTATACTCGAATTCCCGAAGCAGTAGGTCCAGGTCCGCTTTCACTTCTACTGCCATTTCCTTTTTCTACTCTTATAGGAACAACTTCCTCTGATGATCTTGATAGAATACTCCTTCCTTGTGGATAATTGTTGGCAAAATGTCCTTTCTGATTGCAAACATAGCAAGCATCTACCCTTCTGTTTGGGCATTTTGACATCTTATAGTTTTTATTTCCACAGAAGAAACACTTTCCAAATAGCTGAGGGCACTTCTTCGGGTAGTGTGCTTCATTGCACTTCCAACACTTAATATCTCTTGGTATGATCCTTCTATTGTCGTTCTTGATTTTCTTTGGTAGGGGCATGAGATGGGGTTCTACGTAAAACTCCCTTTCGACGTTTGGGTCTTCTTCTTCTTCTTCTATTTTTCCTCTCCTTTTCCTTGCTCCTTCTACAATCCAGGCTCTTTCCACTAATTCTCGAAAATTTCTTATGTCAAATTCTTCCAACTTCATCCTTAGGTCTGCGTCCAATCCTCCTATAAAGACTTGTCTTTTCAATTCTTCACTGTACTTATAGGAGTCTGGTGCATATTGCAACAATCTACTGAACTCGGTCTCATATTGTTCGATTGTTCTTCCTTTTTGAGCAATTTGCAAGAAGTCTGCACTATATCTTACTCGTAAACTTCCGGGAAAATAATTCTCCAAAAACTCGTGTCTAAACATTTCCTAAGTGATTGGAGTCATTAGATCTCTTTTCCTTGACTCCCACCATATCCTAGCGTTTAGACGAAGCATGAATGTTCCATACTTGATTTGCAAATGGGGCGGAACTTCATATGCGTCAAAGGACATCTCTATTTGAGATAACCAATCTTTGCCTCCTCTAGCTTGTCATATGCTCCTTCAAAGTAGCGGTTGCTCTTGATGAAGTTAGGTAACATGCTCTTGTATGGTCTTGGCGGTGGATATGGAGGTAGGGGTGCACTTTGGCTATGCATGTTCCTATGCACAGATGCCTCTGTTGAAGCTTATTGTGGTGGTGGGGTTGGTATAGATACTGGAGCTGTCGCTGATGCTGTTGCTGGTGTTGCCTCTGGTACGGGTGCTTGTGCTGGCATATTTTGCCTAATTTCTTCTAATACGTGGGTTAGGTGTCCTAACATGGTGTGTAAGTCCCTTTGAGGTGCGGCGGCTCCTTGAACAGCAAGTTGATCTGCTTCTATGTCTGGTTGGTTAGAGGCGCTTCGTTCCCTTCTTCGTCTACTCCTATTTCGGCTGTTTTAAACTTTTCTAAGTCAGGTTTTATAAAGTTTTGATAACTTAATTAAATTTTAGCCAGAATTGGTAGTATAACAGAAAGTTAAATATGCATAAAAGCTAGCAAAATTTAAATCAAAACAATTTCTGAAATCAAACTTAGAGCATTAACATAGAAATAAAGTTCATACGTGAAATTGGAAATAAGACAAATCACAAAAGAAAATTACATAGAAAATAACAAGCATTGTTCCGAGAATTAAAAGATAGACTAAGATCATGGATCTAGTCTATGATTACAAAATCTAAGCTGGACTTCTAGGGATATGCTTCGTTTTCCTTTCCTCCTTTCTTCATTCCTCGGGTGCATCTCCCGGGTTGCTGCTGGACAATCCTGGGTTCCAGTCCCTCATAAATTGGCTGAAATATTTCCTCCTCTTCCAGATTGCCTCCCTAGATCTTTCGTGTACGTCGATTAGCTCATCTCTAGTCATCTCTGGTACTATGTCATGAATGGTTCTTCAAGTAATGGCTCCATCGGTCTCCATGCTATTATTCTCGTTGGGTGGAGCACTGTCTGTATTCATGGCCGAGTTTGGTTCTTGCCTTTCCTGAGTCTGTCGTCCTATTAAGTAGTGGATAATCCTTTCCTCAGTGCTGTTATGGGATTCTTCTTCTGCAACAGTGGTCTGATTTCCTTCTTCTGGTCCTGCTTCATTCTCTTCCTCCGGGTCTTCCTCCGAATCTTCACTCTCTTCATCTTCCTTCATAGGCTCTTCCCTTATTATTGATCCATCATCCCGCAGGCGTAGGGGTTCGTTCCTTCTTAGTTGGATTCCCATAAAGGTAGGCGGTTCCGTGGGCACTTGGGTTGGGGGTCGCAGTACTTCCTGGTACACTCCATGCCAATGGAAGATATCGTTGATATCCGCCTTCATCCATTCAAGGTGATCTATCAAGTTGTCGTGGGCGTATATCACGCCCCAGCAGGTACCCTAAACGTGACATACGCAATATTAAAACTAGAATGACTACCTCAGTCACTCGAAAGCTTCCATATCGGTACAAGGCGTACATTCACAACAAAGGGAGACCGGTGGAGTAATGCATTTTAAGACATTGGCAGCGGAACATGCAAAATAACACTTAATATATATCATTGAAATAAAAGTCTTACAGCTTCTAAGGGGCATTCCCCCGATAATTCTTAATAACATGGTTCTAAATATAACATAACTAAAGCTAGAAGATTTTAGAAGAAATCTACTCTATAACTTCAAAATAGATTGCCTCCAAAAGCTTCTCAAAATAAGGATTCTACCCGGGAAATCAAGGTGGTCTCGGGTGCAAAAGATAATCCTGCAATATCAAAAGTCTATAGGAGTATAAGCATGACTAGCTTAGTGAGATATTCCTTACGCAATAGTACTCATAACAACAATCAAACAAGTTTATTAATCAAGCATATGAATGCAACAATCATATGATCAAACATTACATACGACTATCCGGTTTCGTATGTTTGATGGATTTACCCCTCCATCGGTGGTTAGGGAATGCTTTGAACTGGGTCCCGAACAACCTCCTCAAGTTTGCGCGCGTCTTGGGGTTCCAACGAACCGTACTACTAGTCCCCGGGCCTTCCATGCCCAAAGCGATCGATCCGGCTCGGCTACACCTTGAGGCCGTATTCCCCGTACGTCCTAACCCTCAAGATGTAGCTAGGCAGCTTACCTTTCCGGTCCCACGCTGAGGAGTAGTAGCAAAACTTCGAAATGATATTCTAAGTGATATGCATGAGCAATTTATTATATGGGGATTTCAATATGGCATTAAATCATTTAAAGCGATCAAACAATATTTGCACACATAACAATACATACATGGAAACATTTATTCAATCACAAATCGGGTTCCGATATACTTATCGTTCATTGATCGCACACAATGAATCACATACATAATTCCCATAATATCCCACATGCATATCAATTTTATCTTTTCCTACATCTAGTGCTCTATTCTACAAGCACATGCGCGAATACATAAGCGTAAAGGAAACTCACTCGTCCATAGCGTCTAGGAGTCGAAGTAATCCTCGGGGAAGACAAGATCGTGATCCTCGACACCTAAACAAAAGAAATACCCAACATGAGTATTTCATCCAAGATCTCTTCTATACTTCTATCTTAGAATTCGTAAAAATCGTATGGAATGGAAATTCCAACTTAAAATGGCCATAACTTGCTCATTTTAACTCGGAATTCGCATATTATATACCGATTTCTACCTACTCGAAAAGATCTATCGATTTCTAAGGTTATTTTCATCAAAAGAAGTCATTTAGGTCTCGGAATAGAAGCGTACAGATTTGATACGAATTTTTCAAACTTCAAAACTAGAGTTTTCAAACTTTACTTCACTCAAGGGCTTTTGTACAAAAATATAGATATATTGTATGGTTGAAAAATCCCTTGAATTTATGTATATATATGTATAAACTCAAACTATATGCATGAATTTGGTGTTGTCTCAACAATGGTTTTGTAAGACACATGTCTTGAAAGTGAGATAAGCTTAAGACTTGAAAAGAAGTTAGTTTTACTTTGAAAATTTCCTAAATTATTATAAAGGAGTATTTCTTCCTTTTAACTCCATTTCTTAGTTATTAATCTTCAAAAGTAATTTTAATCTTTCAAGATTTTCATAAATTTATTTCTAGTGGTTTGGAAACATATAGTTTTTCTAACTATTTCATAGTTATATCCACAAGAAATCATCTTATAAGTAAATTTTGGAAAAACTTATCTTAGACTTTAGTGTTGGTGGAAAACTTTGACAATTGAATTTAAGAAATCCTTTGTTTAGGTCTAAAGAAACTTTCTTATTTCTTTGAAAAGAGATTTTATAATAACTTTACTTTATGTATTTCTTGGTGAAAACCACATATTATTACTAAAACTTGAGCTAGCTTATCTAACTTTAGAAGAATATTTGCTTAAGATAAATTTCAAACCTTTAAGGAAAATAACTTCTTATGTGACAAAATTTATTTTTAAAAAGAGTTCTTATTCTTATTTTAAGAAAGCTCATTTCTATTATGATTGAGACAATAACAACATATTCATGCATGAATGAGAATATGTAACCATGAAAAATATAAAAACAACATAATTAAAATAAATAAGAGCATAAAAGTAAAGTCAAGTATTGGGAACCTTAGCTTCATCAAGGAATCCCGGGACTAAGAATGGACTAGTCCTCAAAAGAAAAGAAAAGCAAGGAAATAAAATTGTTTTGACTTGATATGGACAAGTCTAAGACTAGAAAGACTAGTCTTAATATTGCATAAAACAAGTAAATAAATAAATTGCAAGACTTGAAAATAAATAAATAACAAGTGAGCTTATATGCTCTAAATAAATATATACATAATATACATAATACTTATATAAGTTAGGTTAGAAACAAATAATAATAACAATAACAACATCATACATAAAGAAAAGAATAGAACATGAACAAAAACAAAACATGAATAAATTGTTGCTTCTTTAACTCAATGAGTCTAAGAAACATACACTAAACTCATGTTAAGTTATATGAACATGATGAGTAATAAGAGAAGTTTTACCTAAAGTTTATGTGTTGGTTGAAGAAGAAAAGAATGGGTTGTAGTATTATGTGGGATGGATTTTCTAAGGAAAAGAGAGAACTTGAGAGAGATGTTGGGAGAGGAATTTTGTGGAGTGATTTTGGGAGAGTTTTAGTATGAATTTTTGTTGTGTGAAAGAATGGAAGAGGAAGGGGGTATTTATAGATTTTTGGAGTGGAAATTAGATGTAATAAAATAAATTGGAAAAGAAAACAAATTGAGAGGAAGAGGAGAGAGAGGGTGGACGGCAATGGCCTTGAGGGAAGAGAAAAATTGATTAATTTTGTTGTTTTGTAATAAAAAGAAGTAATGTGTAAAGTGTGATGTGATTAAAGTTGTATGGGGAAGGTAAATTGTAAGGTATAGGTATGGTAGTGTGTAAGAATAGAGTGTAAGAAAAAGTAGAGATAGGTGAATAGTAATGAATAGTAGAAAAGTACTATGAATAGTAGACTAGACAATTAAAATACCGGTAGTAAAGAAAATACGCGTAAAAGCCTATATCTGTTATTTTTAGTTACCGAAAAATTCTAAAACTGATATTTTTGAAAACCTTATATTTTTACGAATCTATTGGTGTTGTCGGAATATTTTTGCTATCCGGTGCTCCGGGGCACGGTTTTTGAAAACTGATCCCGATCGGATCCGAAGGACACTAGAAAAATTCAAATCTGATATTTTTAGGCTTCCCTATTATTACGAACCATTCCACAATTATTCAATTTCGTTTTCTAGGGTTTAAGAACACGGGAGTGCCGGATCTAGATCACTAGACTAATCGTATAACTAGGTTAACTTTAGGGTTTCATTTCAACTTCCGGTTCTTAGGGTTTGCTAATATTATCGAAAAATCTAGGGGGGCTTACAGCGTAAACGAACATAGGTCCAATTTTCCTCCATGTCTAGAAATCTGGTGAAGTTCGTCCCCCGCCTTTCCTAAGAAATGTGGCTTCCTTCAACATAGGTCTATCTTCAGCAATGGCCGCAATACGTTCCACGGCGTATATCATTTTCAATTCGGTCAGTTTCTTTCCTATGGGACAGTTGTGAATGGTCTGTACCACTTCCCTCCATTCTGTTTGTATCATTCCTCTCTTCCATATTTGGAACACTTCTCGGACGGTCCTAGGTTGTCCAGCTAGGGCAAATTCTTCACATAAAACTCTAAGTCTCAATCGATAATCTTCTGGTGTTTCGAAGGGTCCTTTTCGGAAGTTCTTGGCTTGGAGACGGGCCTCATCTATAGTGATCTACGTAAAAGAAAGGTATTAGAAGACTTATTCTACCCATTTTACTTCATCTAGGTTTTTCTTGCTTCTATCTAAGTCAATTCTTCTTAAGTCCATTTCTATAATTATGATTCCTAGGTTCTTAAACCATGCTCTGATACCAACTTAAACTGTCACGCCCCAATGGGTACCCTAAACGTGACAGTCCGCCACACTCAATATTAAAGCTTAAGTATGACAACCTTAGTCATTTCCAAAAGCTTTTATATTAAGTGTAAGGCTTACTTTCACAATTTTTAGTGAACCATATATGGAATAATGAAGCTTAAGGAGATATAAAAACATATTAAGAAAAGAAGAATCACAATAATTATTTGTCCATGGTAAAAACTTTACAAACTTAGGGACAACTCCCTAAATTATTAATCTATTATATACATATTAACATGCTAATACTAAGCTATACTTTATCCAGATTTCTAATGTTCAAAAGGGATTACCTGCCCGCATGGTCCACGTGGCCTTAACTATAAGTACGGGAACTGCAAAAGATATCTATTGGGGTATAAGCTAATAGGCTTAGTGATAACTATTTCCATAAATAACTTCTTATAACAAGATTCAAACAAGTTGATTTAATCAAACAAATGTAATGCACAAGCACGTGGGCAAGCAAGCATATAGCTTTCCGGGAACTATATGTTGAATGGATTTACGCCCTCCATTCGGGGTTTGGTGATACTTATCCTCAAAACAAGTAGTTTTAATAACAGAAAATTTTAAGCTTGCGAGCACTCATCGCCAAGCATTCATTAAAAAGTTTTAAACTTGCGAGCACTCATCACCAAGTATTCCGAATCTACTTGATTTGACTTGCTTTCGGATCAACCGCCAAGCATTCCATTAAGCCGCCAAGCAATCGCTTTCGGATCTCCCGCCAAGTGTTGCTTTCGACATGAGCTTACTATCCTTCTCACCCAAGGATAATAACCCAACCATGCAATGTGACTCACTTCGTGGTATGCATGAGTTCATTAATTTATAAAGTCATAACATAATTATTTTCAACTTTAAGGTGATCAAGGAATTTCACACAAATCAATATTAAACTAAAACAATCACTTAGAACAATTCGGGCTTCGATATTCTTAGAATTCTTCAAGGAATTATTTTACATGCATATCGTTTATTTTTTCCTAACTCTAGTGCAACTAATTTACAAGCACAACAAGTGTAGCATTTAATGGAAATAAACTCACGATGCCATTATCGTCTATTCCTCTAAGCGGATGAGTCGTTCACACACTCCACTTATCGTAATAATTCTCGGGTAAAGGAATCCTTCCTCGGGGTCACCTAACCAAAGAAATACCCACAATGAGTTTTTCTTGAAGATTTTCTTGAATTTTGACAAAACATGTCAAAGAACATTAAAGTTCGTTATGAGGGAATGTTCCAACTTAAAATGGCCATAACTTGGTCATTTTAACTCGGAATTACGCATATAATATACCGATTTCTATCCACTCGAAAAGATTACCCATTTCTAAAAATTATTTTCAACAAAAAAGCCATATGCTTTGAAAAAGTGGCGACAAAAATTCACCACGGATTTCCAAGTAAAAACAACCTTGGTTCAAGAAATCAAAATTTGTTTGATAAATACTTAGTATCTATTTAGTTGAAAAATTCTCTTTTATAAATATATAATCATATTTAAGCATGCTCAAGTGTCTTGTTGTCCAATTTATTTTTCTTAGGTAAAATAATGTCGGGTTGTGAAGCTTTTCGGAAATTGTTTTTGTAAATTTCTTTGAAATGAATACCTTGTTTTCTTTATTTTCTAAAAACGTTTCATGTTGGTTTTATTTATTCTTTTCTTAGTGACCTTTGAAAATAAAGTTTTCTACTTTCTAAGTTACATTAATACTATACTTGAAGTTTTCTAGGAAATATGTTATTCTTCATTTTTTCTTGTGTAAATTCCTTTGTTTACTTGTTTTGCAAAAATTCCTTACTTGATATTTCTCATTCTTTTTCTCATTTTCAAAAATAATCATCCATGCATGAAAATTTGTTTTCTTCATAAAAAAAAAAAAACAATGTGGAACAATTAAGGACTTTTTGTAGAAAAACTAATTTTTATAATCTTATTAACTTCTTCTTGTAACTTGAAAAGAAATAACCTTATTATTTTCATACCATAAATTTTCTTTGCCTATTTGTTTGCAAAGGTCTTTACTTAAAAGCTCCTTAGCCATTTATCTTATTTATCTTTTTATAAAAAGGACCATTTTTGTATCAACAAATTTTTCTTTTTGAGAAACAAGGTGGAATAATAAAGATTTTAAGTAGCTTTTAAGAAAAAAAAAGTTTCTAAAATTATAGTGAGCTCTTTTGTAACTTGAAAAGGCATGAGTTTATTTTTGTTATCTTATAGATTGTACTTTTTACATAAACTTATTTCTAAGTGACAAAAATCCTCTTTTATTTTAATTATCTTTAGAAATGAAATTTTTGGACAACAATCTAAATGAAATGATTATGAGGAATAATAATAAACAAAGTAACATAAAGCATTTAATATCAAAGTCAAGTATTGGAGTCTTAGCTTTTTCAAGGCTCCCGGGACTAAGAAGTAAACTAGTCCATAATAAGATAAAATGAAAGAAAGAAAAGCTTGTTTTGACTTGATGAGGACAAGTCTAAGACTAGAAACTAGTCTTAATTTCAACAAGGAATAAATAAGTAAATTGAAATGGAAAAGTAAATAAATTGCTTTGCATGAAATAAATAAATTGCAAGATTATGAGCTTATATGCTCTAAATAATATATATAGCTATATAGATATAATAGATAGTTATGAACATAAAAGAGACATAAATGAACATAAGAGAAACATAAATGAGTATAAAAGAAACATGAACATAAAGGAATTGTGGTTATGAACAAAAACAAAGTATGAACCTATTGTTGCTTTCTTAACCTTCATGGTTTTAGAAAACACACACTAAGCTCATACTAAGTAGATGAACATGAAGAATTCTTGAGAAATTTCTTACCTAAAGGAAACTAAACTTAAGAAGACTTCTTGAGAGAACTCTTGAGGGAAATTGGAGAGAAATTTTTGTAGAGTAACTTTAGAGAAGAAGAGGTGTGAAAGAAGTGAAAGAGGAGGGGGGTATTTATAGGAAAATGGGGAGTATTTTTGTGTGATTTAAATTAAAGAAAAATTGAAACAAATTGGAGAGGAGGGGGGGCATAGGCGCCGGCCATGCTTGAGGAGGGGGTATTTGATTTATTTTTTTGACTTTTTGGAAAGATAAAAGATGTAATATGTAAGATAGATGTGATATAAAGTTATGGGAAAGGTAAAAAGTAAAGATTATAGGTTATGTAGAGTGTAAGAATAGGTGTAAGAAAAAGTAGAGATAAAAGAATAGTGTAGAATAGTAATGAATAGTATAATGTAAAGTAGATATGACAATTAAAGTACCGGTAGTAAGAAAATACGCGTATATAATATATATGTTATTTTTACTTACAGAAAAATTATGAAACTGATATTTTTGGAAAACTTATATTTTTACGAGTCTAACGGTGTATTCGAAATATTTTTACTATTCCGGGTTTTCGGACACGTTTTTTGAGAACTGTGTCCGATCGGATTCGAAAGACATCCGAATTTCGCGAAACTAAAATTTTTATAAAACCTATGGTTATTACGAACTATTTTAGCTAATTATCCTAACTTCGTTTTCTAGGGCTAAGGAAAACGGCAATGTCGGATTTAGATGGATACAGTAAACTAGGGTTTTGTTGACCTTTAGGGTTTCGTTTGACTTCCGGTTTAGGGTTTTATGCTAAACCGATTCCGAAAATTTAGGGGTTTACACGTGTCCCAGAGCTTGGAATATTAAAAATATTCCGTTTATACTAATAGACTCGTAAAAATACAAGGATTCCAAAAATATCAGTTTTAGAATTTTTCGATAGCTAAAAATTACAGATATCGCCTTAATACGCGTATTTTTATTACTACCGGTAATTTAATTGTCTAGCCTACTATTCATAGTACTTTCTACTATTCATCACTATTTCATTATCTCTATTTTTTCTTATACCTATTTCTTACACCTATATACCTATTTTCTTACTTTTTATATTTCCAATACAACTTTAATTAAATCATACCTTACATATTAATTATTTTCTTACAAATTTCACTCAAAAATCAACTCACTCCCTCTCTATAACATCAAGGCCGGCGCCCCCTTCTCTCTTCTAACAATTATTTTTTTTTCTTTTTCAAATTATTTTATTACATCTAAAATTCACTCCAAAAATTCTATAAATACCCCATTCCTTTCCATTCTTTCACACAATTCTTTACACTACCAAAACTCTCTCAAATTCACTACACACACTCTCTCTACAACATTTCCCTCTACCAAAACTCTCTTTCACCAAATACCCACAAGAATTTCTCTTTATGCAATACAACTACCATCTCTCCATAACCACATAACCATATATTCACTACCATCTTCGTACCACACAAATACGTTAGGTAAAAATTTCTTTCAACCATTTATCCATTCATGTCATGTAACTTAGCATGACTATGGTGTTGTTTTAAAACTCACATGAGTAGTAAAAGAAACAACATGTTCATGTTTTGTTCTTGTACATAAGCTTTCTATTTTATTATGTTGTTATTATTATTGTTATTATTTGCTTCTAATCTAACTTATATTATGTATATTATGTATATATATTTATTTAGAGCATATAAGCTCATTTGTTATTTATTTACTTTCAAGTTATGCAATTTATTTATTTCATGTTATTATTAAAACTAGTCTTTCTAGTATTGGACTTGTCCATATCAAGTCAAAACAATCTTTTATTTATTTATTTTCTTTAATCTTTCGGGACTAGTCCATTCTTAATCCTGGGATGCCTTGATGAAGCTAAGGCTTCAATACTTGATCGGGATTCCTTGATGAAGCTAAGGTTCCCAATGCTTGATATTTTATTTCCTTGCTTATTATTTGTTTCTATTATTTTCTTATATTTTTATTATTTTATATGTCCATGATATTTACATCTACATAATGTTAATGTCTCAACTAATCTAAAAATAGAATTTTACTTTACTAAAGGAACTCAAAGCTAGAATTTCGATTAGGTGATTTACCACAAAAACATGAAGTTATTATCAACAATCTAGAAATAGAGTAATACAAGTTTTCTCAAGTTTTCTTAAATAACAAAGATAGTTTTTATTTTCTTTGTATTTTATGGTAATCTAAGTTTTAAGAAAAATAAATTGTTAATATTAAAAGTTTAAGACTTAAACTCTTTTCTAAACTAAGAAACAAACTAGTTTTCAAAGTTAATATAAAAATCAACTCATAAAGTTATGAACCCACTTAGGAAAAGTAATGATTTTCAAATTTCTAAAAGAAAGAACTTATTTTCAAAAGAATATAAATAAAGTAAGATTAACAATAATGGATTTTACCAATAAAGATGATTCTTTTCAAAAGAAATGAAAGAACAAGTTTTAGTAAACAAAAGCTTATATTTTAGAAATGAATATAAGAAGATAAGACTCATTTTCTTAAACCATCCTAAATACAAAATTATGAAAAGGTTATCATCAACTTAATATAATTGTGATAAATTTGATTTTTAAAGTAAAACTTATGGAAAACTAAGGTTATAAGAAAATTTATTTTTCCTTGGAAAAAGAATGAAAAAAATAAAAATATACTCATTTATAACAACCTAGGAAAATATAAAGTTTCTTTAAAATACTTGAAAAGAAATTTTCAAAGTTAGAGTTTAAATGAATTGTTTTATGAAATAAATTGTTGAAACACTACCATTAGGATTTTTTGCATATAAAGTGAGCTTACCTATATATTCAAAGTGTTTATATACATATATTGTTACAAAAGGATTTTCTTTAAAAATGAAGTTGAGTTAGAAAATAGATTTGTAAAAGATTGGCAATTTTCGTTTTAAATCTGTACCCAACGTTTTCGGAACCCAAATGACCTTATATGACAAAGATAACCTTAGAAATGGATAGATCTTTTCAAATAGGTAGAAAACGGTATATTATATGTGGAATTCCGAGTTAAAATGAGCAAGTTATGGCCATTTTAACTTGAAATTTCCTCTTATAAGATTTTACCGCGATTTTAAGAAAAGTTTAGAAAATCCAAGAATAGGATTTCATGAAAGACTTATCTCGGGTATTTTTTTGTCTAGGTAACGAAGGATACGGGAATACCTTACCTAAGGATTACTACGACTAAGAAGATAGCGAAATGGACAAGTGAGTTATTCCTCCTAATTTCGTTACCTTGCTTGTGCTTGTAAAGTAGTAGCATTAGTATACTAAGAAAAGATAAAAACGAATATATTTAGGGAATTCGGGATTATGTGTAATTCGATATTTATGTGTGAAATGAGAATTAAGAATATCGCAGCCTCAAATTGCTTGTTTAAAAATTTTTGTTTATTTACTTGTATGATTGTTTATTGTTTGCTAAAATGATTGATCGCCTCTAATAGACCTTAATAAGGATTGGCTAAGAAAACTAAAACGCTCACGCATAGCATTCATCGAGTCACATCTATTTCGGAAGGCTACCACTCCTACGTGTAGAGTTGGATTAGCTGTGATCGTGCGGTGCCACGGGCCATGTTCCTTCCTAGAGAATCCAAATCGCTCGGGGAAAGCGACTCTAGGTTCGGAGCCGAGCCAACCGAACGCTATGGGTGAGGACCTGGGGACTAGCAGTAGAAGGTCGAGGACCTTCAACCCCGATTCCCTAACCTTTGATACGGAGGGGTAAATCCGTTCTATATATAATTTCCAGATAACTATATATATTTGTGTAATCATGTGATTGTTGCATTGCTTGCATAGCATATGAGTGAAAATCTAAATAAACTTGTTTGAATATATGGTGCGAATGAAAAGGAATATCTCACTAAGCTAGTTGTAGCTTATACCCCTATAGATTTTGATGAAACAGGTATACCCATGGCTTAAATTGAGGATCATGACCTTGAGGAAGTCATGGAAGGATGGTTAAGCTTCTATGAAGGAAATAGAATCATAAGATAAGTGATTTTGTAAGATTCTTTATATATAATGACTTATATGAATAGTGACATATATTTATTCGAAGATAATAGATGGATATGCCCCTAAGAATTGCAATGCAATATGTTTTATGATAAGTATTCTCTTTGTCTTGTTACTTATTTAATATCAATATAAATTGCGCTACTCTGATGCGTTCCCTTGGTTGTGATGTACGCCTTGTACGTGATATGGAAGCCTTTGCATGACTAAGGTAGTCATTCCTAGACTTTAGTATTGTGTATGGCGGACTACCACGTTTAGGGTACCCCTCGGGGTGTGACAAGATCTCTCTGCAGCTCTCTTTCTCTAATCTCTCTTGTTCTCTCTCTTTCAACGCCTCTATCTCCAGCATACACCAAACCCAGACCATGACCAGACACTTCAACCACTACCACCACTATACGTCCCAGCCTTCGACGAAGCCAACCAGATCATTTGACAAGGTTCCAAAATTTTTTTTTATTAGTTATTATTGTTGTTGTTGTTGTTGTTATCATCGTCATTGTTGTTGTTGTTGTTGTTGTTGTCGTCGTCGTTGTTATCATCGTTGTTGTTGCTATTGTTGTTGTTGTTGTTGTTTTACTATAAGATATATTAATGTAATGCAAAAAAAAAAAAACTAGAAAATAGTAAGAAATAAAAAAGAAAAACGAACAAAAAAAGAAAAAAAATAACAAAAAATATATGTAAGTATAGATATTTGTGATATAATATCATTTTAGTTAAAAAAAAGTTTTAGTATATAAATGCAATTAGTAAATAAATTTTAAATTAGATTATAAAGACAAAAAAATATATATGTATGTGACATATTCCTAATGATGATGTAAATAAATAAAATTTTATAGTATAATTTTCAATAAAATAAATAAATTATAAAAACAAAAAAAATAATAATAGGTTTGTTAGTTTTATTTATTATTAATATTATTATTATTATCATTTGTTATTAGTATTGTTATTGTCATGTCATGTATTATAATTATAAATCGCGATTATTTAGTTGAAGGATTAGCTGTTAGAATTCGCGAAATATTTGTGATATCTTGAGCATGTTTTAGTTACCCTATAAATTTTTTTTATTTATATAAAAACAAAAAAAAAAGAGAAAAATTTACAAAACAAATGTTTTTTTCTATATATATATATTTAGCATAATATTATAAGAAAGAAAAAATGTTTTCCTAGCTTTTATATAATTATATCATCTAGTTATTTTCTAAATTAACAAAAACAATAAACAGATTTTTTTCCAAAATTAGTATCTTTTAGGAATTTTCAAAAACAAAAACATAAAAATTAGATTTCTTTAGGAATTTCCAAAATAAAAATTGATTAAATACTTAAACTTGGCGGGTTTTCAAAATTAAAATATACAAACAAATTAAAAATTTTAAAAACGAACTACGAGGACTTGATTCTGGCTAGCGGATACGTAGACACCTGTAGGGCGGTCACAAAAATAAAAACTTTTAGGATCCATTTTTAAAAACAAAAACAATATATATATATATATATGCAAACAAATAAATTCCTTTTCATAAACAAACAAAAAAAATTGAAAAATTAAAAAATCCAAAATTGCCTCTTTGGCCCATATAATTCAAGATTTCTAAAGCCCATCAAAGCTTAGATAACCGTTTAGGTTTTAAAGTAGTAGCCTCCGGACTCATCAATTTTTGTTTTCCCATAAACTAATAGCCGAACTAGAAACCAAACCACCCATTTGGCTTAGAATCCGGTGTAATTGTTGTTCGAAACGCTGGCACATAAGCCGGCGGCTTTCACCTTCCCTTTGCCAGCTTTTTGTGCGGTGCTCACCTACCTCTCTTTTGACTTCTATGTCGGCAAAAAGCTGGCAGCTTAGGACCGCCTTTCACTTGTTTTTCAAAGCTAGCTCAAGGCTAGCAGCTTTGTGCCAGCTTATAGCTTTTTCATTTTTTTTTTTTTTTTTGCATAACCTGTCCACAATAAAAAAAAATAAAGTTAGTAAAAACAAAAATAAACTATTCTAAAATTAACCATGGGTTGCCTCCCAAGAAGCGCTTAGTTTAGAGTCGCTTAGCCCGACTTTTCCAATTCTTTTTCATGGTTCTTTCAGATTCATGACAGTGGAAGCACTATCATGGTTTTCCCTTTCATAAAAATGTTTGAGCAAATGCCCATTCACCTTAAAAGTCCGATTATCATCAGTTTTCAATTCTACTATACCATAGGGAAAAACTTTGGCAATTTCAAACGATCCTGACCATCTGGATCTCAACTTTCCTGGAAACAACTTCAAACGGGAGTTATAAAGTAAAACTTTTTGTCCAGGCAAAAACTCCCGCTTGATTATGTTTCTATCATGCCATCTCTTTGCTCGTTCCTTGTAGATATAAGAATTCTCATAAGCTTCATTCATCCATTCATCCAATTGATTCAATTGAAGCAATCTTTTCTCACATGCAGTTTTTTCATCAAAATTAAGGAATTTAATGGCCCAATATGCCTTGTGCTCAAGTTCTACAGGAAGATGACATGATTTACCATAAACAATCATAAATGGGGACATTCTAATAAGGGTTTTAAAAGCAGTTCTATAAGCCTATAAGCATCATCTAATTTTAAAGACCAATCGTTTCTAGATGCATTAATAGTTTTTTCCAAAATTCTTTTGATCTCCCTATTGGATACCTCAACTTGTCTACTTGTTTGTGGATGATAGGGTGTAGCAATTTAAATGTGTAACACCATATTTTGACAAAAGTTTTTCAAATTGCTTGTTACAAAAATGTGATCCCCCATCACTAATGATAGCTCTAGGCACCCCAAATCTAGTAAAAATATTCTTTTTCAAAAATTTCAAAACTACTCGGGCATCATTTGTTTGTAAAGCAACAGCTTCCACCCATTTTGAAACATAATCAACTGCCACAAGTATATATTTATTTCAAAAAGATGAGGGAAAAGGACCCATGAAGTCAATTGCCCACACATCAAAAAGCTCAATTACCAATATGTTGTTTTGTGGTAATTCATGTTTCTTGGAAATATCACCAGTTCTTTGACATTGAGCACAAGACAATAAATATTTCCTGCAATCACGAAACAAATTAGACTAATAAAATCCAAATGATAAGACCTTAGCTACAGTCCTGTGAAGACCAAAATGACCTCCAGCTTCTTTTGAATGACAATGTCAATAATATTAAGCTGTTCAGATTTAGGCACACAACGTCTAATTACTTGGTCAGTACATTTTTTGAACAAATACGGTTCGTCCCAAAAATAGCTTTTTACATCATGCAAAAACTTTTTCTTTTTTTGATATGACAAACCATATGGAATGATTTTGCTAACCAAGTAATTGACATAATCAACATACCAAGGAAAATTTAGGATCTCTACTGCATGCAATTGTTCATCAAGAATTCATTGATAGGAATATCTAAACTATCAGATTCTAGTCTAGATAAATGATCAGCAATCACATTCTCAGTTCCCTTTTTATCCTTAATCTCAAGATCAAATTCTTACAGCAACAATATCCATCTAATCAACCTTGGCTTTGCATCAGCTTTAGTAAACAAGTATTTCAAAGTAGCATGATCAGTATATACTATGACTTTAGATCCTATCAGATAAAGCCTGAACTTGTCACAAGCAAATATAACAGCAAGAAGCTCCTTCTCAGTTGTGGCATAGTTTCTTTGAGCCTCATTTAAAGTCCGACTAGCATAGTATATAACATGAAACAACTTACCTCTTCTCTGACCCAATACTGCTCTTATAGCAAAGTTGCTAGCATCACACATAAGTTCAAAAGGCAGCTCCCAATCAGGTGCAATAATCACTGGGGTAGATGTGAGCTTCTCCTTTAATAAGTTAAATGCCTGCAAATAATTATCATCAAAATCAAACACCGTGTCTTTCTCAAGAAGATTGCAAAGGGGTTTAGAAATTTTTGAGAGGTCATTAATAAATCTTCTATAAAAACCTGCATATCCTAAAAAACTTCTAACTCCTTTAACAGTGGTGCATGGTGGTAATTTCTCTATGATCTCAATTTTGGCCTTATCAACTTCAATTCTTCTCACTGAAAATTTATGACCCAAAACAATCCCTTCTCTTACCATGAAATGACATTTTTCCCAGTTTAAAATCAAATTTGTGTCTTTGCATCTTTGAAGAACACAAGCTAAGTTTTCTAAACATGCTTCAAAAGACTTTCCAAAAACAGAAAAATCAACCATAAAAATTTCAATAAAATTCTCAAGCATATCAGAAAAAATAGCCATCATACATCGTTGAAAAGTAGCAGGTGCATTACAAAGACCAAAGGGCATCCTCCTAAAAGCAAAAGTGCCATAGGGACAAGTAAAAGTGGTTTTTTCTTGGTCATCAGGAGATATAAAAATTTGATTATAACCAGAATAACCATCTAAAAAGCAATAATAATCATGCCCTGCAAGTCTTTCTAACATGATCAATGAAAGGAAGGGGAAAGTGATCTTTTCTGGTGGCATCATTTAATTTTCTATAATCAATGCAAACTCTCCACCCAGTTACAGTACGAGTATGAATTAAGTGATTTTCTTCATTTTTCACTACGGTCATACCACCTTTCTTTGGTACAACTTGAACTGGACTTACCCACTTACTATCAGAGATAGGATAGATAATACCTGCATCAAGGAGTTTCAGAACTTCCTTTGTTACTACCTCCTTAAGTGTTGGGTTAAGTCTCCTTTGTAGTTGAACTGTAGGTTTGTACTCAGCTTCCATCAAGATTTGTGAGTACAAATGATAGGGTTAATTCCCTTGATATCAGCAATAGTCCAACCAATTGCTTCTTTATGCTTCCTTAGAGCTCCAAGCAGCTACTGCTCTTGTTCACCTGTCAAATAAGATGAAACAATTATTGGCAAAGTATCTCCACTTCCTAGAAAAGCATATTTCAAATGTGAAGGAAAGGGTTTGAGCTCAAGATTTGGTGGTTGTATCAATGATGGTACTGGCTTACTTTCACTAGTGCCTAGTTCCTCATAATATCTTGCTTTGATTTGAGGCACTTGCTGAACTTCTTCTTCTTGCTCATCATTACTCCAATCATCAAGATTTCTTAAAACAGAATCCACAATTTCTATACCTACATTCTCTTCAACAGACTCAGAAATAAACTCATCAAGAATGTCAATAGTATAATAGGAACCTTTATCAAATCTTTTCATTGCATCGTAAACATTAAAGGTTACCTGATCATTTTCTACCCTTAAAGTGAGTTTACCTTGTTCCACATCAATTAATGCTTTACCGATTGCAAGGAGTGGTCTGCCAAGAATCATTGGAACTTCACGATCCTCAGCCATTTCCAAAACTATAAACTCTACAGGAAATATGAACTTGTCAACTTTCACCAAAACGTTTTCAACAATACCACGTGGGTATTTGACACTTCTATCTGCAAGTTGCAAGGTGACATGAGTCTCCTTGCATTCTTCAAGTCCTAATTTCCTGAAGATGGATAAAGGCATAAGATTAATACTTGCACCAGAATCAATAAGTACATTATCAAAACGAAATTTTCCTATAATGCAAGGAACAATAAAACTCCCCTGATCTCTTTGTTTGGTGGGCAAATGAGGTAGACTTTTCTGCAAAATCATGGAGCATTCTCCTGTGAGCATCACTGGTTCATTTCCATCAATCCTTCTCTTCTTAGTAAGTAATTCCTTCATAAATTTTGCATATGAAGGCATTTCTTGAATCACTTCTAAGAATGGAATATTGATTCGCAACATCTTGAAAACATCCAGAAACTTTGAAAATTGCTTGATGAACCAAAATTATTCATATTTTATAAGTGCTAAAACATATGTTCGATGGTCATTTTACTCATGAATATGCGGAATTTAGCACTTGAATTAATGGAGTTAAGCTTTCAGATCTTTAAAAGAGATATATTTCAAAGAAAGCAAAGATGAGTAAAAAATGCAAAGTTTGGATCAAGAAGAACTCAACATGACAAGAACAAGCCATGTCTTTCAACCATTGCAAGAAAGAAGCAAAATTAAGGGCTAAATATAATCTTTTGGAAGACATTTATGAGACACGACTTGTCCCAAACCATGTCAATCTGGAAAATTAACTTTGCAAGGGACATTTCTGGGACAAGCCGTGTCCCAAGTCGTGTTAGTGAAGAAAAAAGTGCACAGCAAGGGACATTTCTGGAACAAGCCGTGTCCCCAGTCATGTCAATTTTTATATAGAGGAAAACGGCTAGACATGCTCAAGTGACACGACCTGTCCCAAAACCTGTCGATTTGACAGTCCATTAATTTTTAAGAAAAGCCTTTTTTATTGAATAGTAACCCCCTATTTATTAAAGAAACGTCTATTGTACATTAAAGGGGTGTTACTTTGAAAAGCCAAAAGACCCGTAACTCTTGTAACTTCCCATTTCCTCCATAATGAGCATTTAATTCCATTTATGAGAGACTTTGAAAAACCAAAAAACCAGTAACTCCCGTAACTTCCCATTTCCTCCATCAATGAGTATTTAATTCCATTTATGCAAAGATCATTATAAATTGAAGATGGAGGAAGAATCAACAGAGAAAGGAAGACAGAGACAGCATATATAGAATTCATACACAAGTTTTTCAGAGTTCCAAAAAGTCAAGATTATCTTGGATTGAAGATCCATAATTTTGAGCTTCATTTTCTCGGGTTATATCATGAATTCTATTTTATTTCTAGAATTTCATGTATTTTCGTTAATTACTATGGAAGAGTAATTTTTCAAATCTGGGTTTTGTTAAACTCTATGTTTATCATGTGATGAGGCTTTATTCTTAATAAAATATTGAAGTTATTTTTGTTCAATTGCATGTTTGTTAACCGTTTCTTAAGTTTGTATATTCAAAATGAAACCTTATGTATGATTTTCATTTAAGCTAATTGAAAGATTACTTTTATGAATTGATCTATGCAATTGAAGAGATTTGTTTGTAATTCTAGACATAGAATGACAAGAATCTTCTATTATTTTTATGAGTTCATGTTATTAATGCAAATTTAGGTTGCTATTGATTGAGCAGACATCCTAATTGATTAACTTAGGTTTAGAAAAATTGATAGATTCGAAAGAATTGACATTTTGCTTAAGGAATTCTATAGCTTAAGAACTAAATCTTAAATATCTAGTATGAGTTGCCAAGGATTCACATGATAAATTGGAGGTAAGACAAAATCTGGATCATTTGTTCTTATTGAATCTTGCTTGTTTGTTACTAGATCTGTGTTAATATTGTTCAAAGTAAATTAGATAAAATAGTAATCATCAAAATTGTCGGTTACATAGTAGAGAAACGGTAATACTAGTACTTGATATCCAGATCCTAGAGGACGACACCCGTATTAATTCTATTCTGCAATCGATAGGTACATTGCCTATTGCCTTTATAGTGAATTAAGAACAGGACTTTATAAATTTAAAACTACGCTTGAAGGCAATTATCAAGTTTTTGGTGATCTGGTAAGCCAATACTAGGAAAAGCTTTAGTATCTACTACTGTAACCATTTTTTTTATGCTTTTTGAGGTAATTCGTTTTGAGTGAAGGTGTTCTTTATTTTTCATGATTGTGTGAACTATGAATTTCATTGGATTTTTGTGTTTGTATTGTGGAGATGATCATGAGTCTTATAAATGTCCTAATCCATATTGTCATCCTTCTATCTCATGTTATACAAATGCATTATCCTCTATTGATTCATATCAACAATTTCCAGATACTGACCTTATGACTCTTAATGATATGATTTGCAAGGAGTGTGGTGGACGACATTGGACTTTTGAATGTCAAAGTGGGAGACCTATCTCACATTTTTCTTCACATTCACAGTATGACCATGCTCAAGCTACATTAAGCACACCATCTTCCTCCTTGAGCCATATTGAAAAAGATCCTAAGAAAAATCTATTTAGAACGGATCATTGATTCGAGAAATGATAACATGGATTTGTTTGTTAGGATCATGCAAGCGCTTTTTGAAGCAGACTCATGGCAATCCTGTGCTCCTAAAATTTACAAACTCATAAGTTTAGAAGAATTGGCTACTCTTCTAGGACCATCTCAAGAGTGGGTAAGTAGGTTGATTGAATCTTTAGAAACTCTTGGGAGAAATGAGGAAGTAGATGTGGAGATAATTACAAGTCCTTTCGATGCATCAGGAGAAAATGTCTAAATATACAACTTGAGGAGTCATCAAAATTGAAGGATGAATTGCTAGAGAAGAGAAATGAAATTGAAGATCATAGGATAGATCTAGACAATCATGAAGATAAGTTGGAGTCTATTAAGGAAAAAGATGATTCTGAGGAGACTAAAGTGCTGTATCTTAATCCTTTCCCTAGTATTCCAATTATTGAGAACACATATATGGAGGACATTCCTCAAGTTACTTTAGAAAAGAGATGTTTAGAGAGATGGAACAAGAGATAGCAATTGAAGATATTAATTTCTCTCCATCTATTGAGATCATTGGATGTTTGAGAGATCATGAGCCTATTGGATATATAATTGATTTTGTGATAGAACCAATTTTCCAATACCCCTCTCCCCATGAATTTTTTGAAATTTTTGCTGAATCTTGTTGTGCTTAAAAAGAAAACCAGGATGAGAAGCAAATTTTTGCTAATTTTGGTAAAAACTTGTGTCTGGGATACCTTTGTTTGGGATCCTAGTGGATGGGAGTACGATTTTTGTTAATAAGTCGAGCCAACGACGTTAAAAAAGTGCGCTTCTTGGGAGGCAACCCATGTCTAACTTTCCTTTTCCTTTTCTTTTCAGACTCATGATCTTATCATTTTTTGCTATTGGTTGATGGTTAAGTGTTGTTCTTAAATGGTAGGATGGAAATTCAAGAGGAAACAAAGCAGAAAACTCCAGCCCAGATGCACTTTGTTATGGCTTGCTCTCACAGCTGCTCTATTTTGATGAAGAATATGACTATCTTGTAGCTGGATGTTGATTCTTAAACAGGGCAGTTCATTTTCTTTTTCCTTTCCTCACTTATTGCATATATTTTGACATTGGGGACAATGTCCCAATTAAGTGTGGGGGAGGGATACTCTTGATAAGGGAATATTTGGTTTTTTGTGCTTGTTTTAAATGTGAAAAAACCCCACTTTACACTTTGCTATTATACTTGAAAATATACTCAAAAAAATGTTTTAAAATAGTATTCATTTAATTTAAAAAAAAAAAAAAAAAACTAGACTTCTAGTACCTTACTCATCTATTTTGTGATTAGTATACTTAGTTGAAATTGTAGGATGAAATCTAGGTGTGGTAAACTTACTTGCTAATTAGGGATGAAGTCTAGAGTCTAAAAGTGGATCGAAGTCCTTAGTTGAAAGTTAAATAGTTGTGGTTCTAAACTTGTTGATTTGTATATTTTCTTTTCAAATATTTTGAGAGCCCTTCTAATCTTTGGTGAAAAGAGCATATGAAGTTCATCACTTGGTGATCCTTTTTAGAATAAATCTCTTTGGAAATAATCAATTGTTGTGCTAAATTGAATACAAATAGCATGCTTCTTATATACAATTGATGAAAAAATCAAAAGGATTATACTCCAATGACTCAAGCATTTGAGTTATGAGTATCCTAACTTGAAGGTTAAAGTGAGTAGAGAGTTCGATGGGGTCCCTTTAAAACCTGGTCACTTGGGTGATGAGCCCGGGATGTGCCGACTCGATGAACTCACTATAACGAGAAGGGTGGAAAGGCAAAAGTTCATTAGATGAACTTGAAAAAGAGAGCTGAAAAGATGTAGGCTACACCCTGTCTAGAGGAAAAGGAAAAGAAGGGGGCAAAAACCCGTCCCTCTGAAGGCTTAAAAAAAAATTTTGATGAGATTTTTAAATAGAGGGAGAAAATCCAAGGGAAGAACAAATACAATTACTTTCACTTTAGATTGTTGTGCTTAAAGAAGTAGTTGAAGAGTTTATATATTTGTTAATAAGTGGTGAAGTATAACTAGGTCTCTTTTGCTATTGTTTGACTTAGTGTTTATTTTGTGACTTTGGAAGCTATTTTTAATTGGTGAGAGTAATGTTTAACTTACCTGGATTAGCCTTAGAATTTCGATTTTGGTATGCTAGTTACATATAAACGATAGATTTGAGCAATAGGTACAAAAGCAAGTTGTTATGATCTAAAATGATTTATGAATGCTATGTAAGTTTTCACTTGTGAAAAATTCTGAGCATATTTGATGATGGTTTTTTCTTTGTTCTTAAATTGTTTGCTTGAGCATAAGCAAGTGTTTAAGTGTGGGGGAATTTGATGAACCAAAATTATTACTATTTTATGAGTGCTAAAACATTTGTTCGATGGTCATTTTATTGATGAATATTGGGAATTTAGCACTTGAATTAAGGGAGTTAAGCTTTCAGGTCTTTAACAGAGATATTTTTCAAAGAAAGCAAAGACGGGCAAAAAATGCAATGTTTGGATCAAGAAGAACTCAACATGACAAGAACAAGCCATGTCATTCAACCATTACAAGAAAGAAGCAAAATTAAGGGCTAAATATCAAGCTTTTGGAAGACATTTATGAGACACGACCTGTCCCAAACCGTGTCAATCTAGAAAATTAACTTTGCAAGGGATATTTTTGGGACAAGCCGTGTCACAAGTCGTGTCAATGAAGAAAAAAGTGCACAGCAAGGGACATTTCTAGGACAAGACGTGTCCCCAGTCATGTCAATTTTTATATAGAGGAAAACGGCCAGACATGCTCAAGTGACACGACCTATCCCAAAACCTGTCGATTTGACAGTCCATTAATTTGTAAGAAAAGGCTTTTTTATTGAATAGTAACCCCCTATTTATTAAAGAAACGTCTATTGTACATTAAAGGGGTGTTACTTTGAAAAGACAAAAGACCCGTAACTCCTGTAACTTCCCATTTCGTCCATAATGAGCATTCAATTCTATTTATGAGAGACTTTGAAAAGCCAAAAGACCAGTAACTCCCGTAACTTCCCATTTCCTCCATCAATGAGTATTTAATTCCATTTATGCAAAGATCATTATAAATTGAAGATGGAGGATGAATCAACAGAGAAAGGAAGAAAGAGAGAGCACATATAGAATTCATACACAAGTTTTTCAGAGTTCCAACAAGTCAAGATTATCTTGGATTGAAGATCTATAATTTTGAGCTTCATTTTCTTGGGTGATATCATGAATTCTAGTTTGTTTCTAGAATTTCATGTATTTTCGTTAATTACTATGGAAGAGTAATTTTTCAGATCTAGGTTTTGTTAAACTCTATGTTTATCATGTGATGAGGCTTTATTTTTAATAAAAGATTGAAGTTCTTTTGTTCAATTGCATGTTTGTTAACCGTTTCTTAAGTTTCTATATCCGGAATGCAAGCTTATGTATGATTTTCATTTAAGTTAATTGAAAGATTACTTTTATGAATTGATCTATGCAATTGAAGAGATTTGTTTGTAATTCTAGACATAGAATGGCAAGAATCTTCTATTATTTTTATGAGTTTATGTTATTAATGCAAATTTAGGTTGCTATTGATTGAGGAGACATCCTAATTGATTAACTTAGGTTTAGAAAAATTGATAGATTCGAAAGAATTGACATTTTGCTTAAGGAATTCTATAGCTTAAGAACTAAATCTTAAATATCTAGTATGAGTTACCAAGGATTCACATGATAAATTGGAAGAAAGACAAAATCTGGATCATTTGTTCTTATTGAATCTTGCTTGTTTGTTACTAGATCTGTGTTAATATTGTTCAAAGTAAATTAGATAAAATAGTAATCATCAAAATTGTCGATTACATAGCAGAGAAACGGTAATACTAGTACTTGATATCCAGATCCTAGAGGACGACACCCGTATTAATTTTATTTTGCAATCGATAGGTACATTGCCTATTATCTTTATAGTGAATTAAGAACGGGACTTTATAAATTTAAAACTACACTTGAAGGCAATTATCATTGCTCATCCAATTTTTGTTGCTTCAATCTTCCTAGAAAAGGAATAGGTGGAACATAAGATCGTACTTCAGGTGAATTTTGCACAGGTTCCTCCATCTTTTGTTTTCCTTTGTCTTTGACTGGAATCTCCTTAGTTTCTTGAATTTTTGACTTAGCGGTCTCAAATTCTTTGCCACTTCTCAAAACAATTGCATTCACGGTTTTTGGATTTTCTTCAGTGTTGCTCAGTAGAGAACCAGATGGTCTATTACCAATTTGCTGAGCAAGCTGATGGAATTTCCCTTGAAGATCTTAAATAATCGCATGCTGATTTTTGAGTGTGGTTTGATAGTTTGAATGAAAGTTTTCAACAATTCATCAGTTAAAATTTGATTTTGCTGAGGTGGAGGTGGAGGTGGAGGCTGAGTATTTCTTATGGGACCTTGTCTTTGAAATCCAGGTGGGAGCTTGAAAATATTTGCATCATTCTTGTAAGAAAGATTTAGATGATTATGCCATTCTGGATTATAAGTATTTGAATATGGTCCATAATTAACCCTTCCGAAGTTTCCAACATAGTTGAGTTGCTCTCCACTTGATGATGGTGTATTGCCATGAGGACAATCATAAACAGGATGTGATCCTGAGCATGACTCACAAGTAGCAACTTGATTAGAATTTAAAGAACTAGATGCCACAAGTTTACTCACTTGTGTAGTTAAAGCTGAAACTTGAGCAGTGAGTTGTTGCATGGATTCACTATCTTAAACAGATTCCACCTTTGATCTTGTCCTTTCACAGCTCCAGTTGTGAGCACTTGAAGCTAATTCTTCAATTAATGCACAAGCTTCATCATATGTTTTTCCCATGAGTGATCCTCCGGATGTAGCATCCACCAATGATCTCAAAGTCTCATCTAGACTGAGATAGAAATTTTCAATTAAGAGATTATCCGGAAGTCCATGATGTGGGCATTTCCTTACTGTTTCTTTGAATCTTTCTCAAGCTTCATATAATGATTCTCCATGAAACTTTGTGAAGTTGGTGATTTCATTTCTTAATCTGGCAGTTCTGGTAGGAGGGAAAAATCTCTTCAAAAATTTTGTTGTCAAGTCTGCCCATGAAGTAATTGACTCGGGTGGTTGAGAGTTGAACCATGCCAATGCTTTATCCCTTAGAGAGAAAGGAAAAAGCTGCATTTTAATGGCCTCAGCAGTAACACCATTGAGTTTGATGGTGTTGCAATATTGAAGGAATTTTGCAATGTGTTCATCCAGTGTTTCATTTGGATATCCTCCAAATTGATGTGATTCAACCATCTGAATCAATGCTGGTTTTAGCTCAAAATTGTTGGCTTGAACTGCAGGTCTTCTCACAGCAGGACCTTGAATAGTTGGTACAATGTAATCCCGAAGTGCTCTAATAGGTGCAGCTTGAATTTGATTGTTGTTTTGATCATTGTTTCCCTCATTATTTCTTGGATCGTTTTCTGCCATTTCTTCTTGTCTTCTACGGTTTTCTCTCCTTTGTTGACGCAAAGTTCTTTCAATTTCAAGATCTATTGGTAGAAGATCAGCACTTCTACTTATTTGCATATAACCTGTAAAGAGGAAATAAAAGAATCAATTCTTTGGAAAACACCTAAATTACTAGCAAAACTAAAAGTAATCTAATATTAATTTTGGTCCCTGGCAACAGCGCTAAAAACTTGACCTGTGAATGGAATGTGTATATATATAATTTCAGATACTACCAGCAAGTGTACTAAGACTTGATCAAGTAATATAGAAGTGAGTTGAGTATCGTTCTCACAAGGATTAAATTAACTACTAGATTGGTATTAGCTTATACTAATATTTAGGCAATCAAAATTTATCAATTAACTAACTAATTTTATCTATATGAATGCAATGAGATTGTGAGAAGTCATCTAAGATGAAAGTGGGAAGGAACAGAATCCATCCTAATCTTTACTAATCATGCTGAATTTATATTATATGAACAATTAGGATTATGGATATTTGTAAGAAATTGTAAAGACCTAAAAATATCAAGTTTTAGTGAACCATAAAATAATCTATTAGTTTCAGCTATACAAATTATCAATGGAATCTAATTTACAATTATAAATCTTCCAATTTTATAATTTTCTAATATCCTAGATTAACTTCTCCTAATTCCTTAGTGAGAAATTAAAATAAAATTGCATGAAGTACATGGAACAATTTCTAAATTAATATTAAACTAATTGTTTCCACAATTGTTGTTTATTTCAATTCATGAATTCCTATGAATCCTAATTCTTTTTCCAAATCATCAGAATTCTTATCAATTTAATTTCAATCAGAAATAAAATAGATAATTAGGATTCAATACAAATATTCCATAATTCTAACAATCCTATAATATAAATTCAAGAATCATTTTAGCAAAATTAGGATTTCATCATTTCCCACAAAGAAACGTTTAGCTACTCATGGATATTGATTCAACAATCAAATAAGAATATGTAATTGATAACATTATGAACAAAAAGTTCAAATAAATGAATTGCATAAGAAAGAGATTAGATATCACCAATTCAAATATCGCAATCTTCAATTACAATTCTTGAAAGCTCAAATTCTCTCACAAATCTCTATGATATGCTAAGGCTATTTGTATACTGAAGTATTCTATTTTGCTTCTTCTTGTTGATGATTGTTGGAGGGGGGAGAACCCTATTTATAGGAAAAATTTCGTGCAAAGCATTAAATGAAAATTGCAGTTTCACAACGTACGCCTGCAGTTACAGATCCTAAGCCGGCAGCTTACAGATGGCGTATCTTCAATTTCTTCTTTACACAGGCAGTGCACAGGCAGCTTTCAATTTCGGTTACAGGTGTAGGCCGCTTCTACACCGACGGCTTAGATATAGATCTAGCCGGCGTATATGATAAGAAATGAAAGGTTGAGCCAATTTATAACGAAAGCTGTCTCAAAGTCGGCGGCTTTGATACCGGCTTAGACACTCCAACATATTTGGTCTCTTTAATTTCCTCCAAGCATGTGTTGTCTACATGTCGCTTCAGATCTGTGGTCTACACTGCCTCAATGCCGGCGGCTTAGTAGCTGGCGTAGGTTGTAACTCCTTTTGCGCTAGTGACTTTTCAACTTTAAGCTACCGGCTTTTAATGTATGCTGGCATCTTCATCTTCTACGCCGGCAGCTTTGAGGGTGCGTATAATTGGTTGAGTCAATATTTTGCAAAGCTAGCAATGCAGGCAACGGCCTTTGGTGAGTACATCATGTAAGCTGTCCAAACGCCAGCGGCTTTGAAGTCTGAAATGTCGGCGTATCTTTTAATTTTTCCATTTTTCTCTCCAAAGTTTCTTGTTTTGATTTCTTTGTCCAAATTAAACCTGAAACATGAATTTTAATCAAAACAAGTATCCATTGTAGCTTTTTTGAACATCAACTAGTTGTATAAAATATGATATTATCAAGTAGATCTTGTGTTTAAATGTGTTTTGTTGGATTATCTTCATGTTCATGCATATAATAGTAGAGTAAAGTGAAGATCTTGCATAAAAATCCATGTTCATGTTTCAAACTCCATTTCATGCATCGTAAGTAGTAGATCTAGCATTTAAATGCTCATATTATACTTGACATTCATGATCTTATGGATATTTTGTGTTTTAATGCATTAATGATCATAGAAGCCTTTGTCTTGTATATATAAATGTGGTAGTTAATAGATCTTTAGTTAGATGAGACAAGAAACTTAAAAAGGAAAAATTTTTGTTTGAAATGTTTAAATGAAAATTCGGATGACTTAAAAACTATGCTTTAAAAACTTTTTTATCAACTCTAAAACTTGTTTTTTACATGCAAAATGAAGGGTATAGTTAATAGATATCATTAAGTAATGATTTTTAAGTTGAAATGAGATTTGATAAGAAAAATATGCAAAACAAAAAGTAGAAATAAGATAGGAAATTTTGAGTTACTAGTCAACTTAAGAAATTCGTAATTTTGGAGTATTGTCATGAAAACATCTATTTTCCAAACTCAAAATGAAAGTTTTATCTAAGAAATGAAGTCCTTAAGGGATAAGTATAATAGAGCCTTAAATTTTAATGTATTAAACAAGTTTTTCTCAAAGAAATCACTCAAAAACTAATTTTTCAAAATTTGGATTTTGGAATAATCCCTATTTGAAAACATGTTTACAAAGTATAAAATGGAATTTTTCATGTAAAAATGAAGGTCCTAAGTAATAGATATAATGAAGACTCAATTCTAGTAAAGATAACTAGAATTTCCTAAGTAATAATTCCAAAACAAAAGAGATTTATCAAAGTCATGAAACTAGATTTCTTAAGAATATGTATTCTTAGAGTCTTACAAAATAAAGAAATTCTAAAATTTTCTTTTAGTAAATATCATCAAAGCATGCATACATTAAACTCATAACATGTCATTCATGATAGGAAATCATTAATATTGCATGTATAATTGATCTACAAAGTAGAAACATTACAAGCATTCACAAAACTATTTTTCGAAATTGGAATTTGCTATTGATCAGAACTGATCATACTGTTTCATGATGCAAACATTTTCAAAACTTGGAAATAATATTATAATTAGATATATCTTTCAAAGTAGATAGAAATCGATATATAATTTGTGAAATTCCGAGTTAAAATGACCAAGTTATAGCCGTTTTAAGTCGGGACTTCCGCAAATCGAGAATTACGAATATACTAGTTTTGTTAAATAGTTGGGATTAGTTAAGTGATGAAATACTTATTAGGGTATTTCTTCCTTTTTAGGTGACCCCGAAATCAATGATTCCCTACCACCGGATTTCTTTTATTAAAAGACCAGTGATCCAATAGCCGAGTGAGTATTACTTCCGATTCTATTTATTGTATGTGATTGTAATGATAGTTGCATTAGATATTTGGTAAAGATAAAATGGATATGCATAATGGGGATGAATGGGAATTATGTATGGTTTTTTTTTTATATGAGAAAATGAAAATAAGAATATCGAAGCCGAGTGATTAACTATTGCGTGTGTAGATGAATTAGGGTTGATTGTTTGCAACTATTGATTGATCACTTTAGGAATTGGTATAATTGACTATTCAGAATTGAAAATAAATATGGACTCATTCACATCATAAATGGGGATAGAGCATTAGCATTGGTTGGCTGCCCGTGATCCAAAACGGTATAAAAGTTGGTTAATCGTGATCCATAAGCGAATTAATGAGTTAGTTAATTGTGATGCACAAATGAATTTATAAGTTACTTGACCGTGATCCTAAACGACATATTTTAGTAGTACTGCAATATTCGTTAAGCTGCTAACCCGGGATGGAACGCGAAAGTCCATTCACATATGATTTCTAGCTAGTCATATGTTTGTTGATTCCATATGTTTGATGCATATCACTTGTCTGACTAATCACTTGCTTGTATGATGTGCTATGAATGTGATCTTGGAAGTTCTCACTCACTAAGCTAGTATAGCTTACGTCCCTACAGTTTTTATTTGTTGCAGCACCAGTTCATATGGCTTAGACAGAGGCAACCTACAGCTCAGGTACATGAGCTAGGCGTTTCCTTTAGAAGTTGTATTCAATTTTTGTTTAGATTTCCGTAGGAAACCAATAGACTCTGGATAACTAAAAAAGACCTCTAAACAATATTCTTTTACAGGGGAATGCCCCTTAGATTTTGTAACTAATTATATATGTGTTTTGATTTATTTTCTAATGCTATTGAATGCTAAATTAAACTCTTTAACTCCATCGGTTCAAGTATTCTATTGTCGTAAAAGGATGTCTTACATCTATACAAGACTCCCAACGGACTAAGATAGTAATTCGTGAGTCTTATATGGCATGTGGCGGACTGTTACGTTTAGGGTACCCCTTAGGGCGTGACAGAGTGACATTGTTAGGTTTTGCTTTACTCATCATTTAGACTCGGTATTAGCTTTTGATACTTTGGTGAAGGCTTAATTTGACATCATACATGGACTTTCTAGTGTAGTTGCTGCAATGTGAAACTTTATTGATATCTCACTTGTAACTCTTTTGCTTGGAGTTTAGCTGTTGTTGCTTTTAGATCAATGTAGAGTAGCTCAAATTTTAATCTTCAATGTAGTTGCTATGCTATTTTAACTTGCCGTCCCATAACTTGCCTCTTTGAAACATTCTGTCGAATAAGTTTTGCATTCCATGAACTTGTAGTACTGTCTTTGAGATTTTCTTATCATTGCTGCCACTAGTGTTTGTGTTTAGATATGATCCATGTTGGATTTAAGTATGACACAATGACAATCATGAGTGTTTTGGATGCATGTAGTCATGGAGAGCCAGTTAAGAAATTATTTGACTTCATATTATGATGTAAAACCCTTCCAAAAATGGATATTAACTATGGCTTTGTTCCTGCTCGCCTGAGCATTATACATGGATTCAAGTAGTAGAGAGACTTTAAAGGATTTGCCTCAAGTGATTATATCATTCTTTGTTCATGCAACCTCTGACTAGTCTTTACTACTACTAGACATCAATTTGAAGGCTCATGCAACGATGTTTTACTCACTGTTCCCTCCTCAATTCTACTACCTTTTATTTGACTATCTAGAATGCTACATTATTTTATAACTTGTGGAACAAACTACTTTTTCTATAGCAATAATTCATGTACAAGCTTGCCCAGCTATCTTTTTTTTTTTTTTTTCCATAAGCTTGGTTGAGAATATAAGTTGAATAGTTGCTTTTTGGATAAGATCATTTGCACAAGCGAATATTTCTATGAAATTATGTTGCCCTCTCTTGTCATTGCTGGTCCTATACATGCTCTTGCAAGAAATGTGCAATTTTGTTTTAATAAAGATGAATCATAACAAATCCTTCAATAGTTTAAAAACTAGAACATAATATTATAGAAATAGTTGCTTCATGCCTCATTTGTATTGACACTTTCCGAATTTATCAAAACTCGAAATATAAAAGTTTTAGATCTTCTTCTCCTCTTTCCATAGCATTTTGAATGACCTTGATCAAAGATTATATTAGAATAACATGCATAATTTATGAAACTATGCTAAATCTGAAACTCTAGGAGCCACCACTGCACGTGCAATGACTTAATGATAATTTTTTACCTCAATACTTTTAGACTTTTGCAATACTTAAAACTCCAAAGTTGAAGTTTCCTTTTTTGTTTCCATAGGATTTTGAATCATATCAAAAGGAGCTCAGATAAGATTGTAAGCCCCTAGATTTTCATTTTTTCTTTTTTCTTTTTTTTTTTGTAAAATAGTGAATACTAGAACCTTAAGTCAACAAAACTGTAATTAGACGTAACAGTTTAAGTCCGGCAATCCCGCTTTCGTAACCCTAAGAGATTAAGTATGAGATTAGTAGGTAGAATAGTTCGTAATAATATAAAAAAGCTTAAAAATATAAGATTAGTTAAACCGTAATTTGTTTTAAACCCGATTGGATATACTTTTTGAAAAACATGTCCTAGGGCCCAGAATAGTAAAAATATTCCGAATATACCATTAGACTCATAAAACATAAGGTTTTTAGAAATATCAGTCTTATAATTTTTCAGTAACTAAAAATATCAGATATCACATTATACGCGTATTTTCTTACTACCGGTATTTTATTAGCCATATCTACTTTACATTACACTATTCATTACTATTCTACACTATTCATCTATCTCTACTTTTTGGTACCATCTATTCTTATAACCTATATACTTATTTCTTACAATTTTCTTTTCCCATAAAAATTCTACACCACATATTACTAAACTTCTCTTAAACTTTTCCTCAAAAATTAATTTTAAATTACTCTTTTCTTTCATGCCACCAATTTTCTTTTCTTTTTCATTTATTTAATTAACTATAATTTTCCTCCAACTTTTCTTGTAAATACCCCGTCCTCTTTCATTTCTTTCACACTTCATGCACTCACAAATTTACTACCCAAAACTCTCTAAAATTTTCCTTTCCAAACTCCCTCTCAAATTTCCTTTCTACATATTCCCAAAATCCTCTCAAATTCTTATCAACACCACCATTTTCCTTCATTACCATTTATCTTTTAGGTAATAAACCTTCTTCATATTACTTCTACCATGTCATGCAACTTTACATAAACATGGTGTGAGTTCCTAAACTTATTGTTATGGAAACTATACTATGTTCATGTATTGTTCTTGTATTGTTCTTGTTCATGAACATCCATTGCTATATTTTTATGTTGTTATTATACTTTGCTCATATTATTGTTGTTATTATGCTAACTTATTATTTATATCCAATAAATATACTTATGTATTTATATATATGTATTCTTTAGAGCATATAAACTCACTTGTTATTTATTTATTCTCATGCTTCGCAATTTATTTACTTATTTCATGCTATTTTCAGATTAGCTTTTTCTAGTCTTAGACGTATCCTCATCAAGTCAAAACAATTTTCTTTCCTTTTCGGGACTAGTCCATTTTGTAAGCCCTGGAAAATTTCAACAAATAATTCTAAAGATGAACTTAGGAAACAAAACCCTGAAAGTCACTCCGAGTTAAAATCGAACTTCGACGAGTCCCAAATTCCGAAAGAATCTAGAAATTCTGGGTTGTGAGAAGAACAAGAAACCTCATAAACAAATAGCAACCCAATATAGTTCCATTCTAAAACCCCTACGTACGATAAATTTTCTAATTAGCTATAACTTACAAATTCGGGTAAAATGGAGCCCTAAAGCAAATTGTTAAGAAGTAGATAATGATTAACCTTCGGGAATAAAACTCAATCCAAAGAATTCCGAGAACATTGTGAGATACTAAGTTCTTATGAAATCGCCCTATAATAAATCACAACCAATCCAATAAGTCATGTAAGTATAAAATATTAGTTTTATATTCGCAATGGGGCGAACCGGAAGGTCAACCCGGAAACCTAAGTCCTTGAATCTCCCGAAAACTCCATACCTAGACCGCAATCGCGTATTCCTAAACCCAGGAGTGGAAAAAGAGGAAAAAGGTTAATCGGTTCGTGTTAATCTAGAATACTCTGTAAAGATAAGATCAATGAAATTCCGACCTATTCCAATCAGATCAGGTGCTAGTTTCGAAAAACGCGCTCTGAGATTCGAAATGTTAAGAATATGGTTTAACGCCGTTAGACTTATATTTCTAAAGGACCTCTAAGTTATTAGTTTTACAAATTTTCACATAGCTAGAATTATCTAATATTACAAATCTGTTCGTATTTCGTTACTACTGGTAATTAGTGAATCTTCCAGTACGATTTAATATTTTAGTCACCTAAAGGGTTATTATTATTATTATTATTATTATTATATTACTACTACTATTTTTATAAGATATACCCTAGTTCTCCTAGTGATCGAATAGTACTCGGACGAACTTTGGAAACTGGAGAACGAAACCCTATATCCGGCCGATTCCAGCTTAGTGAGGGGAGCCTAGAAACCCTAGATCCGGCTTTTCATCGATTTCATAATAAAAGGAGTTTTATAAAGTAAATGAACATGAATTATTGTTCTAAAGCATATTCTAAACCCCTAAAAGTTCCAATTTCGGGAAATTTTCAATTCCGAGCCTTCCCGAGCTCAATTACGAAAAGTGTGCCCCGGACCATAGATTCAGAAAAATGTTCGGAATATCCATTAGAACCGTAATTTTATAAGGATTCCAAAAATATCAATTTTGTAATTTTCCGAGCTATAAAAAATTACAGTTATAGCTTTTTCCCGTGTTTTCGTTACAACCGGTAAAGTAGATGTCTTGTCTACTATTCACAACTACAACCTATACTACACACTATCCATACCCTATTCTTACATCCTTACAACTACTCATTACAATTTTCTTTTCCAAGAAATTTTGTTTCCTAATTAATTAACACAAATATTACATTTTATTACACAAAATACAATTTTCAAAATTCAACACACACATACACAACCCACCCCCCCCCCCCCCAATGGCCGGTGCCCCACCCCATATTTCCCTCTCATTTGTTTATTTTTGTTACCTTTATTCAACCAAAACCCTAATGCCTTCATATATATACATATTATTCTCTCTCTCTCCTCATTTTCTTCTTAATTCAAAGTTTGAAAAAGAGTAAAAACTCTCTTCTCCTCCCTCTTGTGCTGAGCATTCCCTCCCCCTTTCCTCTCACTTTCCAACCTTGTTTCTTCTTCTTTCCTCCTTCAAGACCCCTTTGGTATGTATATTTAGGCTTTGTTCATCCTAAATCTTGTTATGGCAAGATTATTCTTGTGTTTTTTCTCATCTAAATCCCAATGAGCATGAGCAAGGGACATGAAAACACTACTACAAGAATCTCAAGCCATCTCAAGAAGTGGATCTAGCCTTTGAATGAGTTTTGTTTGAAATATCAACTTGTTCATGCATGTAAGTAGAGATCTTGCATATATATTGTTGTTCATGCCATGAGATCCATGATTTATACACTATATATAGTAGATCTAAAGTTTAGACATTCACAACTTCATGAACATGTATGATCATAGAGATATTTTTGTTTCCATGCATTGATGATCAAAAAAAAAAAAAAAATGTAGTCTTGTGTATATATAGAGATGCTAGATGGTAAATATTCACATATGGAAGGCAAGAACATTGAAAAAGGAAGGACTTTGTCAAATATGAAATGTTGAAAATTCGGATGAAATGGAAACCCTACTTCAAAAACCCACAAAATCATTTTTAAACTCATGTTTCATAAGAAAAATGAAGGGTATGTATAATAGGTATATTGAAGGAATGATTTTTATAAACTTAGGTGAGTTTAGGCATAATAGAAACATAAAAATAAGGAGTAAGGTTAGAATGGAAAGTATTGAAATATGGATAAGTAGTCAAATTCGTAACTTAGGTTCATGCCCACAAGAACACTTAGTATTTAGGTCTAAATTGGATGTTTTATAAGCTAAATGAAGTCCTTAGATAATATATATATTGAAGCTTCACTTTTTAATGCATTAGACAAGATTTTCCTCAAGAAAAATGCAAGAAAATGAAATTTGGGAAATTCGGATTTTTACAAAAAGCTAGTTCAAAGACATGTTTACCAAATGAAAAATGGGAATTTTTATGCATGAATGGAGGCCATGATTAATATAGACCTTGAGAACTTATTTTTAGTTAAATAATAAGTGGATTACAAGATTAAAAGTCAAGGAAACCCTAAGGAGTATAATGTGGAAAAATAGCTTCTTAGAAATAATCTTTATGGGAATTTCTCAACACTTAAGAGTTCATATGAGTTTATTATCACAAAAGTTATTATGACCATGCATCTATTAAGTTCATCACATGGCATTCATATTAGTAATTCATTCCCATATCATTCATGCATGAATCATCATCTAGGAACACTTCTTATCAAAAGCAAAACAAATTTTTGAGATTGGAACACTTGCGGAACAGATCTGATCCCACTGTTCCGGCGCTACTATTTTCAAAACTTGAAAATAATACTAGAAATAGATAGATCTTTCGAAGTAGATAGAGATCGATATAAAATTTGCGAAATTCCGAGTTAAAATGACCGAGTTATGGCCGTTTTAAGTTGGAACTTCCGCAAATAGCGAGAATTCCGATTTTGTGAAGTATAGATACATAGTTTGAATTAGTTTAGTGATGAGATTCTCATTAGGCTATCTTCATTTGGTAGGTGAACCCGAGTACAATAATACCGTATCACCCGACCATCGTCACTAAGAGACCGGCGTACCATGGCCGAGTGAGTTCCTCTTCCGATTTCAATTATTGCTTGTGATTGTAATGATAGTCGCACTAGTTGCTAGGTGAAGATAAAAAGGAATGAATATGTATGATGGGGTTATTTGGGAATTATGAATTGTCTGATGTTGAAGTGTGAAATGAACCTTAAGAATTATCGGAACCGGGTGTTAAGCTATTGATTGACTATCCAGTATTTGGTACTGAATGTTTGCGAATAATTGTTGGCCACCTAAAAGAATTGAATTAATGAATATTTGACTCAATTGTAATTGGATTCATTCATAACATGATGGGGATGGAGCATTAGCATTGGTTGGTTTTTCATGATCCATAAAACGAATACTTTTTGGTTAATCGTGATCCATAAAACGAATTTATGTTTAGTTGACCGTGAGCTTAAACGGCGTTGTACCGCAGGATTCGTTAATCTACTAACCCGGGATGGAGGGCGCAAGTCCATCCATATATGATTTTCGGCTAGTCATATGTTTGCTGAACTTACTCGTTTGTTGCATTCCACTTGGTTGATTAATTACTTGTTTGAATGTGTTGTGTTAATTGTAATTCGGAAGTTTCCACTCACTAAGCTAGTGTAGCTTATACCCCTATAGTTTCTTGTTGCAATATGAATACCTTTGGCTTTCTCCGAGGACCCGTGGACACTAGGTATGGCTCTTAGATATTAAGGAGCTTTTAATGAGGCCGGGGCCTAAAGATTAGAAATGGACTCTAATCCTGTCTCCCTAACCGGTATTCAAAAGTTAATGCAAGGAAATGTGTGCATTTGAGAATTGGTAGCTGCTGTTATCGGGGGTATGCCCCCTAGATCATGTAATAGAATGATTCTCTGTAAGATGGTTATGATTTACATTCTTGCTGCTGTGTATATCTCTTTAAGCTACTACGAATCAAAGTATGATCTATAAATATTGAGAGCAAGCCTTACACCCGATGTTTAAACTCATGGGGAGACTAAGGTTGTCTTACTTGAGATTAAATGTTGAGTGTGGCGGACTGTCACGTGTAGGGCACACTTTGGGGCGTGACACATTTCTTAGTCCGAGAGCCTTGATTCAAAGTTAAGACTCTCAATACTTGACTTATATTATCTTGTTAATTATTTTATTGCTATAATTTTGCTTGTTATTATTCTCATATTCATGCAAAATAAAGGTTGTTGTCTAAACCACAAAGTTTAAACTATCCTTTTTGCAAAAAAGATTTTTCTCACCAAAAAAGAGTTCTAAGTGAAATTTAGAGTTTCTAAATTAATAAACGGAATTCATTTTTCTTAGGAAGAACTCACTATAATCTTGGAAATACCACTATTTTGAAAAGCTTTTTCTAAAACTATAATTATAGTAGTAATAGAGTTGTTTTCTAAAATTGAGGAAGCTGATTCTTTGTTACAAAAATGTTTTTCTTAAAAACTTAATATAAAGGAAACCCCATAAAAAGGAAATATAAGTTTTCAAACCAAGATTAAAAAGATCAAAATAATAGTCGAAGGAAATACATAAGAAACTAATAGAAAAAGTGACACTAGTGTTAGAAGTTTCACAAAGGAAAAATAGAGAAATTCATTTTTTTATGGAAAAGTCACCAAGGAAAATAGTAAGATAAACATAAAATACTCTTTAAAAAAAAGAATCAAAAGATTGATTTTTAAGGAATTTACAGAAGAATTTCTTGTAAATTATTATTTTTTTCAAACTTCTAACTAACATTGTTTTTACTAAAGAATTTTGTTTGGACAACAAATACTTGAACATGTGTGAAATATGAGCTATAAATCTATAAAAAGGAATTTTTCAACTATATAGATAACTAAGTATTTATCAAAGCAATTTTTGGATGATTTGATGATTGAAACAAATGCCTTTGGGATGGGAAATTTAGTAGTGAATTTGATCGCCACTGTTTTGGAGCTTAAATGACCTAGTTTGATGAAAATAGTTTTGGAAATGGATAAAATTGTTTGAGTAGGTAGAAATTGTTATATTATATGCACAATTCCAAGGTAAAATGACCAAGTAATGACCATTTTAAATTATAACTGTCTTCTATAAGAATTTTGACGTTTTTGTGACATAGTTTTATCAAATTACAAGAGGGTTATCAAGAAATACTCATTATGGATATTTTTCTTGACTAGGTGATCCCAAGGAAGAGTATCCATACCCCGATGACTATTTTGACTAAGTGTATTTTCAATCAACTCTTCTATTTAGAAGAAGTATCACCATGGTAATGTGAGTTTATTTCCTTAAATTGTGTACTTGACTGTGCTTGTAGTGTAGATGCATTAGATTTAAGGAAAGACAAAATGTTATGTAGGTAAAGTTATATGAGAGAACACTACGAATATCGAGGCGGGAATTGATTGTAAAGAATTACTTATCTTATTATAGAACTTGATATGTCTGAAATTCTATGATTGCTTTAAATTGACAATAATGATGCTATGATATCTTAAATAAATTGATTCATGCATACCATGTAGTGAGTCACATTGCATGAGGTTATTATCTTTGGGTGAAAGGATAGTAACATGGTCGAAAGCAATGCTTGGCGGCAAATGATCAAAAGCAAATGCTTGGCGATAAGGAATTAAAATAATGCTTGGCAATAAATTGAAATCATGGCTCGACACGAGTAGACTTAATATGCTTAGCGGTAATGATCGAAAGCATGAATTAACAAAGATGACTCCGTTTAAGATTACTTATGATCATCAAACCCTGAGTGGAGGGTTTAAATCCATTCAACATATGGTTCCCGAAAAACTATATGCCTTGCTTACTCACGTGTATGTTACATTTCACTTGAATGCTTAAATAACTTGTGTGAATTTTGCTACTCAAGTATTTACTTATGGAAATAATTCTCACTAAGTCTGTTAGCTTATACCCTTATAGATATCTCTTGCAGTTTGACCTTTTTGTGTTTGAAGCCACGGGGACCTTGCACCCAAGTATTTCCCTTTTTGGTTAAAGAATTTTAGATGAAGTTTAACATTAGCTTAGATGCGGACTTCATATAAAATCTTCTTGTAATAGACTCTAGCATTTTTTTTTTATTTTTATAGGGGAATGCCTTAAGACTTGTAAGACATTATTTATGAATGAATGAATATTATGATTTCCATTTCTTAATTTTTATTGTATATTCTTAAGCTTCATATTTCAAAGTATGGTCCTCTAAAATTGTGAGAGCACACCTTATACCTAACATCGAAGCTTTTGGGAATGACTAAGGTTGTCATACTTAAGCTTCAATATTAAGTGTGGTGGACTGTTACGTTTAGGATACTTTTTGAGGCATGACAAAGAGAAATGGCCATAATGAGCTAAACTATGTCAATTTACCAACTTTAGATGTCAATAATGTAGATCTAGTGAATTCAATCCCACTTTTGTCATCAATTCATTTAAAATTTGGTGAAACTCAAAACGCACAAATTATATATCTCTCTCTTTTCTTTTTATAGTATTTTGAATCATCTCAATAGGAGTTCGTATGCGAGAGAGATGATAAATTTACAAAATATGGGCAAGTTATCTTGTTTTCTTCTCTAGTGGGCAAATAATTTCTTGTTATCTAATCTAACATGTCATAAATCTCGCTAAACTGAGTTTGAGATTTATCCCTTGCTATAAATCCAAAGATCTCATTCCTTTAGACTTCATGAATTCTCCATTCATAGTTTTCCTAGCTCGTGATGTTTTGTACAAGTGCTTGTCTCAAAGAAATCTTGTCCTTTAAATATCTGTGCTTGTTTAGAGTTTGATCATTGCAATTTTTTTTAAGGCTTGGTAGCAATTCATGCATGTGACAATAAGAAATTCCTTTGATCAACAGCAGCACGAGTATGGTGATAATCCTCTTGTATTGGCAAAACATCATCGAACTTAGACAATAGTGCATGCAAATGTCATTAGGTTCTTGTATAGTTGAAAAATACTTAATGATGTTCTTGAACTTTCTAAGATTTCAACTTCCTTGGTATTAATAGTAGCATGCTAACAATGTGATTCTAGGGTTTCTCAAGAGTAATCTAATGTCGGCAATATGCATCAATAATAACAATGGTAAGGTAATTATACACTTGAACTCTATGTTCTTGACTAGCCACATCTTAATTGTATATACTCTTCCCGTAGGACAAAAATATTTCACTAAGCCAAACCAATTTTACTTCCATCACCAACAACATGATCTTGGGTCTATATCAAGTTTCATGTCCTTTCTTTTCCCTCCTTATATTCATCATTATTAACACATGCAATAATGCAAGTAACCACTTTAACCTCACTTGAATACATGTCATGCCTCAACGGGTACCCTAAACGTAACAGTCCGCCACACTCAATATTAAAGCTTAAGTATGACAACCTTAGCCATCCCCAAAAGCTTTTATATTAAGTGTAAGGCGTACTTTCACAACTTTAGAGAACCATATATGGAATTATGAAGCTTAAGAAGATATAAATAACACATTAAGAAAAGAGGATTAACAATAATCATTTACTCATATCAATGGTTTTACAAACTTAGGGGCATTTCCCAAGATCACTATTCTATTACAAGATATTTGTACATTATCTCTAATACTAAACTTCATCTTAGAATTCCTTTATCTAAAAGAGATTACCTGCCCGCAGGGTCCTCGTAGCCTTAACCATAAGTAGGGAAACTGCAAAAGATATCTATTGGGGTATAAGCTAATAGGCTTAGTGAGAATTATTTCTATAAATAACTTCTTGTAACAAAGTTTCAAGCAAGTTAATTAAGCAAGCAAATGGGATGCAACATACACGTGGGCAAACAGGGCATATAGTTTTCTAGGAACTATATGTTGAATGGATTTGCGCCCTCCATTTGGGGTTTAGTGATACATAATCTCAAATCAAGTAGTTTTAGTTAAAAAGTATTTACGCTCGCGAGCACACATCGCCAAGCATTCCGAATCTACTTAAGTTGACCTTGCTTTCGGATTTTCCGCCAAGCATTTCCCTTAAGCCGCCAATCAATCGCTTTCGGATCATCCGCCAAGTGTTGCTTTCGAAATGAGCTTACTATCCTTCTCACCCAAGGATAATAACCCAAAATGCAATGTGACTCACTTCGTGGTATGCATGAATCCATTTATTTATAATACCATAACATTATTATTATCAAGTTTAAGGTGATCAAGGCATTTCATACAAGGCAAGTATTATACTAAAACAAGCATTTTAAATCAATTCCGGCTGCGATATTCTTGGGATTCTTTCAAAGAATTGATTAACATACATATCCATTTTCTTTTTCCTAACTCTAATGCGACTAAATTACAAGCACAACAAGTATAACATTTAACGGAAATAAACTCACGATGCCATGTCGACTATTCCTCTATGCGGATGAGTCATTCACACACTCCTCTTAATCATAATAATCTTCGGGATAAAGGAATCCTTCCTCGGGGTCACCTAGCCAAAGAAAATACCCACGATAAGTATTTCTTGGTGATTTTCTTGAATTTTGACAAAACAATGTCAAAAGAACGTTAAAGTTTGTATAAAGGAATGTTCCAACTTAAAATAGCCATAACTTGGTCATATTAACTTGGAATCACGCATATAATATACCGATTTCTACCTACTCGAAAAGATCTATCCATTTCTAAACTTATTTTTGTCAAACCAAACCATTTAGGCCTCGAAACAGTGGTGACAAGAATTACCACGGATTTTCCAACTTAAAAACAACTTGGGTTCACCCATTCAAAACTTGCTTGATAAATACTTAGTTATCTATATAGTTGAAAAATTCTCTTTTATAACTATATAACTCATATTTAAGTATGCTCAAGTGTTTTGTTATCCAATTATATTTCTTGAATAAAACAATATTGGTTTGAAGTTGTTAGAAAAATATAGTTTACAAAAATCGATTTTATAAATTTCTTGAAACGAATATCTTGTTTCTTTTTGTTTTTCCAAAAATACTTCATGTTGGTTTTATTATGTTTCCCAAGTAACTTTTTGGAAATACAATTTTCTATTTTCTAAGTTCTCTTATATTAGTACCACTTTTCCTATTTATTTTTCCTATACAATTTTCTTTGCCTATTTGTTTATAAAGGTCTTTATTTGAAAATTCCTTAACCTTTCATCTTGTTTATCTTTTTCATAAAAATCATTTTTGTATCAACAGTTATTTTCTTTTGAAAAACAAAGGGGAATAATAAAGGTCTAAGTAGCTTTTCAAAGTAAAAGTAGTTTCTAAAATTATAGTGAGTTCTTTTTGTAACTTGAAAGGAAATGAGTTTATTTTTGTTAAACTCATAGATTTTATACTTTACATAAACTTATTTCTAAGTGACAAAATCTTCTTTTGTTTAATTATTTTTAGAAATTAAAATTTTTGGACAACATTCTAAATGAACATGATTTATGAGAATAATAGTAAACAAAAAATAACATAAATAATAAAGTCATGTATTGGAGTCTTAGCTTTTTCAAGGCTCCCGGGACTAAAAAGTAGACTAGTCCCAAAATAAAATAAAATGAAAGAAAGAAAAACTTATTTTGACTTGATGAGGACAAGTGTAAGACTAGAGACTAGTCTTAAAATAACAAGGAATAAATAAATAAATTGAAATGGAATAAATAAATAAATTGCTTTGCATGAAGTAAATAAATTGCAAGTGAGCTTATATGCTGTAAAGAGTATGTACATATATATATATATACATAGATAATAATACTTAGATATATTAACAATAATGAGAAAAAAAATAATAACATAAGCATAAATAGATTTTCATGTACAAGAACAATACATGAACATAATGTAGCTTTCATTTAGTCTTTGGAAACTCACACTATGGTCATGTAAAGTTACATGACATGAGAAGAAAGAAAGAAATATGGAATGGTTACCTAAAGAAGACTTTGGTATGGTTATGTGGTTATGGGTTTTAGAAGTTGTTATGGAATTATTTTGAGAGAGTTTTGGGATGGTATTTTGAGAGAGTTTTGAGAGGAGAATTTGAGATAGTTTTCGTAAGAAATTTGTGGGTAGTGAATGTGTGAAAGAAGTGAAAGAGGAGGAGGGTATTTATAGGAAAATGTGGAGTGATTTTTTTATAATTAAAATAAAAAAAATAAAACAAATTGAGAGAGATAGGAGGAGAGGGGGCGTCGGCCATGCATGTCTATGAGAGGGAGTGATTTAATTTTTTCTTTTTGGTAAACGAAAGATGTAATGTGTAAGGTAGATGTGAAATAAAGTTATGGGAAGGTAAAAAGTGAAGGTTATAGGTTATGGTGTTTGTAAGAGTAGGTGTAAGAAAAAGTAGAGATAAAAGAATAGTGTAGAATAGTAATAAATAGTATAATGTAAAATAGATATGACTAATAAAGTACTGGTAGTAAGAAAATACACGTATAATAGCTATATCTGTTATTTTTAGCTATCGAAAAATTTTGAAATTGATATTTTTGAAAACCTTATATTTTTACGAGTCTAACGGTATATTCGGAAAAATTTTCTTATTCCGAGCTCCAGGACACGTTTTTCGAGAACTATATCCGATCGAGTTCAAAGGACCCTCGAAAATTGTCAATCTGATATTTTTATATAACCGATAGCTATTACGAACTATTCTAGCCAATTATTCCAACTTCGTTTTTTAGGACTAAAGAAAACGGCAATGCCGGACTTAAGCGGTTACGGTAAACTAGGGTTTTGTTGACTTTGGAAATCCGGTTGACTTCTGGTTTAGGGTTTTAAGCTAAACCAATTCCAAAAATTTGGGGGTTTACAATACATATCTATATGACATTGATATAATCCATTTACTCTTGATAGTGACTAATAGGTATCATCTTGAAACAACATAAGATTACTGAATTGAGCAATGTGGTTACGTATAGTTCACCTTTCTTTCTTTTTTTTTTTTTCATAACCCTTTGTTTCATATATGATCTTGATAATCTTGATACCTTTTGATAATTTAGATTCTCCTCATAGCATTGATACCTTTAATAATTTTGATACTATTAGTAATACCAATAATCTTTATAACCTTCACACTCTTGATAATTTTGGATAATCTATTTATTGTTGGTATCATCTTGCCTGATGACCATGGGATCGTCATGATATTAAGAGGAAACTCTTCGTCATCCATGTTCTGACTGCATAGATAGCGATCATGGGTTTGTATCACTGTATGATGATACTCTAGGCTGCCCATGTCCTAAACCTCACAGGACAATCTTAGATCTGCATATTGTGTTCGTGTTCCATTATTTGCATGATTACCTTAGCATCACACCGCTATGAGAGAAAACTCTCATAAGTCATCTGTATCTCACTCACTTATGCGACAATCTTGGAATTGCACCACTATAAGAGGGGACTCTTTCTCATCTTGCACATTTGGTTATTTGGTGAATGACAGTGAGATTTTGCTATTGCAAGAGGAGACACTTCTCACTGTTTAATGCCTCCAAGTCATGCATAGGTTAAATTATTGTTTTCTTCTTAGTTGTTGCATGCTATTATTTCGAATGTTCAAGCATTGATAATCGAACATGTTGATACTGTAAATCCCCGAATTTTTGGATCCAAATAAAGGCTTAAACCCTAATCGAAAGTCAACCAGATTTCTAGAGTCAACAAAACCCTAGTTTACCGTAACCGCTTTAAGTCCAGCATTGCCGTTTTCTCAAGCCTTAGAAAACAAAGTTGGAAAAGTTAGCTATAATAGTTCATAATAGCTATAGGTTATATAAAAATATCAGATTGGAGGAATTCGAGTGTCCTTTGAACCCGATCGGACATAGTTTTTGAAAAACGTGTCCGAGAGTCCGAAATAGGAAAATTATTCCGAATATACCGTTAGACTCGTAAAAATATAAGATTTCAAAAAATATCAATTTCGTAATTTTTCGGTAGCTAAAAATATCAGATATCACTTTTATACGCTTATTTTTTTACTACTGGCATTAAATTGTTATGTCCACTTTTACATTACACTATTTTCTACTATTCTACACTATTCACCTATCTCTACTTTTTCTTACAACCTACTCTTACAAACCATACACCTATTTCTTACACATTTTCATTTCCAATACAATTTCACATCTTTCATTTCTTACTTTTAATTAACAAAATAACAAAAATTAAAATTTTCCTCTCCCCCATGCATGGATTTGCACCGGCCCCCTCCCAATTTTCCTCAATTTGTTTTGTCTTTCATTTATTTAATTAACACAAATTATCTCCCACATTTTCCTATAAATACCTCCTCATACCTTCACTTCTTTCACACCACTTCTTCACTAAAGTTACTCTCAAAATCTCTCAAGAATTCTCTCCAAGAAGTCTCTTACAAGAAGTTCCTCTCTTCTTCTTTCTTTTAGGTAATATGCCTTCAAGAAATTCTTATGTTCATCCACTTAGTATGAACTTAGTGTGTGTTTTCTAAAACTATGAAGGTTAAGAAAGCAACAATAGGTTCATACTTTGTTTTTGTTCATAATCACAATTCCTTTATGTTCCTTTATGTTTCTTTATGTTTCCTTTATGTTCATAACAATCTAAATATCTATATAGCTATATATATTATTTAGAGAGTATAAGCTCATTGTCTTGCAATTTATTCATCTTTCATGCAATTTATTTACTTCATTGCAATTTATTTATTTCAAGTTGTTTTTAAGACTAGTCATTCTAGTCTTAGACTTGTCCTCATCAAGTCAAAACTTTTTCTTTTCTTTTCGGGACTAGTCTTTTCTTAGTTCTGGGTACCTTGATGAAGCTAAGGTCCCAATACTTGATTTACTTTCTTATTTACTCAAACTTTTAAGTTATCATGTTCCTTTATATTTTTATAGTTTATGATTCATATTCATGCATGAACATAATGTTTTTGTCTCAACAAAAATAAATGAGGAAGTGTTTTCTTAAACTAAAGGTTCTTTTTAAATAAATATGGAAAATGAATTTCTTAAAAACTCATGAACATGCTTGGAATGATTTTTCTTAAATAAACAAAAAGTTTTATGAAAACTTATCTTTCATCAAGAATTAAAAATTCTTTTGGAATCATTACAAGAAACAAAAATATCATTTATTACTTTTAAAAGTTGTTCGAATATTAGTTTAGAAAATAAAACCACTCCTTAGGAGTTTAAAAGCAATTACAAGAGATTAAATTTAGAAAAAGGAATATCCATAACTCAAGATCTTTTCAAAAGAAAAATGAATATTCCAACGAAATCTCAAGATTAAAGTCTTCTAAAAACTTTACTTTTTCATAAATTGAGACAACTCCATTTACTTCATACATTGGTTATGAGTCATTACATATATGTATATACCTTTCAAAAAGTTTACAAAATACTTGAAATATTCATCTTTTCAAATGAGCCTTGTTTACAAGAAGGAAAACAAGTTTTTGTAAATTCGTAGCAAATCTGGTCGCTGTCTTTTCGGAACCCAAACGACGTAGTTTTATAAAAATAACCTTAGAAATGCGTAGATCTTTTCGAGTAGATAGAAAACGGTATATTATACGCGAAATTCCGAGTTAAAATGAGCAAGTTATGGCCATTTTAAGTTGGAATTTCCCTTTATACGATTTTACCGCGATTTTAAGAAAAGTTTAGAATCTTCAAGAATAGAAGTTTATGAAAGACTCATTTTGGGTATTTCATCTTGTTTAGGTGACGAGGGACCCGAGATCTTCTATCCGGAGGACTGTTTTGATTAGATCTACCGATATGGAGTGAGTTATTCCTCTCAAGTTACATTTCCTTGTTTTGTGCTTGCAAATAGAAGTACTAGAAATTAAGAGAAAGATAAAATGAACAATTGTCATGTGACTTGTGATTATGATTGCTTGAATATAAACTAAGAATATCGGAATTTGTTTTGATAAATAATTTGTGATTCTTGTATTGATATGATGAGAATTGTATTGATCACCTCTAACTTGAACTAAATATTTTTGGTTAAATTTATATTGGAATTGATTAATGCATATCATATACAGGGGACACATTTGTTTCACTACTTTTCTTTGTGTGGGGAAACGAGGAAATGGTAGTGGTGGCTGGTAGGAGCCGGAAAGTCTACATGGTGGCTAGTAGGAGCCGAAAAGTCGACAGGGCAAGCAGGAGCGATAAATCTGCAGATATTGATGGTCGTATGGGCCTGTAACCTCCCAACCCTTGTCATGGAGGGCGTTAAATCCATGCTACACTTGATTTTCGGTTAATCATGTGTACCTTGCTTGTTCATATGATTTGTCCATTTGCATGTGTTTTGATTAAATACTTGTTTGAATTATGGAAATGTCTTATGGATGGAATTATCTCACTAAGCTAGTCATGCTTATACCCTTATAGTTTTCTATTACAGTATGACTATCTATGGTTGGCCCCAAGAAGCCCCGTATGCCAGGTACGAGTGTAAGCTACTAGGAGTTTTTGGAAGAAGTTTATGTATTTTTAGTTTTGAACATAGACTTCTAGAAAAAATCTCTATAGTAGGCTTATGTGGTAGTTATGTTTATTTTGATATTAGTATAGTTGTACAAAGAATTTAAGGCGAGGGAATGGCCCTAAGATGATGTACTCAATTGTTTTTAAATGAAGATCTTATGTCTATCTATTTAAGTTCATGCTTGCTTTTGCTATCTATTTAAACGTAATACCCCTATGAGTCTCCTACTATCTTGGAAGTACGCTTTACATATGATATCGAAGCTCCTGCATGACTAAGGATTGTCATTCATTAGCTTTAATATTATATGCGGCGGACTGTCATGTTTAGGGTACCCTCTGAGGCGTAACAGATACGCTTGTTGTGTCTTACTCATGGTGTTGTTTTGAATTCACAAGTAGCATTCCTTTTCATCGTAGATGTGTATATGACTCCTTCTCCATCATGTTTGTGTATGTGTATGTATGTATGTATATATATATATATGACTCCCATTTTCATTACATATGTGTATATGGCTGCTTTTCATCATGTATACATGTGTCTTCTATTTTTTTTCAAATATATGACTATATTTCTTGCCCCCCAAAGTGGCAGTAATCATACGTGGTCATTGCAACCACTCTTGACAAATATCTTGAGGATGCACAATAAAGATTTACACTTAGATATTACCCCCACATAGGTCAACATCTTGATGAGTCATGAGAGATTACTTCTGCACACTCTTCTAATGGCATAGTGATGACATAAAGAACTTTAACGATTTCTTGAGTAAGGGAACTTATGTCAAGCTTTTAAAATCAATGCAGGGGTCAACAATATTGTTGCATCATTGTACTCAATCATATATATCATAGGATGGTGAAGCATTGTGTCATGTTTCAAAATATCTCACATATTATAGACTTTCCTCCCCTAGTCATTGTCTATCATAACTGTTTATCTCTGAGAAAGCTAAAGTGCTTTAGGAGGAGCTCGTCATCTCGACTCCAACATAATTCACTGTTTAGTACCTATTTGATGATTGCTTACCATTCTTCAGGCTAAACATGTTATATCATGACAAGCTTCAGCGCTAGTGGAGACTATTTATAGCTTTCCTAAAACAAGGTTCGTTACACCGTGATAGTAGCATTCATCTTATAAGGCAATATGGTAGCTATGTTTAAGCATCAAATGTTGTTACCAATAATGTCCTTTGTAACAATAGTATGCACTTAGGGGTAAAGCTCGACCTATTCGCATTAGTGCAAAGTAGCATGGCAGTGAAGTTGCTTAGACTCAACGATTTAAGAGACCTCTAGTAAAATTTGCATGAAGATGAGTTTTATTTATTTGTTCAAGTCAATAAACGTCAAAATGCCACTTAGGCTGTAAGTAGTATGTGCTTGCGCTTAGGAAGCAATGCTTTTAATTAGCAATAGCAAGTCATGGAGTAATGAAAGAATATTTTACTTATTGTGTCACTCATTGCACAATGCTCTCACTTGCCAGCAACAATAATATTAAGACTTATAGTAATTAATCAATCGCGCTTTAAGTAACGATAGAATCATGTACATTGTAGGCTTGTTGTCTTGGTAATGTATTTGGTCATAATGTGCATTAGAGTACTAGCTCTCATATAGTGGTAGTACATGAAAAGATGCAATAGTAGAATCGCTTCAATCCTTTTGAGACTTATGAAGTTATAATAAGCATCACAAAAAAAAAAAGTTATAATAAGCATCACAAAAAAAAAAAAAAGCATGTCTTGGTAACAAGAGTTGTCACTGAATGTAACACTTGATTTTAGAACATGCTTTGTTCTTTACCGTCATATGCGCTTAGGAATAAAGCTTCAACCAAGCAGTGATATTGTCTAATGTGATAGTATTAGAGATGAAAGGGCTTGTTATACTATCATGCCATTGAATTAACATTCTTATTCCTTACGATAATGATTAAATGATACATTTAATGAAAATGATCATTCACGCCCATGCGGCAATAGTAGCATTCATTATCAATCGTGCTCATGTGGCGATAGTAGCATTTGTTATGAATCACGCTCACTCAATGATAGTAGCATTTGGATCGATAAATTTTTAATAGTTAAGGGGGGTATTTCCCATTACTAGATTGCATATTATTACCCATCAAGGTATCACCTGAGTGTAGAGTACCATATGTCAAGGATTACTTGGCTCAATAGAGCTTGTCAAGGAGATTATCTCTACTACTTAGCAACTAGAAATATCGAAAAGAAAGTGGTGATGACTTATCAACATCATATGCTTGGAAGCTAAGCTCTAATTTGCTAGCAACAATGTCTAAATATGTTATATTTTTTAATACTTTTCTTTCATTACTAAAGGGTAATGTTACCCAATCTAATTTCAATTTTTTTAAAACTAGCTTTGCGCACTAAGAAGACTAGTTTCTTGTTTTCCAGAGGCAATAGCAATAAAAGGAAAATAAGTAAGCACATCATCATATTTTCATAAAAAAATACTCATTGATTAGGTAATATAACTCATTCATTAGTTAAATGCGTCTAATGCTTTGTTTACACACAAAGAGAAAGAAAATGAGCGAGATAATGCTCTTGATTATAAGCAACTCTTTCTCTAGTTCATGTAGTGCTTTGCATTTTCATGCTATTAGAAGCCTTCTTGCATTTCTTTACACCTCCACGACACTACACTTCTTTCTCTTTTTTCATTCTTGAGTCTTAATTTCTTCCCTTGCAGGTAGTGATTTTGCTTGGGATTCCGCTAAATTCATATCTACTTCATTTTCATGTTCATAGAAGGTAGCTTCAGCAAAATGGAGTTCATTACGGTTAAATGGATTCTTTGCTGCATGGAATAAGATATCACTTCATTCCAATGACCTTTCATGCACTGATGCTATGTCGAGGCTATCATATTGTACTCATGAAGCCATGTCCTTCCTATGAGAAGATGGTAAGATACTGATACGTTAATCACATGAAATGTAGCAAAGCCATAAATGGGCTTAACTTTAAAGCTTACTTTGATATAACCCATTGTTATTGCAAAATATTCAACAAAGCTGTTCATTGCGATGGGATGCTTCACTAAGTGTCGGATATCTATTCTTTCAACATTGAAAGTATAAATTGGCATGATATTGAGTAAGGGTTCGTTATCATAAACATCCTCCTAATTGGGTAACCATTAAGTATACTCTTCACATATAAAGGACGATTGTGATTGAAGTTTTTCAAGTACGTATAAGCACAGTTAAATGTAATGGCATAATCCCTTATAGAGACTTCTCCTTTCTTACGTCGAATTATGTCATAGTCACTATAGTGACCTTTTGCAATTTGGTTAAGTGCAGTCGCTGTTGCAAATCGTGCATGCTTATAAAATCTAAGGAGATGAAAAAGTTCTTAAAATTTGAAGTCTTCATTAAAGTGAAGGCGGCATTATCATCTCCATTAATTTCAATTTTAAGTGTATTGTCATTTTCTTCATGTGCCTTAACTGGCTACATGTATTTTAATTCTATTATGGTAGGATCATGAGTAATGGCATTCACAGCACTACGCTGATTGTTATGAGCTGGAAGTGGATTATTTCCAATGTCATTGTCTTCGATAATACGCTCTCCACTTTAGACCCTTTCATTAAATATCTTCTTTAGAGTGTAGCAATCTTTGGTGGAATGTCCCACTGTCCTTTAGAATCTATCTATAGAATTTGGGATCATGTTTCTGTTTAATGGTAGGAAGATGTTCAACTCTTGAAAGCTTAATAGTCTCCTCTTGTAACCATTGGTCTAACATCAAGTCTGCTTTTCCCATTGAACATGGATACTGTCACACCCCATAGGGTACCCTAAACGTAACAGTCCGCCACAAGCCATATAAAACTCACGAATTACCACCTTAGTCCTTCGGGAGTCTTGTATATATGTAAAGCATCTCTTTACGACAATAGAATACTTGAACCGATGGAGTTAAAGAGTTTTATCTGGCATTCCATAGCATTAGAAAATAAATCAAAACACGTATATAATTAGTTACAAAATCTAAGGGGCATTCCCCTGGAAAAGAATATTGTTTAAAAGGTCTTTTACAGTTATCCAGAGTCTCTTGGTTTCCTACGAAAATCTAATCAAATTTGAATACAACTTCTAGAGGAAACGCTTAGCTCCTGTACCTAATCTGTAAGTTGCCTAGGTCTAAGTCATATGAATCGGTGCTACAATTTTGGGACGTAAGCTATACTAGCTTAGTGAGTGAGAACTTCCAAGATCACAATTACAACACATCAAACAAACAAGTGATTAATCAGACAAGTGATATGCATCAAACATATAGAATCAACAAACATATGACCAGCCGGAAATCATATGTGGATGGACTTATGCCCTCGATCCCCGATTAGCAAATTAACAAATACTGCGGTACTATTCAAATATGCCGTTTAGGATTACGGTCAACCAACTTATAAATTCGTTTATGGATCACGATTAACCAACCCATTAATTCGTTTATAGATCACGATTAACCAACTTTTACACCGTTTAGGATCATGGATAACCAACCAATGCTAATACTCCATCCCCATTTATGATATGAATGAATCCATATTTATTTTCAATTTTGAATAGTCAATTATACCAATTCTTTAAGTGATCAATCAATAATCGCAAACAGACAATCACAACTCATCTATACAAGTAATAGTTAATCACCCGACTTCGATATTCTTACATTCCATTTCTCATATCAACAACAACCATACAAAATTCCCATTCACCCCCATCATGCATATCCATTTTATCTTTACCAAATATCTAGTGCAACTATCATTACAACTATATGCAATAAATGAAATGGAAAGTGATACTCACTTGGCTATGGATCACTGGTTTTTTAGTAAAAATAATCCGATGGTAGAGAATCGTCGGTTTCGGGATCACCTAAAAGGGAAGAAATAACCTAATAATTATTTCATCACTTAACTAATCCAAACTATATATCAAAACTTAGTAAATTCGTAATTCTCGTCATTTGCGGAAGTCCCGACTTAAAACGGTCATAACTTGGTCATTTTAACTCGGAATTTCATCAATTATATATCGATATCTATCTACTTCGAAAGCTCTATCTAATTCTAATATTATTTTCAAGTTTTGAAAATTTTTGGGTCACGAAACAGTAGGATCTGTTTTGATCAGTAACAATTTTCCCATTCCGAAAATAGTTTTGTAAATGTTTGAAATATTTCTACTTTATAAATCAATTATACATGCAATATTGATGATTTCCTATCATGAATGGCATGTTATGAGTTTAATGTATGCATAATCTTGACAATATTTACTAAAAGGAAATTTTAGAAACTTTTTATTTTGCAAGACTCCAAGAATATTTACTTTTAAGAAAACTAGTTTCCTAACTTTGATAAATCTCTTTTGTTTTGGAATTATTTCTTTAGGAATTTCTAATTATCTTTGCTAGAATTGAGTCTTCATTATATCTATTACTTAGGACCTTCATTTCTACATAAAAATGCTCATCTTATACTTTGTAAACATATTTTCCAATAAGGTTTATTCCAAAATCCGAATTTTTAGAAATTTAGTTTTTGAATGTTTTCTTTAAGAAAAAACTTGTTTAATACATTAAAAATTAAAGCTTTATTATACCTATCCCTTGAGGACTTTATTCATTAAATAAAAATTTCATTTTGAACTTGGAAAATAGGTGTTTTTATGGCAATATCCAAAAATTACGAATTTCTTAAGTTGAGTAGTAACTCAAAATTTCCTATATTATTTCTACTCTTTGTTTTGCATATTTTTCTTATCAAATCTCATTTTAACTTATAAAAATCATTACTTAATGATATCTACTACCTATACCCTTCATTTCTCATATAAAATATAAGTTTTAGAGTTGATAAAAGAGTTTTTAAAATATGGTTTTGAAGTCATACGAATTTTTCATTTGGACATTTCAAACAAAAGTTTTCCTTTTTAAGTTTCTTGTCTCATCTAACTAAAGATCTACTAACTACCATATTTATATATACAAGACAAAGCCTTTATGAGTATTAATGCATTAAAACACAAAATATTCATGAGATTATGAATGTCAAGTATAACATGAACATCTAAATGCTAGATCCACCACTTATGATGCATGAAATGAAGTTTGAAAGCATGAACATGGATTTTTATGCAAGATCTCTACTTTACTCTATTATTATATGCATGAACATGAAGATAATCCAATCAAAACTTATTTAAACACAAGATCTACTCTTGTGATGGCTTCATATTCACGTGGTGGTATTTTCTTACCCTTAGCAAGTGCTCATGGAGGCTTAAATGTGAAAATACCCATGAATACTCTTGCCATTACAAGGTTTAATGTAGGAAAGGGTTAGGATTCATCACCTAAGGCTTGAATCAAGAGGAAAATGAAGAAGAAAACAAGCTTGTGTGAGTGTGTGTGGGGTATGTGGAAGCTCACGGCACAATGAAGAAAAGAGAGAGAGTTTATGAGTTTTGAAACAAATGAAAAATGAATGAAAGAGAGAGAGAAAGTAAACGATTATATATAGTAAGTAAATTAGGGTTTTTTTTATTATAAAAAGGAAGTAAAATAAAACAATTTGAGGGTAAAATGAGGGGGGGGGGGGGGGGGGGGTGGGGGGGGTGTAGGAAGGTGGGGGTAGGGGTTGCGCCGGCTTAGGGAATGGGAAGGAGAGAGAGAGAGTTTGAATTATTTTGTTTTATAATTTATATAATAAAAGTCTTAATTTGTAATAATTTTTAAGAGACAAATTTTTATTGGAAAAGAAAACGTAATTGAGTGTTTGTAAGGATGTAAGAGTAGGGAGTGGCTTATGAGTGCAGTAGGTTGTACTTTTGAATATAATGAATAGTAAACAACACAATCACTTTACTGGTAGTAAAGAAAATACGAGAAAAGGCCATATTTGTAATTTTTATAAATTGAAAAATTATAAAACTTATATTTTTGAAATCCTTATTAAATTTTGGTTCTAAAGAGTATTTCGGAATTTTTTTTCGAATTTCTAGTTCCTGAGCTCGCTTTTCCGTAATGGATCTCGGGAAGGCTCGAAATAAAAAATTTTTGAAATAAGAACTTTTTATGGTTTGAAATATACTTTAAAGAAATATTCCACATTAAATTCTCTTATAAAATTTCTTTTAATTTGAAACCGAAGGAAAGCCGGATCTAGGGTTTCTAGGTTTTTCTCTCAAGCTTAAGCTAATCTGGTTTAGGGTTTTGGTTTCCGTTTCCGAAGTTTACTTATTTATTAGGAAAATCGGGGTTTACAGATACGCTAATGTTTCTCTTGGTTTCTCAATTCTAGGCATCTTTCAGCTTTGGAATCTTCGATTTAAGTTGGGTTTATAAATGGTTCTCTTTTGTTAAACTTTGGATTTCCTCACCTCTATCATGCAACTGAATTATTGGTTCTCCATGCGTTCTCAACCAACATAGAGAACATGTAAACCCCAAATTTTTGGAATCAGTTTAAGCCTAAAACCCTAACCGGAAGTCAACCGGAGCTCTATGGTCAACAAAACCCTAGTTAAACGTAATAGCTTAAGTCCGGCAATCTCAAATAAGAAACTCGGTGAGGATAAGCAGAAGTTTAGAATGTAGAATAATGCGGAATTATCTAAGGCAACATAAAAAGATCAGATTAGTGAAACTGCAACTCGTTTCAAACCCAATCGAACATGATTCTTGAAAAACGTGTCCGGAACCCCGGAATAGTAAAAATATTCCGAATACACCATTAGACTCGTAAAAATATAAGGCTTTCAGAAATATCAATTTCGTAATTTTTCGGTAAGTAAAAATAACAGATATTGTATTTATACGCGTATTTTCTCACTACCGGTACTTTATTAGTCATATCTACTTTACATTACACTATTCATTACTATTCTTTTATCTCTACTTTTTCTTACATACTCCATAACCTATAACCTTTACTTTTTACCTTTCCCATAACTTTATTTCACATCTACCTTACATATTACATCTTTTATTTAACAAAAATCAAAAAAATGAAATCTCTTCCCCCTCTCTATACATATGGTTGGCGCCCCCTTGTCCCCTCTCCCCTCAATTTTGTTTCAATTTTTATTTATTTTAATCACACAAAAATCACTCCACATTTTCCTATAAATACCCCCCTCCTCTTTCACTTCTTTCACACATTCACTACCCACAAATTCTATACTAAAACTCTCTCAAATTCTCCTCTCAAAAACTCTCTACAACTACCATCCCAAAACTCTCTCAAAATAATTCCAAAATAACTTCTACCTACAACAAAAACCCATAACCACCTACTACTACCAAAATCTTCTTTGGGTAACCATTTTCTATTATTTTCTTCTTCATGTCATGTAACTTTACATGACCATAGTGTGAGTTTCTAAAGACTAAAAGTTATGGAAACTACATTATGTTCATGTATTGTTATTGTTTATGAAAAATCTATTTATGTTCATGTTATTATCTTTGTTCATATTATTGTTACTATATCTAAGTATTATTATCTATATATATATATGTACATATTCTTTAGAGCATATAAGCTCACTTGCAATTTATTTATTTTATGCAAAGCAATTTATTTATTATTCCATTGCAATTTATTTATTTATTCCGTCGCAATTTATTTATTCCTTATTAAATTAAGACTAGTCTCTGGTCTTAAATTGTCCTCATCAAGTCAAAACAAATTTTTTTTTTCTTTTATTATATTTTATTTTATTTTGGGACTAGTCTACTTCTTAGTCCCGAGAGCCTTGAAAAAGCTCAGACTCCAATACTTGACTTTATTACTTACGTTATTTTACTTGCTATTATTTTCTCATAATTCATGTTCATTTAAATTGTTGTCCAAAGTTTCAAGTTCTAAAAATAATTGATAAAAAGGAGATTTTGACACTTAGAAATAAGTTTATGTAAAGTAAAAAATTTATGGCTTGAAAACAAAAATAAAGTTATCTCTTTTCAAGTTACAAGAAGAAACTACTAAGATTTTAGAAACTACTTTTATTATAAAAAGTTTCTTAAGTTACATATTGTTCCACTTTGTTTTTTTTTATATAAAGAAAATAAATTTTTATGCATGGATGATTTCTATGAAAAACATAAAACATGAGAAAAGGATGAGAATTTTTCAAATAAAGATTTTTGCAAACAAATAGACAAAGGAATTTGTACAAGAAAAATAAATAGGAAGAATAGTGTATTATCTAAAAACTCCAAAATAGTATTAGTATTGAAAACTTAGAAAGAAGAAAATTTACTTTCAAAAAGTTACTTGGATATATATATAAGCCAACATAAAACATTTTGTAAAACAAAAGAAACAAAATATTCATTTTAAGAGACCAACAAAAATGAATTCATGTAAACTATATTTTTCTAAAAACTCCAAAACCAACCTGATTTTATGAATGGACAACAAACACTTGAGCATGAATAAATATGAACTAAGTAACCATGAAAGGAGGATTATTCAACTATATAGATAACTAAGTATTTATCAAACAAATTTTGATTTCTTGAACCAAAGTTGTTATGTGTTGGGAAAATCTGTGGTGAATTTTGTCGCCACTGTTTTGGAGCCTATATGACCTTGTTTGTTAAAAATAATTTTGGAAATGGGTAGATCTTTTCGAGTAGGTAGAAATCGATATATTATATGCGCGATTCTGAGTTAAAATGACCAAGTTATGGCCATTTTAAGTTGGAACATTCATTTATACGAACTTTAATGTTCTTTTGACATTGTTTTGTCAAAATCATCAAGAAATACTCATTATGGGTATTTTCTTTGGCTGGTGACTCCGAGGAAGGATATCTATATCCCGAAGATTATTTCGATTGAGTGGAGTGTGTGAACGACTCATCCGCGTAGAGGAATAGTCGACATGGCATCGTGAGTTTATTTCCGTTAAATGCTATACTTGTTGTGCTTGTAATTTAGTTGCATTAGAGTTAGGAAAAAGAAAATGGATACGTATGATAATTAATTCTTTGAAGGAATCTTAAGAATATCGAGGCCGGAATTGATTTAAAATGTTTGTTTTAGTATAACACTTGCTTTGTATGAAATGCTTTGATCACCTTAAACTTGATAATAATAATGTTATGATATCATAATTAAATGGATTCATGCATACCACGAAGTGAGTCACATTGCATTTTGGGTTATTATCCTTGGGTGAGAAGGATAGTAAGCTCATGTCGAAAGCAACACTTGGTGGAGGATCCGAAAGCGATTGGTTGGTGGTGTTATGGAACAAGGAAATGCTTGGCAGAAGATCCGAAAGCAAGGCTCAAATCAAGTAGACTTCATGTGCTTGGCGATATTGATCGAAAGCATAAAACTTTTTATTAAAAACTACTTGTTTGAGGTTATGTATCACCAAACCCCGAATGGAGGGCACAAATCCATTCAACATATAGTTCCCAGGAAAACTATATGCCTTGTTTGCCCACGTGTATGTTGTATCCCATTTGTTTGCTTAATTAACTTGTTTGCAACTTTGTTACAAGAAGTTATTTATGGAAATAATTCTCACTAAGCCTGTTAGCTTATACCCCCATAGATATCTTTTGCAGTTTCCCTATTTATGGTTAAGGCCAGGAGGACCCTGCGGGCAGGTAATTTCTTTTTGGATAAAGGAAATTCTAGATGAAGTTTAGTATTAGAATTAATGTATAAATATCTTGTAATAGAATAGTGATCATGGGAAATGTCCCTAAGTTTGTAAAACCATTGATATGAATAAATGTTTAATATGAATCCTCTTTTCTTAATATGTTATTATATCTTCATAAGCTACATAATTCCATGTACGATCCTCTAAAATTGTGAGAGCACGCCTTACACTTAATATCAAAGCTTTTGGGAGTGGCTAAGGTTGTCATACTTAAGCTTTAATATTGAGTTGGCGGACTGTTACGTTTAGGGTACCCCTTGGAGCGTGACAGAACGCTTCCTGAAGCATACTCAGTAAACATCCCTCGAGTCTACTGATCCAAAGGGAAGATTAACGTATCTAGTGTATGCCTTCTCTGTGAGGCAATTAAAAAATTCTCTTAACTTCAAATTATCATCAAACTTATATACTTCTAGTGTATCAGTGAACTTCAGCAAATGCTCCTTGGCACTTCCTTTCTTACCATTGAATAACATGAATTTAGCACTCATGTAATCTTGAGGGTATGACATATAACAACACAATGATTGTATGGAAGCTTAAGATCTAACACTCCTACATCAGACTTAGTTTGTATTTTCTTCAAGTAGATATCTAAATATTCCTTTATAACGATAGTGCCTTTTGGTGTTGAGGTAGTAGCTTCCACTAGTGTAACTAGAGTAGTAGTCCAAAGTGGAGTTGTATTGGGTTGAGTAACAGGTCCTTCGATAATAATTTGTGCCATAGCCTATGAGGATAAAGATATTCTAAGTGAATATGTGGTGCAGGCTCTGAAGATGAGGATCCTCTAAGTTGAATTCCCATGTTGCAAGCAATTGTGTAACTACTTGCTTTAACAGAGGAGCCTGTTCTTCATTTCTAGTAAGTCCTATTTAGGAGCAGAAAGAGAATTGATAGGCTGAGGTGCTTGAGGAACACGTTGCTATGCAATAGTGTCACGGTCTGTGGAGGTTGCACCTTGTTATGTGATAGCAATAGCAGCATTACCAGACAAGTATTAACCAAATATCACCATGATTCAATTGAATTGCCTTGTGCTCTCTTGTATCAATCGGTTGACTAGCCAGTATTCTCTTGCATATGCGTAGTATCTCAACATTGTCAAGTTGATTGCCAGCAGGTTGGTTAACATTCTCAAGTGCTGGCATGTTATGCTCAACAACATTAGGATTAACAACAAGTTCTTTAGTAGCACCCTCGATCGGGTCAGTAGGTTTCCTTCTTGAGGCTACCATCATGTAAGGATCAATTTCCCTTTCCTTTGTAGAGTTTCCAAGAATGTGTGGCTATGATTCTAAATGCAATGGTCACGTACGTGTCGCATTACTATTACGCTACGCGTGACCTAGGGAAACAGCGCATGATGGTGATCAAGAAAGAATCATATAGGGAAGAGAAGTTGGTAGTCGTAGTAGGTTATAACACACGTGTAACAAGTGAGGGAGTTAGAAAGAATTAACCTCACTATGTACGATGAATCGATCCTGCTCTTGATTAGGATAAGTGATTGATTTACCAAGATAGAAATCTGGCAACACTACGGTATTTGTCCTAGATTTTCAATTATCCAAATGAGGTGGGGACTAAGGCTATTTATAAAGAATCTAGCTATCAATGTTGTTTGTCAGATGAGATGGACAACCAATGGCTAGGATGAACCCTCCTCATAATAGACATTAGAGTGGGCTCCCTTGTGGGCCCAAACCTATTAAGGCCTTTATTTATAATGTATGTGAGCCAATTTGAGAAAGATTGGAATTTAGCAGGCTAAATCCAATAGGCTCTACTCCAAGCTTACCATGCCAAATCTCCCTCGATCATCCAAAATTTATATGGGTCTAACTCCCTAAGCCATGCCACTTTTGCTTAAAGAGTTAAATTTAAATGAAATTTAGGCTTAAAGCCTTTACAATCAAATTTAATCCCATAAATATTTACTATAATAGTTATAAAATGGTTTTAGTTGGATTTGCTTGAAATCAATTTCAACCTTTTAAATGGATTTGCTTCTATAAGGGAAAAAAGAAAAAAAGGTCTTCGTTGTGTGTGGGAAAATCCTTATTTCTATCTATATACCTTTGATTTAATAACTTAGGGTAGGTTTTTACACCAAAGTCCATGCACCAAGATTTTTTTCTTATTGTGCTATTATAGACTGAGATATTGTAGATTGGACAAAGTAATCATAAGTTATGTTATCGTTGGTCACACTTTATAATCAAGAAGGGGGGTTGAATTGATTATAATAAAAAACTGAAATTTCAAGACTTTAAAATTAAAATCCCCTTTTAGTTAAACAATTGAGAATAGATTGGCAATTAAAATAAAATTGAAAATGTAGGAATTAAAAAGAGTAGGTAAAGATAACCATATAGCAATGTATAGTGGTTCCTCTTTGTAAGGACCGGACCCACCACTTAATTTAAAATAAGTGAATCTAGCTCCCTAACCACATATAACTGTAAGATTTCCCTTAAAGAAAGGTTTGAGTAATTATTTATCTAAATCTTTAGTGAGAGAAAATTTGAAAACTATTAATTCTTAAAACTTTTTAGAAAAACATAACACTAACATCACATTTACATAAAAGATATAAACCCACTACAAACATATATACATATAGATATTACAGACAAAGACTTATAAACAAGCCATAAGCAAAAATACATAAGTTTAACAAAACTATCATAACTATTACATGTGTTCCAAGAAACTTCAAGCTATTCTATTACAAAAAAGTTCCCATCAAAGCTAAGGTCAATCTCCTAGTCTTTCCAATCATCTAGGAAATCCTCAAAATTCGTTCTATATCCCATACTGGTGTAGAATTCATCACTCTCAGCAACACATGAAATATGAAATAATGAGCCAAAGGCCCAGTATACAAGTAACGGAAAACAAAGGCGAGTGGCATACAAACTTATACTAAATGCAAATGCAACATCCAATAAGTTATTAGAAAATCTTTAAATTTAGCCAAACATCACTGAAGTATTCAAACTCCGAGCAACAAGTATATATGGGGGATCCTAAGTAATGATCTCGATGCTCAGGGGGTTGATATAAGTTGTTTGGGGACTTATGTCTCCTAGATGATATATCCATAAATAAAAAATAGTCTCATCTAGGCTTTTCAGCCGTTTCTCATCTTCACTTAACTTAATCCATAATATCACCTAATTCAACTGTTCTCATAAATATTTGAATTAAATCATATTATTTCATCTTAAGAATAAGCAAACGTTATACCGATACTAATAACCCATCGAGTACCCACCGTACTACTTATGCAAGTCATTGCATCATGACAGGGGTGGCCTAAGTGCCTAAACTACCATACCCCTAATCTGAGCAGGGTGTCGCTTCCCGAACCAGATTCAATGGCGCAATAGACAATCAGTACAAACAGGATTTAAGTTTTCTTAAATTAAAGTAATTTAGTTATGCCTAACCTAGGCAAGAAAACAAACATGTTACTGCATACCCGAATTAGATCGATGATCAAAAGTGGTATTCAATTGAGGATCTATCTGTAAACCCCGGTTTTTCAAGTAGCCAAGAAAACCCTAGAACCGGAAACCAAAACCCTAAACCGGAACAGCTTAAGTCTGGAGTAAGAACTAGGAACCCTAATTCCGGCTTTTCCTCGGTTTCCAATTAATAAACTTTTCTAAGAAAATTTAATTTTGATTATAGTTCTTGAATATATTTCAAACTAAGAAAATATCTGATTTTAAGAAAATTTCAATTCGGGTCATCCCGAGACCCATTATAGAAAACGTGCCCCGGAACTAGAATTTCAAAAATATACTTATGAGTACTCATTTGAAACCGAAAAAAATAAGGATTTCAAAAATATATTTTTCATAATTTTCCGGTTTATGAAAAATACAGTTATAGCCTTTTTATTCGTATTTCATTACTACCGGAAATTAAATTGTCTTGTCAACTATTCATTACTATTCATAAAGTACTACCTAGTCTACCTATTAGCCTACCCTACAAATCTAACTCTTAACATCAATCAAATCTCTCCATTCTTCCATACTTTTGTCCTTTCAACTTCACTTTAATTTATGACAATTGAAGCAAAATCAAATCAAAGGCAAATCAAGGGAGACAAATCAAATCACCCCCCCCCCCCCCCACCCCCCCCCCCCCCCCCCCCCCCCCCCCCCTGTCCAATTTGAAATTCTTTAACTCCATTTAACCTAAACCACTTCTTATATAAACTACTTTTTCTCTCTCTTTCCTCATTCTTCACTTTCCAAATTTTTCTAAAGTGTAAAAGCTCTCTTCTCTCCATTTCTCCCTTTGGCCGAAAGTTTGGAGCCCCACACACACTCACAACTTCCATTTCTCTTCTTATCTTCCTTCCACTTCAAGTAAGTAAAGATCCACTACTTCCACTCATAAAACTTTGTTATGGCTAAGTGATTTTTGGATATTTCAACTCCATGTTCCCATGATCTTTTAGTAGGAACAATGAGATATAAACAAAAATCCCGAACCATTACAAAGTAGATCTATCTTTTAAAGAAGTTTCATACCAAAAGCTTTACTTTTATCCATCAAAAAGTCTTTTAAACAAAGGATCTTTTATAAAAATAGTTTTTATTTTTAAAACTCATTTAAGCTTTTGATAAAGTAGATCCATCATTTATACTCATGATCATGTAGGCATTTATAGTTTCATTATTATTTTTTTATGTGCATAAATAGTCTTTAACACTTTTGTCTTTAGTAAATGACTTTCTAGTATATAGATCTATAGATAGATGGTCCATGAAGTCAAAAAGAAAAGTACTTTACAAGAAAAAGACTTTTGAAAATTCGGATGACTTTGAAAACCAAGGTCAAAAACACTTTTAACAACTTCTAAACATATATTTATAAGAGAAATGAAGCCTATGGGTAATAGATAATGTTTAGTAGTATTTTTCATGAGTCTAAAGGAGTTTTTACTAAAGAAAATGTTGGAAACAAGAAATGAAGTCCATAGGAGTTTTGAGTTAAAAGTTATGAAAACCAAATTCGTAATAATGGATGTAGGGTTAGAAAACACTATTTTTCCAACTTCAAAAATGATATTTTCTTAAATAAATGAAGTCCTTAGGATATAGGTATAATAGATACTTAAAGTTTCAAGTATAAAATATATTTTTCCTAAAGGAATCAACTTGAAAATGAACTTTTGTAAATTCGGATTTTTGGAAACCCCATAGTAAAAGACCCACTTAAAAGTTTATAAATGTGAATTTTATTAAAGAAATAAAGGCCTTAGGATATAACTAATATAAGGGTCAAAATTTCTTTAAATAAAGTAGAGTTTTTCTAAAGGAAATCCATGTAAAATGTAGATGTGGTCAAGTGTAGTAAATTCACTTACTAAACATTGAGAGGATGGTTTCTAAGGAAAGTTTATTTCTAAAAATCGTTAAATCTAAAAAGTTATAAGAACATAGACTCCTTAAGGTTCACATCATGACATTCATGATAGGGAAAATCATTACCATTGCATTTAGCATCATATTACACTTAGGAATCTCAAATGCATTCATGAAAACCGCATTTTTGGAATTGACAAACCCGCTGTACAGATCTGATCCCTCAATTCCGAGGCTTAGATATTTTCAAAACTTGATTTAAACTTCATATTTAGAAAGCTCTTCCGAAGTAGATAGAAATCGGTATAAAATTTGCGAAATTCCGACTTAAAACGACCAAGTTATGGCCATTTTAAAACGGAACTTCGGAAATGACGCGAATTCCGATTTCACTAAGTTTCCTTAGAGTTTTAGTGTCCTAAGTTGATAGAATACTTATTAGGGTAATTTCTTATATGAATAGGTGAACCCGTGGACGGTGACGAGTTACCTCCGGACTATTATTACTAGAAGACCGGAGTACCAATGGCGGAGTGAGTTTTTCTTCCCAATTCATTTATTGTATGTGCTTGTAAAGTAGTGCACTAGAATGTAGGTCAATTGAATGGAATATGAATGATGGGGATTAATGGGAAATTATATGATTGATGATGATGTGAGAACAAATTAAGAATATCGAAACCGGGTGATAAACTTTGATTGTATAGTTAGCTATGATGGATTGTCTGATAAATTGATTGATCGCCTAAGTAAATTGGCTTAATCAACTACTTGACTAATGATAAATTGACATGTGCATATCACAAGGGGATGGAGCATGAGCATTTGTAGGTTAGTCGTGAACCATAAACGACATCGAATAATCGTAGGTTAGTCGTGAACCATAAACGACATCGAATAATCGTAGGTTAGCCGTGATCCATAAACGGGATATTGTTAGTACCGCAGGATTCGTTAATCTGCTAACCCGGGATGGAGGGCGCAATTCCATCCACATATGATTTCCGGTTGGTCATATGTATGTTGAACTCATGTGTTTGATGCATACACTTGCTTGATTAATAACTTGTTGAATTGTTGTGACATAAATGTTTTTGTGGGAGATTACACTCACTAAGCTAGTTAGCTTACGTCCCTACAGTCCATTCCTTTTGCAGCTTACACATTTATGGCTTAGGCGAAGAGACCCGGCTGAACAGGTACCGAAGCTAGGAGTTTTCCCTAGAAGTTGTAATTTTTGTATTAGACTTCCATAGAAAACTTCTAAGACTTGGATGACTGTAATGGATTAAATATTCTTTTGCGGGGGAATGCCCCTTAGAATTTTGTAATATTTATTTATGTTCATGAATTATATCCTATTGCCCATGCATGCCAAATTAAGCTTTTATCTCCATTCGGACTTGTACTCTATTGTGTAAAGGTACGCCTTACATCTATATGAGACTCTCGAAAGACTAAGGTGGTAATTCGGGAATCTTATATGGCATGTGGCGGACTGTTACGTTTAGGGTACCCTATGGGGCGTGACACTATCACTGTTACAAGAAATTTCAACTTATATCAACACTCTTAACTCTATCCTATGTATATATATATTTAGCTCTAGGTTAATGGATCATGAAATTCAAATAAATATTCATACAAGGTCATAACACAATATTCACATATCAAACAATATCATACAAGCTTATAAAATCATCAAAAGATCAAATATCAAGCATGGGAAGATGTTTGAAGAAGTTTTGAAAAATAAAAAATGTAAGGGATACGCCAGCCTTGAATATCAACTAAAATTTGTTCAAACGCTGGCGGTGTTGTGGTCTACACCAGCGACATAGGTGCCGGTATAGACTGCAACGCAAATTTCATTTTAAATCTGAGAGATGCATGAGCAAGTACACAGCCAAGAATACATTCAAACACCGGCCATGTTGAATATACGTCGGTAATGCTGGCTTTTATGCCAGCGATGTTGAGCCAGTGTACATCGGGGGACAATTTTTTAAAAAAACCTACAGATTTTCCCCTGTTTTGGTATGCAAAAAATGTATGTTTTGAGCACTTTAGACTTCTCTAAAACACATTTCAAGTTATCTACTACTTGATATATAATCTTAACATCATCAAACATCCATATCTACCATTTCAAACACAAATCCACATTCAACACTTCATTTAGCCAGTTCAACTTCTCTAAACTATCCCATCACTTCTTATTTCAAACTCCAAACATCTCTATACTTCAAGTCATTTACTTAGCACATACTAAAAGCTCAATAACCAACCAAATATAACTCAACACACACCTAACTCACTTAACTCATTATACTCAATTTATGGCATGAATCCCCACTTTCACAAGAAAACTCAATCAACCTAATAAACATATAACCAACTAAATACATACCTTAAGATGCTCTATGTCTTGTTGAAAATAAATTGAACAAACTTATACCTCTTGGGCTTAGGATCTTGACCTTATTAAGGGCTTGGAGGGCAAGGTTTTAAAGGAACAAGAGAAGACAACTTGTAAGAAATATAGTGAAATTCGTATGGCTTTTAAGGTCTGTTTTGAGAGTGTATTTTTGATAAAAAAAAATGGGGCTTAATCTTATCCTAAAGTTGAATTTAGGGGTTGCTATAATAGGGGCTTTATTTGCATGGGCTTGGGCTTGATTTTAGGCTTTAAAGTTGTGTTTTCATGGTTATTTTCATGGCAAAAAATTCCGCTATGTATAGGAATTGTATTGAGCATGTTTAACTTGTTTTAAACCAATTTTCATACACTTTATTACACTTACAAATTCATAAACACAATATTTATTCGCACTAAAATATATCAATATTCAAATACATTAATACAACACATATATCACATACTAACCAAAATCATATACATCATGTTTCAAAATCATGCACAAATGCATTAACACACATGTGTAAAATATGAATTTGGGAATTATGGCTATTTTACTCCTTGTGCGTCAGTCCACTCTTCCAGCTTTACGCTAAGGACTCGATTGTCTTTACTGATTCTATTTCACTATATCAAAATAAATTGAGAGTACATTCGACCCAACAACTTGACAAAGTCTCATTACTGAGCCTCCCTAGCTTCTATACTAAGCTAATCACTCAACTACAGTGATTTACAACTCTCAACTACTTCTCAAAGAAGAAATAATCAATCAATGAGGAATAAATATAAAGTTCCTCTTCAATTAAGATGAAAAAATAACAAGAGAAATAAGATTTTTGCTTTTTACGTTAGAGAGAGCTTGCCATTGTAGTTGTTAGTTTTGCTTGTGCTTCTTTCCTTCCTTTATATATATATATATAATATATATATATCCTTCTTGAAACAATTTTGAAACAAATGGCTAGACTCTCACAATGTGTGGGATATTTCTTCTAATTTGAACTCGAAAATCTGAATAAGTTTAGCCAAGATCTCTTCCTTGAAATTTATCTTATTCTTATTGAGATCTTCTCCTTTGAGTTTATCTTATCGTTGTGATTTAAATTCAAAACTCCGGACAAACTTGATAAAATATCCTTGTAAATATCATGATCTTCATTTGAGATTTAGTTGGATGGAGTTTGTTGTGATATCTCTTAAATAGTGAAGGCTTATCTTTTTGTAACAACCTTATTTTTATCTTGAACTATATCTTCACTTGTAACAACTTCTCCTTATCTTCCTTAACCATATTCCCAAAAATAAATATTGAAGCATTCTGAAAATTTTGTTAAAATACAATACGTACCAGCAGCAAAAAAAAAATTTGAAGAAACAATTTGATTTGAAGTAAATCATTGAGAAAAAACTTGAAGTGATGCAATCGCCATTATATTAAATCCAAATTTAGTGAAACACATCAAGTATATTACCCAAATATACTTTACAAGTGGAGTTGGGTTTTGAAAATTGATAAAAATCAAAATTTAAAAAACTTTATGCGAATCTAGAAAAATTTGTGTCAGGACTGAAAGTTCTGAAATAGCTTCTGAGAACATACTATGTATTAATCTTGAAGGTTCTGAGACAACTTCTGCTAAATTTATTTTTCTTTCGTTGAAGGTTCTGAAGCAGCTTTTGTCTAGTGTGTTGTTTTTTTGGCTAAACGTTCTGGAATAGCTTTTGATAGGCATTTAGGTAAACTTCGGTCGCCTTTTCTCAATACTTTTGAAAAAGCTTCTAATTTTTTTAATCTTTATCTAATCTTTACTTTCAAAGGATCTTTAAAGTTTTATTTAATTTGTAAGAAGAGGTTGTTCAACGTATACTTCTTCTTTTATGAAACTATTTAAAAAAGCACTCTTCACGTCCATTTGAAAAACTTTAAAGTTTTTATAACATGCATATGTAAGTATCAAACGAATTGCTTCTAATCTAGCAAAAGGTGCATATATTTCATTAAAGTCAATTCCTTTCTCTTGTGAATAACTTTTAGCTATTAACCTTACTTTATTTCTAATAATTTTGCCATTTTCACCTAATTTGTTCTTAAACAGCCATTTAGTTCCAATTAAATTTTTTTTTAAGTCTAGGCACTAGATTTCATACATTATTTCTTTAAAATCGATTTAACTCGTCTTACATGGCATCAATCCAACTATTATCATTTAAAGCTTCATCAATATTATTAGGTTCAAATTTAGACAATAAAGCAAAATGATTTTCAAAGTCTTGTAAACTAGCTCTTGTGTTAACACTAGATTGCATATTACCTATTACTTGACCGGAAGGAAGTAGACTTATATTTCTAAGTCTTAGAAGTTTCTGGCTCATATCTCACTGCTTCTGAATTACCTTCTGTCTGAGCCTCTAGAACAGTTTCTAGATGACTAGATTCTTGAGTATTTATAGTGGACACTTCAAATTTAGGTTATGTACTAGCTTCTTCTTTAGGATTAGAATCCTTTTCTTCATCAGAATCATCATTCTTCAAATCTTCAACAAACTTAACATTTATTAATTCTTCAATAGTCTTAGATGATTTATTAAAAACATGATAAGCATAACTATTCAAAGAATATGCCAAAAATATGGCTTCATTAGATCTTTCATCAAACTTACCAATATTTAGAGCGTTCTTCTTCACAAAATACTTAAAGCTAAACACATGAAAATAAGAAATGGTAGGCTTCTTACCTCAGAAGTTCTCATAAGTGGTCTTTGATGTCATGGGCCGAATATAAACTCTATTGATGATATAGCAAGTTATGGATAGCTTTTGCCTAAAAATACTCAGTAATACCACTTTCATCTAACCAAGATCTAGTCATTTCTTGTATTGTTCTATACTTGCATTTGATAACTCTATTTTGTTGAGGAGTATATGGCGCTAAGAAATTATGAGATATACCATATTCTTCATAAAAATTTTTAAATTTTGCATTTTGAAATTTTATTCCATGATAAGTTCGAAGACTAATTATGGAAACTTCCTTTTCATTTGTATTTGTTTTGCAGATTTTTGAAAAGAATCAAAAGTATCTCTTTTATGAGGCAAGAATATAACCCATGTATATCTTGAAAAGTCGTCAACGATTATATGTCCATATTTACTTCCACCTAAGCTTAAAACTCTGGTAGGTCCAAACAAATCAAGATGCAACAATTCTAAAGGTCTTTTAGTTGATATTTCATTTTTTTTTTATGAGAAATAGAAACCATTTTACTCTTTAGACATGTATCACATTTCACATCTTGTCTAATATTAATTTTAGGCCATCTTTTATAATATTCTTTTTAGATAACTTTCTAATTGATTAAAATTAACATGTCCTAAAAGTTTATCCCAAGGAAAAATATTATCATTCATAGATAGCAAGCAACAAACGTCTTCAACTTTAGCAAGTTTTAAAAGATATACATTTTTCATTCTAAATCCTTCAAATAATTTTACTCCATTTTTGTTAAAAGCATAGCATTTATCTTGTTCAAAAACCATTTTGTATCCTTTATAACATTGTTGACTAATGCTTAATATATTATGTTTCAAGCCTTTTACAAGATAAACATTTTCTATGATATAAGAAGGTGTACCAATATCTCCAGATGCAACAATTTCACCTATACTATCATCTCCAAATTTGACATATCCTTTTTCTTCTCATGTTATATGATTGAACAATGAAGCATTTCCTATCATTTGTTTGGAACATCTACTATTTAGATACCATGTTTCTTTGATCTTAGCTTCATGTTCCTACATAGATAAAAAAAAAAGGATCAAATCTTTTTAGGAACCCAAATAAGTTTGGGTCCACTAAAGGATAAGCTCATTTGATTTCTTTGATTTACTTGTTGATTACTGAGCTTGTTCCTTTTATAATAGCAAAATTTTTCTATATGACCAAGTTTGTTACAAAAGAAACAAGAATAACAATTATAATTCCAATGCCTGTCATTTACCTGCTTCTTCTAACTTTGATTTGTATACCTTTTGGTACATCTTCTGATGTTGCTTCTGTAGTTCCCATTATATGGATACCTTCCTTTTGGATAACTTATGTTGTTTCTAGCATAACTTCTTTTCACATAATTGTTACTTGATTCATTCATTTTATCAACACGCTCAACATTAACAACTTGTTTAGCCTTAACAAACATAGTTTTCTTAGGTTCATTTGAACTATAACCATATTCATATCCTAAACCATGCTTTTCATTAGATGATCTTTGTGAAGAAATCAACATACTCAATTTTTTATCACTTTCATTGAATTTGTTAAAACTGTTCTTTATTGAATTAGATGATTAATCTATTTTAACTTTTAAGAAACCAGTTTCTTCTTTAGGCACATTATTTTCCTTTTTTGGCTTTTCATTATCGACATGCAAGTTTTTATTATCATGCTATAAAATATCATTTTTATCAACAAATAAGGTATTTGTTTGTATTAGTGCTTCTTTTTCACTTTTAAGAGCCTTAATCTTATTATCAAACTTAGCTAATTTTATATCAACCTTTTTAAGAGCTTTCAAATTTTATTTCATTTCAGCAAACATATCATCTTCAATTAATTCAACATTAGTTTTAGAATTTACCTCAGAAGTGGCCATAAGACATAGATTTGTTTCTTCCTCTTCCTCATCTGTATCCTCTACTTTCTATATCTTCCAAATCACTTCAAGTAGCTAACATAGCTTGACTCTTCTTCTTATATTTCTCCATCTTCTTGATTAGTGTAGGACATTCATACTTTATGTGTCCTAGTTTCTTGCACTCATAGCATTGAATCTCTCTCTGTAAGCCCCAGAAAATTTCAATAAATATTTCCAAAACGAACTTCGAAAATAAACCCTAAAAATCACTCCAAATTAAAACCGAACTTTGAACGAGTCCTGAAATATAAACGAAAGTAAGAATTCATAGTCTTGAGAAAATCTAAAAAAAAAAAAAAAAAAAATAAATAAAGTAAGGACTACAAAAGTCCTTAAGTCCAAAAACCATTACGTAAGATAAACTGCTTACCTAATCTATAATTCATAAAAATCGGGATAAAAATAAAACACAGTGATAATTTGCTAAAAAGCAAGTTAATCCATAACATGACAATTTGAAGGATCAGGAGATCACCAAAGGCCAATTCATAATTAGGCTTTGGCACGATTAAGAAAACTTTGTCTGCCAATAATAAAATATAGACTTTGGAAATTCCCCAAACGACTAGACTAATAATCCTAAGAGACGGAAATCAAAATAAAGCCCTAACGATCAAATCAAACTCCCAAGAATCATAGAACGAGTTAGAAATTGAAATCTCGTAATCTTAAGAAGGAAGAATTCAAGAAACAAAATAACAAATTAAATAATCCTTAAGTTAACCAATAGTTCATAAACCCTTAAATCGAAGCAAACTAATTTCGAAAACAAAACACTATGAAGATCCTTTTTCAAAGCAAATTATAAAAATCAAGATTTCCCCAAAATCATTCCAAAAATCGATATTTGACTCAAACTCAAGAAAATCATATCCGGTAACCATTACCGATAAAACTCCGGATATAATAATCCAATTCAAGATTTCCGAAAGCAGTAAGAGACATTAAATACTTTTAAAAATAAAATTTAAAATAAATTTCTCAAACTAAATACGTTGTATAAATGGAAAATCTCAGTTTCCAATTTGGCAATACCTAAACCGAAAAGTCAACCGGGAACCTTAAGTCAACAAAACCCTAGTGAAAAGTAGTAGTTTAAGTCCGGCAATCCCGCGCTCTTAACCCTAGAAACCGAGATATGGTTTAAGGGTGTAGAATAGCTCGTAATAGTATAAGGTCGCTTAAAAATATCAGATTGGTAAGTTTTGGCCTATTTCGAATCCATTCGGACACAGCTTCGAAAAGCGTGTCCGGGACTGGAATACCAAAAATATACCATTGATACCGTTAGACTCGTAATTTCATAAGATTCCCAAAAATATCAGTTCCATAATTTTTCGATAACTAAAAATATCAGATATAGCGATTTCATTCGTATTTTAATTACTATCGGTAACTAAATTATCTTCTACACTATTCAAGGTACACTAGTACACTATTCACTCTCTCTACTTTATTTCTAATCACTCTTACAAATGACACAATCCATACTATTCACATTTTCTTTTCCCATAAAAATCTACTCATACCTTTCTTACAAAATATCACTTCTCTTACACAAAAATTAATCATAATTGTACTTTTCTCTCTCCCCCATCATGTCGCCATCCAATCACTCTCTCTCTTCCCTCTCTTTTTATTTTCTTTTTCAATTATTTAAATCACTCTTAATTCCTCTCCTCTTTTCCTATAAATACCACATCTCCCCTTCTCATTTCTTCACACCTTTCTCAAGTAAAGAATTTATGCAAAATTCTCTCCAAAACACTCCTCTCCATATTCTTACAAGAACTCTCTTCTTATAAGAAGAAACTCTCTTCTTCTACCAAAATAAGTTTCTTTTCAAGCCTCATTTCTAACCACTACCAAAAACCTTCAAGGAAGCAATCCTTCTTTTCTTCTTACCCATTTAGGTAATGAAGAATTCATATTTCATTTTTCCCATGTCAAGTAACCTTATATGGTTTCGATGTTGTTTCTTAGGTTGAAAAACTAAAGACAACCACATTAAGATCATGTTTGGTTCTTATTCATGGAATTACCTTCATGCATATTTATACCTTCTCATTTATTACTTGTTTTATATTTTGATCTTGTTATTTATTTACTTTATGAATGCAATTTATTTACTTGCTTTCTTAGTATTTTAAGACTAGTCTTTTCTAGTCTTAGACTTGTCCTCATTAAGTCAAAATAATTTTCCTTTCTTGCTTTTATTTATATTTTAGGGACGGAATTTATTCTTTGTCCCGGGAGCTTAGATCTCCCAATACTTGATATATATGTATATTGTTATATGTTCTTGTTTATATCTCTCTTTTATTTTTGCTTATTTACTTATGCTCATAAACTTGAATGATTCATGGTTAAAATATTATAATGACCAATGGTAACTAAAATCATGAAACAAATTTTGAATATAAGAAAAATAGTTAGCTACAAGAGTTGATAAAAGAAGTTCTTTGAAAAACTAAAGGAAAGGAATTTTTTTGTTATCAAAGTCATTAAAGGGTTGGTTTTTTTTCCAAAAGAGTTTAAGGGTTAATAAACTAGTTTTGACAAGAGCAATACTTTTCTATAAAACCATGGCATTTCAAGAAAGGAGTTTTCAAAACTTAGTTTCGAAATAGATGATTTAATAAAATAAGTATCTTTTCAAAAATAAAACCAATGAGGTCTTAAAAAGATATTTTTAAGGAATGAAACTCATATTTCCAATATAGTAAAAATAGGAAGGTTTTACCCAAGATTGAAGCAAAATGAAAATAAGGATTTTGTTTTGGAAACTTAAAAAATGAGTAAGTTGATCTTTACAATCATCCAAGAAATTTACAAACTCTTTTTGAAAGAAGTAAAACAAGTTTTTCAACTTAGAAAACCAACTCAAGAGCCTACTTTAAACCATAGGCTAAATATAATGGAAGTGATTTTTTTGGAAATAAAATCTTGAACAAGGAAAAACCATAAGACAAATATAAGGAGTAAAATCTTTAAAATGATATAAAACCTAAGAGGTCATTTCTCAAAAATAAAGACTAACACTACATTTTTCAAAACTTCTAAGACTATGATCAAGGCCATAATAAAATAATTAAGTATCGTCCATGAATCATACTTGATGAATGAGTTATATGATTATCTAAAGGAGTTTTTCAAGGTACATTGATAGCTAAGTATCTATCAAAGTTTTTGGATAAAGTGTGATTTGGATTTGGAACTTGTTTAGCGAAATGGGGAAATTCGTGCAGACCTACTGCACCCCTCTGATCGCCACCTTTTCGATCTCATTTGATGAATATAACCTTAGAAATAGAAAGCTCTTCCGAAGTAGATAGAAATCGATATAAAATTTGCAAGATTCCGAGTTAAAATGACCAAGTTATGGCCATTTTAAGTTGGAATTTCCGCTTAGGACGCGAATTTCGAATTTGATAGTTCATAGGAAGTTGTTGGATTAGTTTGAGTTGAAATACTTATTAGAGTATTTCTTCCTTTTTAGGTAATCCCGAGTTCGACGATTCCCTACCACCGGATTATTATTACTAGAAGACCGGTGATCCAATGGCCGAGTGAGTTTTCTCCTTGTTTTGTTACCTTGATTGTGCTTGTAATTAGTCGCATTAGAATTTTAGGAACAAGATAAAAATCGATATGAATGGGGATGGGATATATGATGAGACTGTGATGAATGAATGCCAAGGAATACTAAAGCATATCGAAACCACGATTTGATTGGATAACTGCATGGTTCATATTATTTATGTGTATGATATTGCCTGGTCACTCTAAAGATTGTATAAATATTTTGACCTAAGCAAAAAGTAAATTGATCATGCATCGCATCGGACATATTGCATTTGGTAGCGTGCTACTCCTACGCAGGTCGATCGGTATGGTCCGAGGACTCGTTTGAGTAATGAGACCCGGGATCAGAGCTCATTCATAGGAAACTAAGGCGCATCGGGGATGCATTCCATGTGTGAGCCTAGCCGAGGCGAGTGCTAAGAGCCGAGGGCTTGGGGACTAGCAGCGGTCATGTAGACTTCAATACCATTCCTAACCCAAGATACGGAGGGCGTAAATCTGTTCTATGCGTGGGTTCAGTTACCCATACATAATTGCTTGCTCACGTGCTTGTTCATGCATAGCATATGATTGACTAATAACTTGTTTGTTATGGTACGAAATTAAGGGAATTCTCACTAAGCTAGTGTAGCTTATACCCCAATAGTTGTTTAAATGAGCAGGTTATTCCAACAATGCTAAGTGGGGACCAAGATGGTTGAAGTCGAGAATGACTTCGGGATTCCGGCAAGATATAAGAATGCTTGAAGTTTTTGGCTAAGCTTTACAATTTGCCTTGTAATAGTTTTAAGTAGTGAGGTCTTGGGATAAATGTAATTGAAGTTTGATGATTTATATTTTGAAGTATAGTGTTTTGTATATGGAGTATAGTGGATTGTATTTCCTTTATATTGTTACTCAATTGTATCAACATAAAACGTATCATTCCGATGTGTCTCCTTTATGTGTTAGACGCCTTGTACATAGTATGGAAGCCTTCGCGTGACTAAGGTGGTCATTCTTAGGCTTTAATATTGTGTACGGCGGACTGCCACGTTTAGGGTACCCTTCGGGGCGTAACACTCTCTTTTCCTTTTTCTTCTCCTTTTCCTTATAAGCCTTTCATGTATCATTTTTCTTAAATTCAATAGTTTTCTCAAACACACTAAATTTCTTACCTCTTTGCTTTTTGAGAAATCGATGAAGCTTTCGATCTTGGAGAGTTATGTCATCTTGTTCTTCATTATCACTATCATCAAATTTAACTTGGTTAATCACAACATCTTTGGCTTTGAAAGCAATTCCTTTGGTACTATTTTCAGCTCCTTGTGTGGTCTTTATGTGTGATTCATATGCCATTAACTTTTCTCTCAGTTGACTAAGAGTAAGTTTATTAAGATCTTGAGCTTTTTCTATAGCTATTTTCTTCGCATCCCAAGAAGATGGAAGTATCCTTAGCATTTTCCTTACTAGATCTGGATCATGAAGTTTCTTCTTAAGTGATGTAAGCTCATTGGTGATTGCTATAAACTTGTTAAAAGCAACTTTGATAGTTTCATCATATTTAAATTTAAATAATTCATACTATTGAACAAGAGCATTTATCTTAGTTTCTTTGATGGTGTTTGTTCCTTCATATGTCTCTGATAGAGTATCCTAAATTTCCTTTGCAGTTCTGTAAGAAGATATTAGGTAGAATTCTAATGCAACAATGGTGGTCAGCAATAGATTTTTTGCTTTGTTATTCTTCTTAATAATATTCTTCTCAAAATCTTACAAGGTTAAATTTCCATTCAAAGTGATTACATTATCCCCTATGGATATCACCTACCAAGAATCATAATCATTAGCCTTGATCTATGTTTCCATACGTATTTTCCAATATGAAAAATTTGAACAATAAAAAAGATGCTCAATTAATTGCAACATTGTTTTCAGCTATGACTTTGGATTGCTCAATTGTTGGTCTCACTTTTATAATGAAGAAGAGGGGGGGGGGGGGGGGGGGGGGGGGAGGGGGGGGGGGTGTGGGTGTTGGGGGTAGGTTGAATTGATTATAATAAAAAAACTAAAATTATAAGCCTTTAAAATTAAAATCCCCTTTTAGTTAAATAATTGAGAACAAGATTAGCAATTAAAACAAAATTGAAAATGTAGCAATTAAAAAGAGTAGGGAAAGAAAATCAAGTAGCGATGTATAATGGTTTAGCATTGTGCGTCAGTCCACTCTTCTATCTCTATGTTAGGGACCTAGTTGTCTTTACCAATTGTGTTTCACTATGTCAAAAGAAATCGTTAGTATAATCGAGCCAACTTGGCAAAGTCTCACTGCTAAGTCTCCCTAGCTTCGATACTAAGTTAATCACTCAACTATAGTGATTTACACTCTCAACCACTTCTTAAAGAAGAAATAAACAATCAATAAGGAATAAATATAAAGTTCTTGCTATTGTAGTTGTTAGTTTTACTCGTGCTTCTTTCCTTTTATATTATATATATATATATATATACTTGTTGAAACAATTTTGAAACTAACGTCTAGACTCTCACAATGTGCAAGATATTTCTTGTGATTTGAATTCGAAAATCTGGATAAGTTTAACCGAGATCTTTTCCTTGAAATTTATCTTATTCTTGCCGAGATCTTCTCCTTTGAGTTTATCTCATTGTTGTGATTTAAATTCTGTAAACCCCCGAAGTTTTGTGATTGGTTTAGCTTAAATTCTAATAGGAAAGTCAACCAGAAACCCTAAAATCAACGAAACCCTAGTTAGACGAAATGATTTAAGTCCGGCAATCCCGAATAAACAACCCTAAGAAATTAAGTAAGAGTTTAGTATGTAGAATAGTTCGTAATTACATAAGAAAGCTTAAAAAGATCATATTAGTAAAACCTCGAATCGTTTTGAATCCAAACGGATACGGTTCTTGAAAAACATGTCTCGGGACTTGGAATAGTAAAAATATTATGGATATACCGTTAGACTCGTAAAAATGTTAAATTTTCAAAAATATCAGTTTTATAATTTTTCGGTAAATAAAAATAACAGATATCGCAATTATATGCTTATATTCTTACTATCGGTACTTTATTAGTCATATCTACTTTACATTACACTATTCACTACTATTATACACTGTTCTTTTATCTCTACTTTTTTCTAACACCTACTCTTACAAAACCATAACTTATTACCTTTACTTTTTACATTTCTCATAACTTTATTTCACATCTATCTTACTTATTACTTCATATAATCAACAAAAATACAAAATAATTCTCTCTCATGGTTGGAGCACACTCTCTCTCCTCCCCTCTCTCATGGCCAGCGCACACTCTCTCTCCCTCTCCCTCAATTTTATTTTATTTTCCTTTATTTAAATCACACAAAAATTCACTCCTTATTTCCTATAAATACCCCCTCCTCTTTCACTTCTTTCACATAATTACTACCCATAAATTACTACCAAATCTTTCTCAAATTTTCCTTTCAACACTGTCTCCAAATACTCTCTCTAAACTCTCTTAAAATAATCTCAAACCACTTTCTACATACACAAAACCCATAACCACATAATACTTCAAAAACCCTCTTTAGGTAAACTTTTCTTTACATATTCTTTTTCTCATGTCATGTAACTTTATATGACCATGGTGTGAGTTTTCAAAAATTAATTGTTATAGAAGCTACACTATGTTCATATACTATTCTTGTTCATGAATATCTATTTATGTTTATGTTGTTATTTAATTTTGTTCATATTATTATTGTTATTATATCTAAGTATTATTATGTATCTATATACATATATATTATATATATTCTTTAGAGCATATAAGCTCACTTGCAATTTATTTATTTTCATGCAAAGTAATTTATTTATTTCTTCATTGCAATTTATTTATTTCTTGTTGTTTTAAGACTAGTCTCTAGTCTTAGACTTGTCCTCATCAAGTCAAAACAAATTTTTCTTTCTTTTATTTTATTTCTTTCTTTTGGGACTAGTCTACTTCTTAGTCCTGGGAGCTTTGAAGAAGCTAAAATTCCCAATACTTGACTTTATTTATTATTTATGTTATTTTTGCTTTTATTATAATCATGCCCATTAAGATTGTTGTCCAAATTTTCCAAGCTCCATTTATATTTGATAAAAATGAGATTTAATCACCTAAGAATAGTTTTACATGAAATATAAAATTTGTGGTTAAACCAAAGTGAAATTCTTTTCCAAGCTTTAGGAAGAATTCACAACAATATTAAAAGCTACTTTTGCTTTGAAAAAGCTTTTTAAATCCTTTCTATATTCTTGTTTTCTTAAAAGAAGATAACTTTGATACTAAAATAATTTTCATAATATAAGGAAAACCCTTAAAACAAAAATAAGAGTTTCCAAAACCAAGATTTTTTAAATAAATAGTAAAAAAAAAAACAAATAGGAAAAGTAGCATTAATATTGAGAATTTAGAAAAGAAGAAATTTATTTTATCAAAAAGTCATTTAGAAAAATAATAAGATAAACATAAAGTAATTCTTTGAAAACAGAGGAAATCAAAATATTCATTTTAAAGGATTTACAAAATGGATTCTTGTAAACTATTGTTTTCTAAACTCTTAATTAACATTGTTTTACCAAGAAACATGGTTGGACAACAAACACTTGAGCATGGATAAAATATAAGCTAAATATCTATAAAAAAAAAATTTCAAATATATAGATAACTAAGTAATTATCAAACAATTTTTTTGAATGATTTAATGATTGAAACAAATTGCTTTTGGGTTAAGGAAAAATTCGTGGTGAATTTCATCACACTGTTTTGGAGCCTAAATGATCTAGTTTGACAAAAATAGTCTTAGAAATGAATAGATCTTTTTGAGTAGGTAGAAATCGGTATATTATATGCGCGATTCCGAGTTAAAATGACCAAGTTATGACCAATTTAAATTAGAGTCTTCCTTTATACGAACTTTGACGTTCTCATGACATTGTTTTGTCAAAATTCAAGAAAGTCATCAAGAAATACTCATTTTGGGTATTTTCCTTAACTAGGTGATTCCGAGAAAGGATACCCATACCCCGATGATTATTTCGACTAAGTGAAGTGTGTGAATGACTCATCCGTTTAGAGAGTGCGGCATGGCATCATGAGTTTATTTCCTTAAAGTGCTTTATTTGATTGTGCTTGTAATTTAGTCACATTAGAATTAAGAAAAGACAAATTGATATGTATGCGAAAAATTTGATGAAAGGATTCTAAGAATATCGAGGTCGGAATTGATTAAACGATTGTTTTAGTATAGCACTTGATTTGTATGAAATTCTATGATCACCTTAAATTTGACAATAATGATGCTATGATATTATAAATAAATTGATTCATGCCTCCCACAAAGTGAGTCACATTGCATTGGGTTATTATCCTTGGGTGAGAAGGATGATAGCTCAAGTCAAAAGCAACACTTGGTGGTTATGATCGAAAGCAATTGCTTGGTGACATGGAGTTAAATGCTGGGCAGAAAGTCCAAAAGCATGGCTTAATTCAAGTAGACTTAATATGCCTGACGGTATTGATCGAAAGCATAACTTTTTAACTAAAACTACTTGTTTTGAGTTTATGTATCACCAAACCCCGAATGGAGGGCGTAAATCCATTTAACATATAGTTCCCAGAAAACTATATGTCTTGTTTGCCCATGTGTATATTGCATTTCATTTGTCAGCTTAAATAACTTGTTTGAATTTCATTACACAAGAAGTTATTTATGGAAATAGTTCTCACTAAGCCTATTAGCTTATACCCCTATAGATATCTTTTGCAGTTCATTTATTTGTGGTTAAGGCCACGTAGACGCTGCAGCCGGATATTTTTCTTTTTGGTTACGGAATTTCTAGATGAAGTTTAGTGTTGGATAAGATGTAGACTTCATATAAATATTCTTGTAATAGATTATAGTTATTTGTGGCTGGGGAATGCCCCTAAGATTTGTAAAACTGTTGTTTTGAACAAATAAATATTATGAATCCTTTTTTCTTAATTTGTTATTATATCTTCTTAAGCCTCATAATTTCATTTATGGTCCTCTAAATTTATAAGAGCATGCCTTACACTTAATATCAAAGCTTCTGGGAATGACTAAAGTTGTCATACTTAAGCTTTAATATTGAGTGTGGCAGACTGTTACGTTTAGGGTACCCCTTGGGGCGTGAAAAATTCAAAAATCTAAATAAAGTTGATAAAATATCCCTATAAATATCTTAATCTTCATCTAAAATTTAGTTCGATGGAGTTTGCTGTGATATCCCTTAAATTATGAAGGCTTATCTTCTTGTAACAACCTTATTTTTATCTTGAGCCATATCTTCTGAAATAACCATGAAATTTCCAACTTATATTTTATATGTGTGTTATTGAATTTATACATGCTTTTGATATGTATTGAATATGATTTGTGTTCATAATGAACTATGTGTTTTATTATTGTGTTAAAATATTCAAATACTCTAGAATTTATTAAATATTTAGTTCATAAAATTTAAATTGCATTAACATGTAAGAATTATATTTGGAATGTATTACAATAAGTAAATTGATCCATGTACATAAGCTTCATCATAGCATAATTCTTTTTACCTTAAAGGGAGCTTAAACACAAGATTAATTAACCAAAGACAAGTTCATTAATTAACAAATGATAAGTCATTAAATCCCTTAACCTCTTATGCCTCAAAAGTCAAAACTTGACATAGTATCAACTCAAATAGTGCAAAATTCGTGCACAGTTTCAGACCTACTAAACATGCCTCTAAAAGCTTCAAAACACAATTTTCTTCTTCTCCAAAGCTCTCCCATGGATCTATATAGATAAGCCTCTCATCTTCTACAATTTCCACCATCAAAAGCATGCTAGAGGATCACAAAACCAAGGCCTAAAGTTCTATTGGTAAGTATGTTTTTCATGTCTTCAAAATATGCAAGTTCATTGTTTCTTAGCAATAGGTTTTAAGATTAAACTTGTGTTTGATGATTTATATGCTTTGTTAGTTGTATGAGAAGTGTTTGTTGATATAGGAGTTAGTTGTATATGTAGTATAAAAGATTAGAAGTGTTGAGAAATGCAAATGGTTGATGACTAAATGTTGGGTGTAGTGATTTGGGGTTTGAAGTATGATTTGTGTATGATGATTTGTGGTGGAGAGTTTGATGTTTTGAGTTGGAGTTTATGTTGTTTGAATAATGTAATGAACATATAACAAGCTTTGGGAAACTTGAAATGAGTTTAAGGGAAATTTGGAAGTGTGATTAGTGTTATGATGATTAGAAGTAGAATTCATGTTGTTAGGATAGTGTTTGGATCAAATAACAAGCTTTGGAAAGTTTGGATCAAGTTTGGGGAATTTTTTGAAAGTGAACAAAGTTGTAATAAAATAGGGGAAATCAAAAACATTTTCGTATAGGCTAAATTTTGGTCGTACGCCGGCATCTGGGGCTTCTACACCGCCGGCTTATAGGCAGTGTTGGAAGCGAACAGAATCAAACTTCTTAAAACCGTTTGAACGCCACCGGCTTTCACTAGAAAAGTCAGCCGGCGTTCATTTTTTTCAAATTGTATGCTGGCTACTGGGATTCTAAAGCCGTCGGCATAGAGTGAGAAGCTGCCAGCATACATGGATACGCTGTCGGTATGTACCTCTCGGCAATTTTTGGAAATTTGGATTTGCATTCTACACCTGTGCAAAGCCGCCAGCGTAGAATGAAGGCAGCCAGTGTACCCTTGAACGCTGCCAGTGTTGGCAGTGTTGATTTCAGAGTGTTGAACACCGGTTAAAGCCGCCGGCTTTGAATGCCGGCGAATCCCCTGCACTTTTGAATTTTAAAAACTTTCTTCAAAATTTTCCGAAGTTTGATATATGATCAATTAAGTATTTGTTAAGTGTTCTATGATATAATAGGATGTTTAAATGCTTTATTATGACTTTGTATTAATTTATTTGAATTTTTTTGATTAATTGTATTTTCAACTAGTTAATTAGTGCTTAAGCTAAGTGTGAAATTTAATATTGTTTTAAATAGTGATAGATTCTCGCCCAGCTAACCCCGTTAATTCCCGAGCTATCTCAGGTATGCAGTGACTTGCTTGTATGTTTGTTAGGATAGGCATACTTAAATTTGATATAAGTTCTAAATGACTTAAATATTGCTTGAATTGCTTGTGTTTTCACCGTTGAATCCAGTTCGAGGACGGTAACTTATCATGATGCAATGATATGTTAGTGTAGGCGCTTAGGCCAATAGTCATGATGCAATGACTAGGCTCGGCGGATAATCGATAGGAAAGATAGTAACTAAGTAACATTTACTTATTCTTGAAAAGAAGTAGTATAATTTAATTCAATGTTTATGGGAGCATGTGAATTAATTTATATTATAGATTGAGTTAAGTAAAGTTAAGTAACGGTTATATAACCTATATGAGATTATTCTTTTCAATGTAACGTTATCTAGGAGATATAGATATTTGGGCTATCTATATCAACCCTGAGCATCGTGAGCGTTACTCAGGATCCCTAGAATCCCATGGCTTATCCCGGAGTTTGAATACTCCAATGATGATTTGATCAATGAATACTAAAGAAAGATAAATGAAACATTGGTGTTGCATTGCATTAGTTTAGGTATGATTGTCACTACGCTTTTGAGTGTTGTTGCTGTGTACTGGGCCTTTGGCTCACTGTTGCTATTTTTCAGGTGATGATGACTGTTATGATGATATAGGCTATGGGTCGGATTGGGAGAAGTTTATGGATGAGTGGGGCGAGTAGGAATCGAGTGTAAGATGGCAAGGAAAAAAGTTTTTGAACAAGTTGTTTGGTTCAGATATTTAGTTTGTATTTTGAACAGAGGCTTGTTAGTTAAGCCTTGTTTGTATGAAAGACTTAAAGTCTATTTTTCTTGTTTTGTAAGAACTTATGTAAGTTTTGTTGTGTCATGTGCTTGACACAAAATTGTAAATTATTTCCTTAAAAGTTCTATATGAATAGATTACTCAAGTGAGTAATCCTTTTGTAAAAAGTCTTTCTATCAAGTTATAGTAGGTTAAACAAACAATTCACATAAATTGTTAGACTTAGACAACCTTACATATAATATGAAAATATTATATGTGGTTGGGGACTTGACTTGCTAAATCTTAAGGATTGGTGGGTCTAGTCTTTACATCTTCACTTGTAATAGCTTCTCCTTATCTTCCTCAAGCGTATTCCCAAAAGAAAATATTGAAGCATTGTGAAAATTTTGTTGAAAATGCAACACGTACAAGCGGCGAAAAAAGATTTCAAAAAACAATTTGATTTTAAGTAAATCCTTGAGAAAGAACTTGATGTGATGCAATCCCCATGATATTAAATCCAACTTTAGTGAAACACATCAATTATTTACCCAAATATGCTTGAAAAGTGGAACTGGGTCTTGAAAATTGATAAAAATCCAAATTTAAAAAACTTTATGCGAATCTGGAAAAAATCGTATAAGGCCTAAAGGTTCTGAAATAGCTTCTAGAAACATACTGTGTATTAACCTTGAAGGTTCTGAGACAACTTCTACCAAATTTATTTTTCTTTCGTTGAAGGTTCTAAAGTAGCTTATGTCTAGTGTGTTGTGTTCTTTGCTAAACATTTTAGAATAGCTTTTGACAGCTTTTAGCTAAACTTCGACCTTTTCTCAATACTTCTTACAAAGCTTTTGATTTTTTAATCTTTATCTAATCTTTACTTTCAAAGGTTCTGAACTAAGTTCTGTCATATCAAACTTATGAAATCCATTTTACAACTTTAATTTTATCAACCTGTACTCCATGAAAAAACACATTAGTCACTTTGGTTTCCTTTTGTTATCATCAAAATAATATTAGAGAACTTAAAATTATTTGTTTATATGCTTAAAACATTACGTAAATTACACGAGAAGTTCATAACATTTGGGGATAAGTTCATTTTAGGTTACGACATTTCAAAAAGTTCAAAAGAGGCTACAACGTTTAGTGGATAAATTCATTTTAAGTCAACATTTTTTAATAGTTCAAAAAGAGATCATAATGTTTAGAGAAATGGGTCAAATGAGATCACCATTGGCATGTGTCGATAAAAGAAATATTTAATTAAAACTCAAAAAATCCTTCTTTTAAGGCCCTCATTGACATGTATCAATAGGAAAAATATCTATTTATATTATATAATTTCTAAAGCTTTTGTGGTAATACCCTTTTATTTATAATACTCTTTCAATATTTTTCAATAAATACAACTATTCATAAGTTTACTATATGTTTAGTATAGGGTCTTTCCATATCTCTTTGTGCTTTTTCATCATTTTACTTCCATTTTTACCCACGTTTTTTTCCACTTCCACTCTTTCTTTCTCTCTCTCATAATTTTTTCTTCCATTTACTTCTATCTTTCTTTTTTCCCAGTTAATATTCCTTTTTTGTTATTCTCAAACTGCAATTCTTAATCTATCTTTCACTATATGCTCTCTATTGCAATAGTAATGGTTTGTTCATCTCCTATCATCACCTATAATTTTTTTTTCATTTTTATGTTCCATTAAAAGAAAGGTTATGCAATATGTATTAAAAAAAAATCAACTATAACATTTGTTATTTCAGTAAGTAAGTTTAATTTCAAATTTAACATCATATGTATATATATATATATATATATAGATTTTGAGAACTTTATACTTGATAACATGCACTTCATTTTTTTATTTATTACTCTAAATCTTTATAATGATTGTACAGTAAAAATATGTTTTAATAAGTGGCATTAGTTTATAAAAATCCCAATTTTACAATAAATTATCTATACACCTTCCCCTATTCTTTTTGTTTTTCAAATACATTTTTAGCTCCTTACTTAATCAATTACACAATTAATTAAAAAGTTATCAATTTTAAAATAGGTGCATAGTACATTTGTAATTTTTTTTTAAATCTTTTTATAATTTGCATTTTATAAAATGTGGCTATTTTACACAATTAATTAGAAATTTATTAATTTTGAAAGTTTTAGGTATTTAGTACATATTAATTATTCTTTTTTATTGTGAAGTCTTTTTTATAATTTATATTTATAATATATGGTTGATTTACAATTGCAATGCCTAATTTTATATTATTTTATGCAATATGTCATAATTATGATCCATTAAGATTTGTAAAGTTAAACCTTTTGATTATTTCTATAAGTTGACATTATTTTCTTTTTCTAGACGATGAAAATAACTATATAATAACAACACTTAAATCACAAGATGCAATGCGGAAGAATGATACAGATTATCGAATACAGATAACAGCTTGGATGCAAGCAATGAATTAAAATAATACTCGAATGCAAGTATTGGAGCAGAATGTTTTTGTATTGTTTTCTATATTGTTTATGGGTTGCACCTTGTAATTTATAGGCATAATTGCCTCTATAACAGCTAAGAGAGATATATTGCTCCTATAACAGAAAAAGGAATAAAATCTGTGGTACATGTGCAACACTGTCCACGTCAAAACCGTTGTAACAAACAATCTTACAGCTATATAATTCTACTGCTTATTAAAGAAGGCTAAGTTTAATTGGGCAGGCCGAAATTGACCAAAGCCTTTTCCTCGGTTGCCATTTCCTCCTGCTGGCCCAGAACAACTTTTAAGCCCAGCCCAGCCTTATCACTTGAATTACTTTTAGCTGAGTCTTCCTTATCACTTTCTGCACAAAGTACTGTCTGGCTGTCTTTGTCTTTCACTTCCTTCTGTTCCTTCTGGTCGTTTCTTTTCGCAAACCCTAGGAATCCATCGTCTTCAACCTCCAACTGGGCTGACCCGGTTGCAATCCCCTCTCCTTCGAGATCCTCTTGTCCACAAGGGGCAATTGGGAAATCGAAGCTGCAACTCGCTGAAGAACTCCCAAGTAGCCTCCGTTGGAGATAGATCCTTCCAAGAGATGAGTAACATCGTCTCAGCTTTGTTTTTCCTTTTAACCATTTTGCGATCTAAGATAGCTCTTGGTTCTAACAACTGATCTTCTTGTGTTTCAGGGAGTGGAGGCGTTCTTGCTGGTGGTGGCCCGTGGTAGGGTTTCAGTTGAGAGACGTGATAGGTGTGGTGGACAGCAGCCTCAGGAGGAAGATCAAGCTTGTAAGCCACTAACCCAACTTTATCTATAACCTTGTAGGGTCCGTAATATTTCTGTGCTAGCTTCTGTTTATTTGCATGCTTAAGTGATTTCTGCTTGTATGGTTGTAATTTTAACAAGACCCAATCCCCAATTTGAAATTTACGTTCACTCCTCATTCTGTCACAAGCAAGTTTCATCCTGTTTTGAGCTCGTTTGAGATGGAACTTTAACATCTTCAGCATTTCCTCACGTGTACTGAGCATAGAGTCCACCATAGTGTTGCGAGCATCCTTAGGAATGTAGGGCAAATGCAACGGGGGCGGGTATCCATAGAGGATCTGGAATGGGGTATACTTAGAACTAGTGTGGTAATTAGTATTATACCACCACTCAGCTAGGGGAATGAAACGACTCCATCTGTTGGGAAATTCTCCTGTCATGCATTTCAGATAGGTTGCCAAACACTTGTTCACCACCTCAGACTGACCATCAGTTTGAGGATGGTATGAAGTAGATAGATTGAGAGTTATTCCTTGTAATCTTAGGAATTCCTTCCAAAACGAACTGACAAAAATTGGGTCTCTGTCACTGGTAATTGTTTCGGGCATTCCATGTAATTTGTATACATGTTCCAAATATAACTGTGCCACCTACAATGCTGTGTAAGGGTGGGATAGAGTCAAAAAATGAGCATATTTGCTCAATCGATCTACCACAACTAGAATGACATCCTTTCCATTAGACTTAGGAAGTCCCTCAATGAAGTCCATAGTTATGTCTTGCCAACATTCATTGGGAATTGGCAGGGGTTGCAACAACCCAGGTGAAGCTACATTCTCAAACTTGTATTTTTGGCAAATGTCACAACATCTTACAAAATGTCTGACTATTCTTTCCAACTTAGACCAGTAAAAAACCGAAGCAATCCTTTTATAAGTTGCTTGTGACCCTGAATGACCTCCTAGTGCTCCTCCATGATACAAGTTCAAGAGTTTTCTTCTTAATTCCTCAGATGGCCCCACAACTATTCTCCCTTTTCTCCTTAGAATTCCATTCTCCAGGCTGAAATGTTTACTTGCCTCTCCTGCTTCTAATTGTGAAATGATCTTGCTATACCCATGAGGTAAATGCTAGCTAGCTTTGATTTCTTCCATTAGTTATGGAATTGTGGCATGAACCGAGAGCTGGTTTAATTGTGTCCCTCCACATCTGGACAAGGCATCAGCTGCATTATTAGTCTTCCCACTTTTGAACTCAATTAAGTAGTCCAACCCCAATAATTTAGTGAGCCATTTTTGCTGACTTGGTGTTACCAATCGTTGCTCCAAGAGGTATTTGAGGCTCTGGTGGTCAGTTCTTATCACAAACTGTCTTCCCAATAAGTAGTGACGCCATTTATCAATGGCGTATACCAATGCTAGCAATTCCTTATCATAAACAGACATACCCTTATGCTTAGGAGCAAGGGTCTTGCTGATATAAGCAATTGGGTGATTGTCTTGCATTAATACAGCTCCTATTCCTTCACCACTTGCATCTGTTTCAATGGTGAATTTTCGACTATAATCTGGCAAACATAGCACAGGTGACTTCACCATGGCCTCCTTTAACTTAGTAAACGCATTCTGAGCTTCCAAATTCCAGCAAAACTGATCCTTACGAAGCAAATTCGTAAGTGGTTTGGCTATGATTCCAAAGCCATGTATAAACCTTCTATAGTAACCAGCTAGCCCAAGGAACCCTCTCAATTGCTTAACAGTGGTAGGAGCAGGCCAATTGACTATAGCCTCTACTTTCTTAGGGTCAGTTGCAACCCCTTGCTTAGAGATGATATGACCAAGGTAATCAATTTGATTTACCCCAAAGGCACACTTGGTTTTTTTAAGATACAACTCCTCAGCCCGCAAAACTTCAAACACCACTCTCAAATGTTCCTTATGCTTAACCAAATCCGAACTGTAAACCAATATGTCATCAAAAAATACCAGAACAAACTTCCTTAAATAAGGTCGAAACAAGTCGTTCATAAGACCTTGAAAAGTGGAAGGGGCATTGGTGAGTCCGAAGGGCATAACAAGGAACTCATAGTGCCCATCATGAGTCCTAAAGGCTGTTTTGTAGGTATCATTTGGATGCATTAAAATCTGGTGATATCCTGACCTTAGGTCCAGTTTACTAAAACAGCTTGCTCCATGCAATTCATCAAACAAATCCTCAACTATAGGAATAGGAAATCTATCCTTCACTGTTAATTTATTAAGATCCCTATAGTCTACACACATGCGCCATGTATTGTCCTTCTTCTTAACCAAAACAACTGGTGAAGCAAAGGGACTATGGCTAGGACGAATGATTCCACTTAACAACATCTCTTTAATCATGTCTTCCAAGACAGTTTTTTGTATGGAAGAATAACGATATGGCCTCAAGTTAACAGTAGTGGTCTCATCCTGTAAGTGGATCCTATGATTACATGACCTATTGGGTGGTAAGGAAGTTGGTTCCTCAAATAAGTCATTAAATTCTTCCAACAGTTCAATCAATTCAGGATGAACAAATGATTTAACCACAGGGTCATTGACAGTCATGGTGTTACTTACAACCCAACATTGCACATTAAGCGCAGGACTATAAGTAGAAAGCATAGATGAGATTACCTGGTCAGTGACAGGGTGACCACCTCATTATGCCCATGTAGCATACAATTTGTTCCTTGCCACTGAAATTCCATCTTCATGATCTTGAAGTTCCATTGTACTGTTCCCAGTGAGACCAACCAGGGCATCCCTAGAATGAGGTCATAAGCTGTTAGAGGAAGTGCAAAGAACTCAGAATTGAATTCTACTCCTTCCATTTTCCAACAGAATTTTGGAACCATGTAGTAGCTGTAGATTTTGACCCCATTAGCCAAGCTGACAGTGACTGGTTCCACTGACGTCATATTACAGTTCAAACTCTTGGCTAATTCTTCATCAATAAAATTAGATGAGCTACCAGTGTCAATCAAGATACTCAGTCTTTTCTTCTTAAAGTATCCTTTAACACACATACTGTGAGACACAAGACTACTATCATCCCCCATAGCACATAATGTTAAGGAAGCCAAGTCTTCTTCCAATCTTGCTACTTCTTCCACTCCTGACCCCTTCTCCTCATCTTCTTCATCCTTACCCACTATCAACAAATTCAGCCTTTTATTCTTACACCTATGGCCAGGACCAAAAGCTTCATCGCACCAGAAGCACTGTTTTTTCCTTCTTTTCTCCTCCAATTCTTCAGGAGAAAATCTCCTAAAATTCCTTGCAGCATTAGGTTGTGTACAGGGTTTTGGTTCTGAGTGTTTGGATGCAGGGTATTCTGAGCAGAGGCTCGGTTATTGTATGGAAGGGTATGGTTAGGAATGGTTGTGGAATATCTGGGGTACTGGCTGGTTGGATTGGTTTTCTGGGGTTTATGGTGGGTTTTAGTGGTTGTGTTGGTAGCATCTTGAAGTTTGGCCAAAGTGTAGGCTTGGGATAATGTGTTGGGTTGAAACATTCGAATAGGAAACTGTATTTCTGGTTTTAAGCCACTGAGAAAGCAGCTTATTAATTGGGGTTCTGTGAGTTGGTTTTGAGCGGATAAGTGTATGAACTGGTCTAGATATTCTTGTAATGAACCTGTTTGCTGCAGCTCCTTGAGTTCGGCCATTGGATCCTCATAGGCTCTCTCATTGAACCGTGCTTGTAACGCCTGAGTAAGCTCTTCCCATGTAATTGGATTGGTATCTGTTCTTAGTTTAGAGTAAGCAACATACCAATCATAAGGCTTATCATCCAAGTGCATGATAGCCACTTTAGCCTTGAGGTGACTTGGTGTATCATCCAACATGAAAAATTGCTCAGCCTTCACTATCCAGCTCTTGATGTTGTCACCATTAAAGGTAGGGAATTCAATTTTAGTACTACGCAAAGGTAGTTGATAGTTGCTACCACCACACTGATCCAGCGTACCACTACCAGACACTCTTACTACCTCCTTAGTTGCGTCATTACCCTTAGGAATACTAGGTGATATTCCCACTTCTGTGTTTTTTCCTTTCAACTGAGATTTGAGTTCGTCAATTACCTTAGACTGTTGTTCTAATGCTGTTTGCTGTTGTTGCAGGGTCTCAGAGAAGAGTTTAATCCAATTCTCCTGTTTTTCACTTTGCTCCTTCAGCAAGTTTTTCATGGTCTCCTCCATTCTCTTGAATTCGCGTGTGCCTTCAGCCATAATGCCAGCTCCTACAAACAGGCTCTGATACCAATTGCAATGCAGAAGAATGATACAGATTATCTGAATACAGATAACAGCTTGGATGCAAGCAATGAATTAAAATAATACTCGAATGCAAGTATTGGAGCAGAATGTTTTTGTATTGTTTTTTTATTGTTTATAGGTTGCACCTTGTAATTTATAGGCATAATTGCCTCTATAACAGCTAAGAGAGATATATTGCTCCTATAACAGAAAAAGGAATAAAATCTGTGGTACATGTGCAACACTGTCCACGTCAAAACCGTTGTAACAAACAATCTTACAGCTATATAATTCTACTGCTTATTAAAGAAGGCTAAGTTTAATTGGGCAGGCCGAAATTGACCAAAGCCTTTTCCTCGGTTGCCATTTCCTCCTGCTGGCTCATAACAACTTTTAAGCCAGCCCAGCCTTATCACTTGAATTACTTTTAGCTGAGTCTTCCTTATCACTTTCTGCACGAAGTACTGTCTAGCTGTCTTTGTCTTTCACTTCCTTATGTTCCTTCTGGTCATTTCTTTTCGCAAACCCTAGGAATCCATCGTCTTCAACCTCCAACTGGGCTGACCCGGTTGCACAAGATAGTTGATTTATGATGTTTTCTTTACTTTTTGAAATGTTTTCTTGATTAATTTTTTACTTATACATCTCTTACCTCTTTTTTTTTTTTTTCAAGAAAATCTCTTTCTTGATAATTTATATGTCAACAAGTGCTTTCAAATAAAGATTGTTGTGCAATGCCTATTATAATAAATAGTTGTTTTGACTTTGGTATCTTTTAAATATGGGAAGCTTTTTATCACTTATGTATTTTCCCTTATTAAGTTAAAATAAAGGGTTGCAACTTTCAAGTTTTACAAAAATTATTGCAATATTTGGGTGATTTAATTTAAAGTAATGCAACTCTTGATATAATTCTTTTGACTTTGGTACCTTTTTCACATGAAAATTTTTTATCAGTTATGCATTTTTCCGAATTTAGTTAAAATGAACGGTTGTGACTTTTAAGTTTTACAAAAATTATTGTAATACTTGGGTGATGCAATTTAAAGTGACATAACTCTTAACATATCACATTACATTTTCACAACTTGAAGTGTTACAACACTTCCCATATTACATATTGTTTATTTAAATATATATCCATGCATATCACATGATTTTATTACTTTTCTTGCTTTTTCTCTTTAATATTACATTTTATTTTGTATTTTTTAAATGTTGCTTTTCTTTTTGTTATATTTATATTTGTTACATTTTTATGAACAAATTAAATCATAATTAAAATTCTAGTCCACCTGTTATATAGGCTTGTATCTAGTTTAATTAAATCTCATATGACATTTTTCCAAATATTGTGACTTTTCAGTATAGTTTACCTTAAAAACATTTGTTAACTAGTCATGTACATGTTACATAATATAAATTATAAACATTCAAATACTTATATAGTGTATACTATATATATATATATATATATATATATATTACGTAACCTTATTTATAAGTATGCGATTGCACGAGTAGTATATACAGTAAATAATTTCTTAAAAACTTATTAGATTTAATTACGAACACACACAATGTTTGTTTGTTGCTTTTCAATAGATAATATGAATATATACAATATATGCATAGCCTGTACCTAATATCTTTGCATAATACATGTAACCTAGAAACATTTTATGGATTGTCTGTCGTTTGATTTTTAGCCTTAAAGATAAGGTTGAATTGAATAGAATCGTTATTTCTTTTTCTGACCTATTTTGGAAAAATAATTATTTTGTAGAACACGTAATGATCATTTTGGTATATGAATTTTATTTTTTTTTATTATTAAGTTCTTGAATTTAACATGTGTTAATTTGGTACCTTTTTTTAATTTATAATTAACTACGTAAGTTTTACCAAATTTCAATATTGACTACTTATATTTTTACTCATTTTTATAATTAATTATCTTATTCAAGTAATATAAATAAAATCGAAATAATTTAATTTTTAAAGTTTAGGTAGTTATTATAAAAAAAAAAAAATTAAAGTTAAGGTATCAAATGTGATATTTATAATTATAAAATTGTTGTTGTTGCAAAATGAAGAATTGCTTTTCTCTTATGAGACCAAGGGAATAACTATTCGTTAGTTTCATTTAATACATTTTCATATCTATTCATGCAATCTCAAATGATAAGGTATAAAGACTCTTTTAATTTTTCATTTATTAAGAATTGTAATTTTATCCCACTTCATTTTATTTGCCAACTAAAGGTGCCATTAATATATCAGTTTCCTTCTAACTAGGTAAAAGAGTATACAGAGTAATGGAATATGTTAAATATGACCTCTAAAGAGATACAAAAAGACAAAGGGTTAAAAAAGAATGATATTCAAACTATTTTACGAATCTTGGGCCAACAAAAGGAAAAAGGGAAAAAAAACTATTTTATAAATCAAACTATTTTTGAGTTTTTTTTTTTTTTTTGTAGAATAAGATATTTATATTAAAGAGAACACAAACAAAATCAGTACATCCAAATCGAAAAAGAAAAAGATAGAGTTGAGAAGGCTAGGGCCATTACAAAAGCTCAACCCAAAGAGAGTCATTAGGGAAAACATCCCAAACCATTTTTTCCTAGTCTAATATCTTTGTACAATCTAAAAGAAGGATAATCAGATGCTACGAGTTTCAAAAAGCAATCTAATGGCACATCAAAGACCATAACTGCCTAATTCATACCATGGCCTTCATTTACAAGGGCGTCTGCTACTTGATTTGATTCTCTAGTGTAGTGAAGAACTTTGCTCCCCGAGAGCATCGATAGCTTTTCCTTCCAAAAAGAAATCACATTAGCATATTTGAATTTAGCTTTCTTTGGGTCGTTTACTAGTGTTACTACAATTTTAGAGTCTGAGTTAATCGCCAGTTCTATTATGTTCATTTCAAGGCACAATTGAATTTCCCATGCAATTTCCTAAAGCTCTGTGTTATGAAACGAAGTCACAGGACTCAAAGGCCACCAATACATTTACAAGATTATATCATCAAATAAAAAAAAAAAAATGTATTCTGTTTTAAATAACATAGCAATATACAGTTGTAGTAGTGAAATATCTACCATGTTTGTTTTCATGTAACAGATTAGAAAATTAACAGCTAAGCAACATGTGTAGTAGCTGTTTTTGTAACCGTAGAACAGATAGCAAACATAGCTGGCAAAGAGTTGTAAAAACAAACTGTAAAGATCTCGTAGAGCATATAAAAGACAGAAAATAGAACAGAGCAGGGCATCAGCTTTTTACCCAACATAGATCTGAGTAAGGAGCCTACTGGAAGCTCGAATTCCAGATTTTTTTCCAACACCTTGACATCTCACAAAAGAACATAACAACAGTAGTATTAGAACAGAAATACACACAGATCTTATCTACGAACATACTAAAACATTAGAGAAATTTTAACCTAATTCTTACTTGGAAAAAGAAGACAAGAGAAAGAAACATACCTCGAAAGTGTCGGAAGTGAGAGAGTGCGAGAGAACTTAGGGTTTTCTTTTAACTTTCACACGTGAGAGGTTAGTGCCCGTATGGGGTCTATCATTCGTGCTTTCATTGATCTTTCTTTTGCGATCACCATGGCCGATGGGACCAGGATTATTTCTCGTTTACAAGATGAATTGCAACAACATGACAGTAAGATTTCTTCATTAGAATAAAAAACTGATCGATTGTTATTAGATATGGCTCAAGTTTTACAATTTGTTAAACTTCAAATGGATAATCAGAATACTACTAGCCATAGTAGTGGTTCATCATGTTATAATGATACTAATCAATCCTCATTCATTCGGAACATCAAATTAGAGCTTCCAAAATTTTCTGGATCGAATCCTCTTTCTTGGACATTTCAAGCAAATCAGTTTTTTGATTTTCATAATGTTCTTGATACAGAACGGTTGAAATTAGCTTCTTTTGCTATGGAGGGAGATGCTTTAGATTGGTACCAATGGTTGTTTAGAAATGGGTTGTTATCTACATGGTCTGCTTTTGTTAAGGCATTAGAGACCAGATTTGGTCCTTTCATTATTTGATGATTACCAAGGAAAATTATCTAAATTGATTCAGACAGGATCTATCTCTGACTATCAACATGCTTTTGAATCCCTTTCAAATCATGTCAATGGTCTTTCGGAGGATTTTCTTAAGAGTTGTTTCATATCTGGTCTTAAACCACTATTGCAGCAAGAAGTTCTCGCTTGTCAACCTTCTTCTCTTTTACATGCTATTACTCTTGCTAAACTACATGAATCTAAATTTCATCACCTTAGCATGACCACTCCCACTCCTATTTCATCTCTACCTAAACCTTTTTCCAAATCCACTGTCCAATCCTCTTATACACCACCTTCTTCTATATTTTCCAAACCTAAACAGAATATTTCATCTACATCCTCTTCTTTTTCTACCACAAAAAAATCTCTTCCTTTTAAAAGACTTACTCCTTCTGAAATGGCCATTAGAAGAGAGAAGGGTTTATGTTTCAATTGTGATGACAAATTTAGCAAAGACCATATATGTAAAGCAATGTTTTTTATGCTTATCCAACCTGATAATGATTCAAAAGATGATAGTTCATATGAGATTGAATTAGGTGATAATTCTGATATTTCTAATACAGTTGAAATTAGCTATCATGCTTTATCAGGAGTTTCTGTTCCTAAGACTTTGAAATTAGGAGGTACAGTGGGTGGCAAAGCAGTGTCAGTACTTGTTGATTCTGGGAGTACTCATAATTTTGTGCAGGAACAAGTGGCTAAACGGTTGCGTTTACCCATTCTTGCTGCTAATTCTTTTCAAGTCATGATTGGTAATGGTGAACGACTGACTTGTTCTGGTTTGTGTCAAAATGTGCCACTTATTTTGCATGATAGTGAGTTTCTGGTTGATTTTTATGTTCTACCTATTCAAGGGGCGGATATGGTTTTCGGAATTCAGTGGCTTACTACTCTTGGTCCAATTACTGTGGATTATTCTACTCTTACAATGCAATTTATGTTGAATGGGAAGTCCATACTTCTTCAAGGCAATTCTGCTATTGATCCTAAACAGATTGAACCACATCAGTTCCATAAATTGATGAAATCTGATAATGTGGCTTATTTCTTTAGTTTTATGGCTCAGAGGGAGGATAATTGTCATGATACCACCAGCAATAGTGCTATAGAAAAACTATTGGGCAGATTTCATAAACTTTTTGAGTCTCCTTCATCATTGCCACCTTTACGAGATGTCCAGCATCATATTCATTTACAACAGGAGACTCAACCTATTAATGTTAGACCCTATCATTATCCTTATTTCCAGAAAGCGGAAATTGAGAAATTAATTCAAGAAATGCTTGATTCGGGAATTATTAGACCCAGTACCAGTCCTTTTTCATCACCAATCCTATTAGTAAAAAAAAAAGATGGCTCATGGCATTTCTATGTCGATTATAGAGCTCTCAATCATGCCACAATATTGGATAAGTTTCCAATTCCTACTATTGATGAGTTACTTGATAAATTACATGGAGCACAGATTTTCTCAAAGTTAGATTTGCGTGCTGGTTATCATCAGATTCGTATGTTTCCTGAGGATATTCATAAAACAGCCTTTCGTACTCGAAGGCCATTATGAGTTTTTGGTAATACCCTTTGGGCTCACTAATGCTCCTTCCACATTTCAGGCTATTATGAATTCTATTTTTTGACCCTATCTCAGAAAATTTGTTATTGTTTTCTTTGATGATATCTTGGTTTACAGTGTATGCATGAAAGATCATCTTACTCACTTAACTCAAGTTTTTACTAGTTTGGAAGCACATCAGTTTTATGTGAAGAGATCTAAATGTTCTTTTGCTCAACCCAAGATTGACTATTTGGGTCATATTGTTTCAGTGGATGGGGTTACACCAGACCCAAGTAAGGTTCAAGCAATTCATGAGTGGTCTATTCCTAATAATCCTAAACAATTACGGGGTTTTTTGGGTCTTGCTGGTTATTATAGACGCTTTGTAAGACATTATGCATCCATTGCAGCACCTCTTACAAATTTATTGAGGAAAGAAGCTTTTGTGTGGGATGAATGTGCTACTGTTGCCTTCTCTAATCATAAGGCAATCCTAATGACAACACTAGTTTTAGCTCTTCCTGATTTTTCTCAGACATTTATTGTAGAATCTGATACTTCGGTGCTGGAATGGAGCTGTTACATCAGAACAAACACCCTATCGCTTTTTTCAGCAAAAATTCTCTTTGCGACTTTGCAAAGCTGGAGCTTATGTCAGGGAAATGGTGGCTATAGTAGAAGCAGTTAAAAAATGGAGACACTATCTTTTGGGGAGACATTTCATTATTAAGACTGATCAGAAAAGTCTTAAGGAAATCCTTACTCAGGTAATTCAAACACCTGAACAGCAACAATATCTGTTAAATGCTTGAATATGATTACGAGGTTGTTTATAAACCAGGTATAGAGAATAGAGTTGCAGATGCATTGTCGCGAAGCTTTTCTGATGAAGCTCAGCTTTTTGCTTTATCCTTACCTTCTTTTGACTCTGTTACACTACTTAAAACAGAGTTTAAAGATAATAAGGAATGGCAGAAATGGATGTTGGATTGTGAACAAGGAGTTTCTCTGCCATGGCCACTTACAGTCAGAGATGGTTTGTTTTTTTTGGGAATAAGATTTTTATTCCACCTCATGCTTCTATTATCAATTTGCTGATATTAGAATACCATACTTCTCATATGAGTGGACATTTGGGTGTTTTAAAAACTTTTAAAAGACTCAATGAATCTTTTTTTTGGAAAGGCATGAGGAAGGATGTGGAGGAATTTGTGAAGCGCTGCCATGTATGTCAACAAATCAAATATTTGACAACCAGTCCAGCAGGACTACTCCAACCTTTACCTATTCCTCAACATGTCTTTGAGGATCTTTCTATGGATTTCATTACTGGATTGCCAGTATCTAAAGGTATTCAGTACTTTAGTAGTTGTCGATCGACTAACTAAGTACTGCCATATTGGTCCTCTTGCTGCTACATATTCAGCTACTTCAGTAGCATCATTATTTGTAGACATTGTTATTAAATTGCATGGATTTCCTAAATCCATTGTGTCAGACAGGGACAAAGTTTTCATGAGTCGTTTCTGGAATGAACTTTCGATTGAGTGGAACTACTTTGAAAATGAGTTCAGCCTATCATCCTCAATCTGATGGTCAGACTGAGGTCATGAATCGATGTTTGGAACAATATTTACGAGCTTATGTTATGGATTCCTACACTCTGGCCTAAGTTCTTACCTTGGGCTGAGTATTGTTTTAACACTAGTTATCATACTAGTGCTAACATGACACCATTTCAAGCATTGTATGGGAGACTCCTCCTAATATTCCAATACATACAAGGCCAATCTACTTGGAGGCAGTGGATCATGAATTGAAGACTCGAGATGATATTTTGAAAACCTTGAGAGCTAATTTAGCTCAGGCTCAGCTTCGAATGAAGCAGGTAGCTGACTCTCACAGATCCGACTTAAAATTTGAAATTGGGGATTTAGTGTACGTGAAGCTTCAGCCCTATAGGCAAACTTCTTTAGCCAATAGGCTTTCTTACAAGCTTCACGACGTTATTATGGGCCTTTTAGGATCCTAAAGAAGATTGGAACTGTAGCATATCAGTTGGATTTACCAGATCATTCAAGACTTCATCCGGTATTCCATGTTTCTTTACTTAAAAAGCTTATGGAGAATCATTTCCTACAATTCCACTTCCTCAGGACTCTTTTGAAAATCATCCTATACTTCGACCGTTAGCTATTTTAGATTCTAGAGTTTTGGTGCGACAAGGAATTAATGTTCCCCAACTTTTGATTCAATGGGAGACTCTTCCTACTAAGGATGCTTCTTGGGTCGATTTATCAGATTTCAAGAGAGATTTTCAGGATTACCACCTTGAGGATAAGGTGTTTTTCTCAACACCGGAGGAACATGTTATGACACGAAGTCACAGGACTCGAAGGCCACCAATACATTTACAAGATTATATCATCAAATAAAAAAAAAAAACAGATGTATTCTGTTTTAAATAACATAGCAATATACAGTTGTAGTAGTGAAATATCTACCATGTTTGTTTTCATGTAACAGATTAGAAATTTAACAGCTAAGTAACATGTGTAGTAGCTGTTTTTGTACCCGTAGAACAGATAGCAAACATAGCTGGCAAAGAGTTGTAAAAACAAACTATAAGGATCTCGTAGAACATATAAAAGACAGAAAATAGAACAGAGCAGGGCATTAGCTTTTTACCCACCATAGATCTGAGTAAGGAGTCTACTGGAAGCTCGAATTCCAGATTTTTTTCCAACACCTTGACATCTCACAAAAGAACATAACAATAGTAGTATTAGAACAGAAATACACACAGATCTGATCTACGAACATACTAAAACATTAGAGAAATTTTAACCCTAATTCTTACTTGGAAAAAGAAGACGAGAGAAAGAAACATACCTCGAAAGTGTCGGAAGTGAGAGAGTGTGAGAAAACTTAAGGTTTTCTTTTAACTTTCACACGTGAGAGGTTAGTGCCCGTGTAGGGTCTATCACTCTGCCATGAGGATATCAATTTTGCCAACTCTTCTTGCCATTCCTTTGGTCCATCGACCTTGATCGTCTCTCACAATAGCTCTGATTGTTGCTATTTCAGTAGATGGATAGATTGATCCATTAGTATTCAGTTTGTACCACTTAGCTTTTGGAGGGGACCATCTGAAGTTAAGTCTTTCAATATGGAAAATTTCTCTCTTTTTTAGTAATGCGCCCACAATTCATTTGTTGTTGTTTTTATGTCTTCTTCAAGGTCTAAAGCTGTGCTAGCTGGTTGGAAGATGAGATTGTTTCTGGACAACCATATTTTCCAAAGCATTACACCAAAGGCGAATTGATTTAGAACCCTAGTTTGGAACAGGTGATGCTTTTGGAGTTTACAATTTTTTTTATCCAATTGATCTAATTTTCTCTAAGATACATGTTGTTTAAATGGACTGTTTCCCATTAGCACATGATGTGTTTGATGGGAGGACACTCTTTTAGAGTATGCTTGATTGTTTCTTCTGAGTAGGAGCATCTTGGGCAAGAAGAAAAAGAGGTGATGTTGTTGCCTCTCATAGCTCTTTTGGTTCGTAATTATAGGTTTTTAGGTGATTTGGCATGGATTTTGAAAATAAATTTGAAAAAAAGGTTATGGTGAAAGATATTACAAAAGTAGGCTATCAAAGGCACTGTTTGTAACAACGCCTTCTTCACAAAAATATATTTCCCTTAAAGGCGATGTTTATAACAGTGCCTTCAGTACAAACTATAAAAAAATATATATATATTGGTAAGGATAGTATGACCTAATATAATCAACACAAATAATAAACCTAGATTCAATTTCAAAATTCCTAAAGTGAACACAACTTCAACTAATCTTTTTGACATTATATTATCAAGCAAATAAAAGTAGATCAAGTATGGTATTTAAAAACTTAAAAAACTTAATTATAAAATTGAAAAAAAATAATTAAAGCATTTTTATGTAATCCATTAAAATTAAAACAAATAATAAATTTTGATTTAATTTCAAAATTCGTAAATTTGAACACAAGTTCAATCAATTTTTTATCATCACATTATCAAGTAAACAAAAAACACAATTTAAAAAAATCAAAAATTAGAATTTTTAAAAAACGATATGAAATATATTGTATTAAAAATTTCCTAAAGTGAACTTAAAAAATTCAATTTAAAAAAAATTGTTATTTCTTTTTATTTGATATTATTTTTATCCTAATGATATTTTTATAATTTTTTAAAAATATTGTTATTTACTTCCTTTTCCTAAATTACGAGACTAAAAACACATAAATATATTTCAAAAGTATAAATGTATATTATCAAATTATATTTAAGCATCATAGTTATTTCTTTTTATTTGATTTCTTGATAAATCAAAATTTATTATTTGTTTAAATTTTAATGGTTACAAAAAAACGCTTTAGTTATTTTTTTTTTCTAATTTTATAACAGAAGCTTTTTAATTTTTTAAATATCATACTTGATCTTATTTTTATTTGCTTGATACTGTAACATCAAAAAAATTAATTGAAGTTAGGCTCACTTTAAGAAATTTGAAATTGAATTTAGATTTATTATTTGTTTTGATAATATTAAATCACATTACCATTGTTAATAATTTTTAAAACTTTTTAAGTTTCAATCTTTTTAAGGTTGCTTTAGGAGTTTTTTAGTACAATATATTTCAAATCGTTTTTTAAAAATTCTAATTTTTTTATTTTTTTAAATTGTATTTCTCTTTTACTTGATAATGTGATAATGAAAAAATTGATTGAACTTGTTCAACTTTAGGAATTTTGAAATTAAATCAAATTTTATTATTTGTTTTAATTTTAATGATTACATAAAAATGTTTAATTATTTTTTTTCAATTTTATAACTAGAGATTTTTAAGTTTTTAACTTGATCTTACTTTTATTTGCTTGATACTGTAACGTCAAAAAGATTAATTAAAGTTGTGTTCACTTTAAGAATTTTGAAATTGAATCTAGGTTTATTATTTGTGTTGATTATATTGAGTCATATTACCCCCATCAATAATTTTTTTTTTTAAGTTTGTAATGAAGGCGCTGTTAAGGGAAATAAATTTTGATGAAAAAGGTATTGTTTGTAACAGCACTATTAGTGTGTAACAGCGCCTTTAATAGCCTACTTTTATAATATCTTCGTTATCATCTTTTTTTTCGGATTTATTTTCAAAATCAGTATCAAAAAAAAAAAAAAAAAAAAACCGGTTGTCTGTGAAAATCTTTACTGGGATATTATATGTCAAATCTGACTTGGTAGGCACAGTTTCGCTTACCTCAGCAGTAAGGTTGGAGGATTTCATTAGGTGAACTTTCCTGCTCTTGGTTGCAGAGCCATTATTTGAATTGTTTTGAAGATTGTCCTTTGCTGAGGATTTTACTCCTCGAAATCTGCTAGCATGTGGAGTAATCCTATCCTCTCTGTTTCCATCTTTAGCTTTATCGCTATTTTTCCCGTTGATGGGATTGCATTTCTTTTTTATTTGGCCAAAATCCAATCACCATAAACTGATGGATTTTCTTCAATTCTTTTCCTTTTCTTCTTTTCCGGAAGTTTCTTCCTGAGTGGTGCTTGGTTCTTCACCTTCTTTTTCAGTAACCTTCGGAATAGCTTGTTCCTTTATGACTTCCATTTCGGAAGCTTTCTTTTTTTGGGCAGAAGAAAGATGTATGACCAATAGCTTCACATTCAATGCAAAGGGATTTAATGCCTTCATATTGTAATCGACAGCTTTGCTTTTGCTCATTAATATTAACTTGGATGCATAATCTCGCTTATCGACCTCTTTCTGCATTTGTTGTATAGGCATCAATACGAAGTACTGGTCTATACTATTACCAACTTTTGTTATAGCAGGGGCTGTAAAGTATTCAATAGGTAGCTCATTTATTCTAACCCATATTGCTACCAAGTTAAAAGAAGCTATGGATGCTCTAAAGTTCAGCTCCCACTTTCGAATGGTTAAAATTGGCCATTGATGAACCATGGACCATCTCTGATTACACGATTGTAGTCTTCCTTAGAGCTAAAGCAGGTTGTATAATAACTGTGACCTAGACTTATTAGGGAGAAGTTACTAGCAAAAGACTAGAATTTTTGCAGCTTGAGAATCAACATTTTGTATCCAATAGAAGAACCATAAATCTTAACAATTAGAGCATTTTTCCAAGGATATTTAATCATTTTTTTCCTGATTTGAGAAGTTGATAACTTTAATACCTGTTTGGAATGTTTCTTTAGCATTTTTATCTTGATTCATATCATCTAAGGTGTTGTCCACTTCGATATCCTCGCTAAAAGAAACTCTTTTAGTCCAAAGTTTTGAGCATACGCATTTGGAATATTTGTGGCAGCCATTTCTTTATATGATTTGTTCACGAAAGACTTGTTCTCAGCAGCAGATGGATGTTCCATAGATTGACATTTTTTGTGTGTTGCAAAGGATGTGGGAGACTACAGGCTCATTTGAGAAATCTTCAGAGGAGGCATCATCTGCATTGGAGGATCTTTTCTTTTTTGCGAGAAGGGGAGATGAACTTTCTATTTTGATGGAGACTAGCTGGAGGGGGCTGGTTAAGGCAGAGGGAAACTTTTCTGCTTGACTCATTTTTCTGTTTAGCTGGACTTTAGTTAATTGCTCGTGACAACTATTTGTAAGTTGTTGGGTTTGAAAAGGAAGTGCAAATTACAATTGAATTTACTTACCCCCTGTGGCCTGTGTTACTGTTTCTCTTCATAAATTTGGGAATACAAGCAAGGAGGCTACAACTTCAATTTAGGATGTTGCATGGCAAATAACTGATTGCGAATTTATTGAGCTTAGTCCAAAAGGATTTTATAATTGATAAAAGCTAAATCTTCGAAAAGGTTTGTAAGATTCTTTTTATTCTTTAATTAATATTTTATTTTTATTTTATATCTAGTCATTAGAGGTGCAATATCAACATATCTTATAACCATGAAGAATAATACATAATAATACAGATATAAAAAAAAAAAAAACCTAAAATGTTTCATTTAGAATATATTGAATTTAATTTTTTGTAATATGAACATAGAGAATTCCTATTATACCTATCCCATTTGATTAAGTCATAAGGTGCTTTTTTGGAGAATCACTTAAAAAAAAGTTAAACTGTACACTTTCGAGTCCATTCACTTAACTATTTATTAAAAGCTACTTAACTAAAGTGTAAATTCAATTATTATAAATCCCATCATTCATTAAGATTATTTTATTTTTTAATTAAATTTTATCAAGATTGTCCGGTCCAAAAGGATTTTGGATTGAATCAGCCCAATTGCATTTTATTCTTAGTGTACTGGTTTGGTTCACTTGAACTTAATACCTATTTACATATTTTTTAATTTATTTATTTGTTTATTTTATTATATTAACAAAAAAATTATTTGTTTATACCATTAAGTCAAAAATAAATATTTTCAATTATTTTGAGAAATTAAATTCATAAATAAGTTTTCAAGATCAAGGTCGACTTTACAAGACCAAACCATCTCTAAAAAATTTTGATTTAAGAAATTTGAAGCTAAATTTAAAGGTTCATATTTATGAAATTAAATTCATTTTGGTTCCATGTTAATCGAAATCTACTAAGAATAATTAAAACTTAACAATTGATAGAAAAACACTTTTTGGCTTGAGTTTGTCTGGTGTTAAGGATCCTGTTTTGAATTTATGAAGCATAAATTGCATAAGAAATTGAATGTTTGAAGTTCTTCATAAATATTCAATTTAATTTTTCAGAAATTTTTTTAAAAATTAAATTCAAACACAAACCAATTTCAATCCTTAAGTTATAATGAACCAAACATTATTTTATATTAAGAACATGCACCATTTCATACTAAGCTTCAATTTCTTTTTCATCAAAAACAAAATTCATTTCTTCAACAATAGTACAACAAAATCCAGTACACAAAGTACAGAATCTTAACAAAACAATTAAAGAGTTAGAAGTTTAAAGACTCAATCCAATATAGGCACATCTCTTTTACATCTAAGGGTTGAAATATCCCTTTACAATATGAATTCTACATAGAAACTGAAAAATCAATACTTTGGTTGGACAAAATCTCATAAAGAGATGAAAAACAATAAACAAAAGGAAAAGAAAAGATAACCACTTATTCTACAAACCATGACACTCCAATATTGGCACGACTGTTTTCAATCTAACCAGATCTGATGTAAGATTATGAAGATAGAGATGTAATATTGATGAATTGAAGTTGATGGGAGTAATATATAATTCAAATCTAAGATGATAAAAATAGATATGTAGTTATGAATATTAGTAGTTGTGGATTTGTGGGTTTTGGACAGTAAATAAAAGGAAAATGTTTGAAAAAAAGAGGCAGCTTGACTACTTGCCACCCCCTTATACTATGGTTTGATAAGAAGTTAGAGAGACAGAAAGAAAGCTATTAACTGTATCTCAAGTCCATCACATCTAAGTATTAAATCAATCCATTCAAAGATAAAATGTAATGCCCTAAAATTTCTTTAAGACAATTACAGCCACGTGTAATATCCTAAGTATTATACGCATAGGCTTTCTTAAAAAGGTACGTTTATTATGAGCATTTGCTACTTGATTTAAAATTATGAAATCCTGTAATTAGATTCTCAAAACAATTAGATTTAGAACTTACAAAATAAACTTTACAAAGACACATTTCACTATCTACTCTCATGAGTAGATCAATATTTTATAAAAACAACGTCATATACTACTCACTCTTGAGTAGTTAAAGTTTTAAAACAAACTCATACCATCAGGAATCTCTTATACCTTTTAATGATGAAATACAAAGCTTTAAAAACTTTTTTTATAAAACATGGGCTTCATCAAGCCCCTTAAAAAAATATTATAACTTAAAATATAAATTCAGTCCTTTATATAAGAACAAAATAAAATACACGGCCTTAACCCACTTCACTTATCTAACATCGCCCAAAACCTGAGCCAAACATTGCCATCATCAACACATCAACAACAATAACTCCATCATCATCATCCTTAACATAATACCTAGAAAAAAAACAACAATAACAATAATGAGCCAAAACCTAGTACATAGTAACACAGACATACACGGAATGGCACACAAGCTTAGCTAAATGCAATGCAATAAATAGTAAGTTATTATCTTTCATTTAAAGTAAATCAAGCATCATGGAGCACTCACACTCTAGAACAAGTCACTAAGAATCTGGGGGTCTTGAGTAACGACACGACACTTAGGGAGTTGATATAGGCAGCTCGAATACCCATATCTCCGAGATGATATAGAAGCCTCATCTAGGGTTTGCAATCATTGCGCATACTCTACCCATCTTAATCTATAATATAAAAAGGCGCAATCAGTCCCATAAACAGAAGCCTCAATATATTATTTCTCACCGATCAAGATAGACATTACACCGATATCGTTTGCCTTAACGGTGACCCACTGAGCCACCTACAAATGTTACTGCATCATGACGGTGGTGGCCTAAGCACTTAAACTACTGTGTCCACTCAGACAAAGTTTCCGCTCTCCAGACTGGATTCAATGGCATAAGCACAAACAACACTCAATTATTAAAGCTGTTTTTAAATTTTAATTCGTTTTAGTATGCTTACCCTAGCATCTAACACGTAAGTTACTATGTACCCTCTATTTGAAATCCAAACATGCTCATAAAGGAAATCAGAAGCCAACTTAAAAGATAGATCAGGTGTTCATATCTGTAGATTCAAGAATTAAACTCATATAAAAAATCTAATTAAATATCCACTTATCTCAAACTTGTTTTATTATCCTATTTGATTAGATACTGAATAGGAACCCCCACTATGGCTGCGAAGATTGCCCCACCAAAATACAGATAATTCTCCTTTGTTTGCCAAATTATCTTTTTTCATTTTGATTATAGTATATTATTACAAAAGCATCAACAAAATAGTCATATAAAAAAAAATCATTTTCTAAGCAAACACACCTTTGAAACAACATATTCTCATATAATTATTGGTTTATCCTAACACATCATTCTAATCCAATTATTATCTATTAAACCCATTTTAACTTAATCCTAACCAAATTGATTAAAGTTAATCAATTAATCTAATCACTAAGTGACTTTGATTAAACTTAATCAATCTAATTCTATCTTACCAAAGTCTATTCAGTAGAGTTAAACTAAGATCGATTAACTAAGTTCATTTTATATCTAAAATTCATATTAACTTAAGTCTATGTTAACTTAATCTTAGCCAAGTTGATTAAAATTAATTAATCTAATTTATTTTATTTTATTAAAGTCCATTTAATAAAGTTGAGCCTAGGTTTATTAGCTAAGTTCTTTTTATACTTAACTATACATATTTAACTAGCAAACACTAAATTTTAACTTTTTTGGGAAAATATAGCTGCTAAAATCAATCAAAATTTAGGCTTAGATACTTTTATAATTTGCAAAAACTTAAAACATAAAGGTTGTAGATATCTTTTAATCTTTCTATAGCATTTTGAATCACTCAGTTCAAGTTTGTATGAAAAATTTATGATCAAAATAGTATTGCAACCAAAGAGAAACATGGGTAGATACATCACCCCATGTTCTACCATGTTGTCATAGAAAAACTTGTGTTCTTTGAGTTTTTGAGATCAGAGAGAAGCACAAGTAGATAGGAAAGGTTGTGTACTGATTGTGCTTCTCCTCAAGTAAGTTAAAAACATGTGCTTTCACACAATAGCAAGAAGCATGGCTTAATATAAGATCCCATGTTTACCCTATGCTCTTCGCCCTGTTCTTTGTTTTGAAAACTTTACTTGTTTTTAAACTTGTTTGATGTCATTTTTTAGCATTTAACATCTTATACTCTACATACAAGCCTAAAATCATCATCTCTAGCATCTATATTCATGTTTTTACTTCATATTTCCATAAAAACCACTCCACCAACTTCTAATCTACACATCAACATAACACAACCTAAATCCTAACTCACATGCTCATATATTCATTATTCACCAACTTCATCACAATTACTACATATATCTAACATCAAGAGATCATATATACTCAAAAGCATCAATTAAAACATAATAAAACCAACAACTTACTTGTTTAGCCATTCTATACTACTTGATCTTCATATATTGTTGTTGTTGCTACTTCTAACTAGATTTCCTTCTCCTATCTCATCTTCCAACTTTGATTTCCCTTTTAATTCTTGTTGTAACTGAGATTTGATGGTTAAATTGAAGAAAGAGAAGAGAGAAGAAAAGGAAGAGAAAAAGGAAAAGAAAGAAAACGGGTAGGAAAAGGGAAAGATCAGAGAAGGAAAATAGGGAAAAGGAAAAAGGATGAAAAGATAAGGATCGGGAAAATTAAGGATATTTTTTTAGAATAGGGTATCACATTTAAACCTTTTTGTAAATATCTTTAGTATAAAAATAATTAGAAAATAATTTGAGAACGTCCATATTAGAAATTTATAACTTGATATGAAAACACAATTCAAGAGTTTAATTTATAAAAATCTAATATTTAACTTGGTTCGAATTCAACACTAATATTTTTAAACAAGTAATTGATGTAAAAAATTAATAAGATTTTACAAAATGAAAGTTAACCAAGATTTGAGGGTTTTAAAGAATTTATCAAACATTCAAGTTGTTTATTTAGAGGTTTAGAGAATTGGAATTACAAGAAAAGTATTTCAATTTGATATTTGAGAGAAAAATGGATAATCTGACATATAAAAAGATAATTGAAGAAAATAAATGTTTTGACAAGAATATTAAAAATCTCAAATCTCAACTTAACCTATTTACTAATTTAATTATATCAATCATCTATTCCTTTTTTTGTATTGTTTACTTATTTTAATCATTTAAATTATATAAACTACCTTCACAATTAACCATCCATTATATTATTCAATTAAATCATTTCTAATTTAATTAGGTAAGGATTTGGGGTATTTTAATAAACATCACTGGAATCCAAATTTCTAGCAAGCTTCAAGTTCTTCAACACCATATTGTACTTCAAAATCTTCTAGAAAATAAATATTAAAACCTAATGTAAACCCTTGAAATTTTGCTAAGTTTATGCTTAAATCTTAGAATCAGAAGTCAACCTGAAACCCCAAAAGTCAACAAAACACCATAATAACCCTTAGTGTTTAGATTCGGTAATACCGTGCTCTTAAACCCTAAACAATGGAATTGAGATAATTGTGGATAATAGTTTGTAATAATATAGGGAAGCTTAAAAATATCATATTCGCTAATTTTTAGTATATTTCAGATGCAAATGGGAACAATCTCGAAAAACATGTCCCGAGGTTCGAAATAGTAAAAATATTCTAAGGACACCGTTGGATTCGTAATAATACAAAGATTTCAAAAATATTAGATATCGCATTTGTACGCATATTTTCTTTACTACCGGTATATTATTAGTCTTGTTTACTATTCATTATTCTATTCTACTATTCATTACTATTTATCCATCTTTACTTTTTCTTACTACCTATACACCTATTTCTTATTTTTTTCTTTTCCAATACAACTTCACATGTCTCATATCTCACATCTTAATCACTTTTCATTACAAAACAAAATTAAATAAATTTTACTCCCTCTCTTTCTCTCTCTATGGCGCCGGCCTCACCCCCTCTCTCCTCTATAATTTTTTTTTCAATTTATTTTCTTACATCTAATTTCCCAGCACAAAATTCTATAAATACCCTCTCTTTCTTCATTTCTTTCACACACTTCTTCTGCATACCAAAAATCTCCCAAAATCACTCCACAAAAATCCTCTCTATAAATTCTCTCTACCACTCTTTCATCTTCTTCTAACCACTAGGTAATTATCTTAAACCTTCTTCATGTTCATGTAACTTAGTATGAGCTTCGTGTATGTTTTCTAAAATTCCATAAAAGTTTAAGAAAGCAACAATAGGTTTAAGCTTTGTTCTTATTCATACATCCATTCTTATATTTTTAGATTGCTAATAGATTATTTATTATATTTATATAACTTAGCATGAAAATAGTATGTGTTTTTAAAGACCCATAGAGATTAAGAAAGCAACATTATATTCATGTTTTGTTCTTGTTCATACATTATGTTTTATTATTAGGCTTTTACTATTATGCTCTTATTATTGTTATTATTATGCTTTTTCTTTCTTTCTTTTTTTTTTTTCCTTTTTGGGACCAATCTATTTTTAGTCCCGGGTTATCTTGATGAAGCTAAGGCTCCCAATACTTGACCATATTATTATGCTTATATTGATTCTTATATATATATATATATATATATCTTTATTTTATTATGTGATATTATTCTCTTTCTCATGACTACATATTCATAAACATGCATGAACATGTTGATAGTATCTCAAAAAAAATAAAAGGACTTTTCTTAAATGAAGAAAGAAGAAAGAAAAAATAAGAACTCTCCTTAAAGATAAATTTTTGTCACTTAGGAAATGATTTTTCCATAAAAACTTGAAGTGTTATCTTAACAAATCATTTCCAAAATTTAGATAAGTCCATCATAAGTTTTTAGTAATAGTAGTATAATGGATCTCATCAAAGAATAAACAAAGTAGATTTATCACACACACTCTTTTCAAACCAATATAATAAGAAAGTTTCTTTAAAACTCAATATTGCTTATTCTTTAGTTAACAAAGGTTTTTCTTAAACTTATTTGTGAAGTTCTCACCAATACTCTAAACTACTAAGGTCTAAACACGTTTTACAAGATCATAAAAAATTAGCTTTCTAAAAACAAATCTTACTTAGGAATTAAAGTTAGTAAATAACTTAAAAGATCATTGTTATTATTTATTTAATATGGACCTAACTTTAGGAAAAAAATTAAGAATATATAAACATGACTACTTTAAGAAATTTTAGTTACAACCAAGAAATACTTAGAGAAACTTAGCTTTTCAACCACTAGAAATGAAATTGGTAGAAATCTTAAAAAGATTAAATTTAATTTTGGAAAATTAAATTATTCTCAAAGATTAATAAATGAAGTTAAAAGAAGAAAGCATTCACTTGTAATAATTCAAGAAATTTTTCTAACAAACTAAAAAGAATTTTCAAGTCTTTACTTTTTTCAACTTTTAAGACATATTGTTTTACAAAAATCATTGTTGAGACAACACCACTAAATTCATGCATAAAATATGAGTTAATATATATATATATATATAGATACATATTCAAAGAATTTTTCAACTATACAAATATCCCTATTTTTGTATAAAAAATTTTGGATAGAGAAAAGTTTAAAAATCGTGTTTTGAAAGCTAGAATTTTCATGGTGATTCTGTACCTTGCTGTTTCAGGACCCCAAACAAATTTTTATGACAAAAATAACCTTAAAAATGATAGATCTTTTTGAGTAGGAAGAAAATGGTATATTATATGCGAAATTCCATGTTAAAATGAGCAAGTTATGGTCATTTTAAGTTGAAATTTCCACTAATACAAATTTTACCGCAACTAGAAGATGGAAATAGAAAATTTGATTAGGAGTTCTATAGAATACTCATTTTGAGTATTTCCTTTGTTTAAGAAACGAGGAGGATGGTGTTTACTATTCTGAAGATTATTTTGCTTAAGAGAGCTACCATCACAACATGGCTGAGTGATTCTACTTCCTTTGTTTTTCATACTTATGATTGTTCTTGTAGTATAGTAGCACTAGAAATAGGAAAAAGATAAAATGGAAAATGCATGTGACTTATAATGTTGGTGAAAGAACCTTAAACATATCGAGTTATGAATTGCTTGTAATGAATTGTATGTTCTAGCATGTTGAAATGTCTGAAATTGGTTGATCACTTGGAAGAAATTAAAATTAAATGGCTAGACTCTAAATAAAATTTGATGCATGCACTTCACGAGTTGAGTCTCATTGCATTCGCTATTATACAACTGGTGGGACGAGTGTATGATAGTGGTAGTTAGCTTAACCTGTAGTATCTGCATGAGGCGAGTAGAAGCCAGTAAGATCTACAAGTTTTTTATGGCGAATAGTAGCCGATAGGAATTATAAAAATGGTTTTGTTAAGAATTGTTGGCTGTAATTGGTCAGAATACCTAACCTCGAAGAAGGGCATAAATTCATTCAACATATGATTCCCGAAAAATCATATGTTTTGTATGCTCACGTGTTTGTTGTGTTTCACTTGCTTGTATACTCAGGACCATTTGTTCTTATATCTGAGGTCTTTACATATCCGTGTAAGTCATCTTTTGGGAGCTTTTGGGGGAAATCTACTCGAAGATTTAGAATAGACTTCCTTTAAAATCTTTTAGTGAAAGTGTTTAAGTTATCTTGTAAAGACTTAGTAATTTTTATATGATCCTTGGAGATTAGCGGGGGAATGCCTTAAGACTTGTGTAATGGACTCTTAATTGTTATTGTAGGTTAATTTTATTTCTAGATTCTTGCTTGTTTATTATTACTTGCTTAAATCACACTTCCCAATGGCATCTTCTATTATCGTGTTGTATGCCTTACATATAATACTAAGACTTTCGTGTGACTAAGGTAGTCATTCTTAAGTTTTGATATTGTATGTGGCGAACTGCTACATTTAGGCTACCCTTCAAGGCTTGATAGTTTAAGTTGGCATCAAAGCAACAAGTTTATAGGGATAAGGTAATAGGAATCAATCTAGAAAAAGAAAAGGGTAGATAAAAATTAAGTAGTCAAGGTTTAGATTTAGATAAGTTAAGAAGGCTTAGATTTTCTAAAAAAAGACTAATAACCTTCTTTGTGTTTTATAGCTTACCCTTGGATAAGTTAGGCCGAAGGCCTAGTGCCTCACTATGAGAAGTGACGAGACCTTTGTGGATTATCGGTAGAACGTTAGGATTTCATGTGAAGAATTTGCCCTTATAGGACGTCCTAGGTCCACTCGTGAGATGTGCAATATGTGGAGAAGAGGACTACACGATACCATGTAGGATCGTGTTATTGATAACATAAGGTACAACACTCGAAGGCACACAAATTGGACAGATATGGAGGTCATCTACGGAATGGAAAGACTTATGGGTTACTACTACAATACTCCCATGCTCTAGGAGGCCATGTTTATCTTCCAAAATGATGGACACTCGAGTTTTCCCGACTTCAAAACTTGGAACTTTGTAGGTCTGATGTACATTTATGCCCATGATAAGCTCGCCAACCACATCGAATGGGGCCAAGCTGATGAAGAATCCTATTTCTATTGATATGGAGTATATCGAAATATGCTACCATATCCCGATGAGCCAGCCCCAACACAGCCACAAGACAAAGATGGGGGTGAATATGTAGGAGCGGAAGGAAACATGGAAGGAGTTGAAGAAAAAGAGGAGGACGAAGAGGAAGATTTGGAAGAGAATGAAGAAGTAAGCCAAGAAGTGGAGCCGATGGTGCCACAAACAAATCACCATTGGGAATGCCTTGTCTTCGACCCCCATGGAGTTAATCATAATTCTAGATGGCATGCCGACCCAACTTCAGATACAAAGTGCCCCGAGTAGGAGCCAATCTCACACCCCCATGCCGAGAGATCAAACCGATGATGTGATGATGGGGGAATCCAATGAAGGACATCCACCGCAAAGAGCCCGAGAGCAAGGAGAACCTAGCACATCAAGGATTCATCCCTCCAGCAAGGGTAAGAGGATGATGGTACGAAGCTACTCGAGGCAATTCGTAGCAAAGAGGCCTAAGATAACTCCTAGCCCTAACCATCACTAAATGACCCCCTCCCCATAAAAGATGATGAAGAAAGATGAAGGAAGAGCGAAGAAATGAAGTGATCACCCGAGTACATCCCAAAAGTCCAACTAAAATTTTGTAACAAGATCGACCTAAGTTATAGGATTGATTAGGAATTTAGCTTATGTTTTCGGATAGGTGTTTTTTATTTGTGATGTTTTGTGATTTCCTATTGTAAGCTTTTATTGTTGATTTCTCTTATGTACAGGTCTCGTAACCTTAGATGTTTTAAATTTAATGAAGTATTTCTGGTTTGAACAATTTCGATTTCCTGATTTGATAAAATATATAAACTTCTTTTGTGAATTTGATATATTCTCTATCGTGTTGGAATTTTGAAATTTCCGTGATGTTTGTGATTCAATGCTTAAAAAGGAGACTTAGTAATTAAAACTCATGTAATGAAAATTTAAACAGTCGACCAAGATGAGGACTCGTAAGGGAAAGACGTGCATCAAATGATCCACCAAATGAAGCAAATCAACAAGAAGCACCTCCAATGGTTCTGCCCCCAAACCCACAAGGCGACTTACAGGCCACACTCGGTCAATTAACACAGATTTGAATGTGTTAGTACAACAATGAAATATGAATATGCCAGCACTAACACTGGCACAAGCACCACCTCAACAAGTACATCAAGCATCCTTGCAAGGACCTACACCACATGATGCCCAGCCACATACTGTGCCTTTGTTGCCAATGCCACCACCTTGACCTTACAAGACTTCGCTTCCAGATTTCATTAAGAGCATGGAGCCTTTGGAAAACTAGATGAAGCCTAGGATTGTCTTGCACAAATAGAACGATCATTTGCTGCATGTGAAGTATCCCATCACCTCTATCTAAGTTATGGCACATATATGATGAGATTTAATGCTCGAATCTGGTGGGAGTAAAAAAGTTAAGAGTTGCCACCACCCATTACTTGGGATATGTTTCGAAATAAGTTTTTGGAGAACTACTTTCCAAGAAGCTTGAGAGTGAGATATAGTGCTGACTTCTTGCATATATCTCAGAAAGGAAGGACTATAGAGCAATATGAAATAGAATTTAGTAGACTTCTACAGTATACCCCCGATTCTTACAAGTATAGTGAGGAATTGAAGCGACAAGTGTTTCTAAATGAACTTGATGACGATTTGAGAATGAGATTGGAAAAGTTTGATATCTACACCTTTAGAGAATTGGTGGAACGAGCAAGGATTGTTGAGGGAGTTAAGAAAAGAAAGGCTGGAGCTTCCAAGAAGAAAGTATTTGTTTTCGATGAGAAATTTCAACTTGGGACAAGCTCCAATTTCTCTTCTAAGAGGTTCAAACCTGTGAACCACTTTAAAGGGAATGTCAGTGGACAAAAGGATGCCTCAAAGACAATTGTGACTTGTTGGAAGTGCAAGGAAGCGCACTATTTGAAAAGATGCCCCTTGCTACAAAACAAGTGCTATTTCTATAGCGATCCAAGTCACAAGATCCCTAATTACCCAAAGAAGGCCTCCACAACTTGCTTCGCTTGTAAGCAAAAAGGGCATTTTGCTAATGAATGTCCTCAAAGGAAGTCTGTATCTGTTCGACCTGTTGGAACATAAAGAGGATCTGCTTCGACAAGAAGTAGAAGCGGAAATGGAAGCCGCCCAACATCATCCATGCATGGGCTAAGGATTTATAACCTTGAGGGACAATGGCTCTACGAAGAAGCCGAAGAGGATGGAGTGGGGTTAGCTGCCCTTGACAACGACACTTTAAATGATTTATATTGATTCCTATATATATCTTTATATTATTATGTGATATTATTCTCTTTCTCATGACTACATATTCATAAACATGCATGAACATGTTGATATTATCTCAACAAAAATAAAAGGAATTTTTTTAAATGAAGAAAACAATAAGAACTCTCTTTATAGATAATTTTTTGTCACTTAAGAAATGATTTTTTCATAAAAACTTGAAGTGTTACCAAAATTTAGATAAGTCCATCATAAGTTTTTAGGAATAGTAGTAAAATGGATCTCATCAAAGAATAAACAAAGTAGATTTATCACACACACTCTTTTCAAACCAATAAAATAAGAAAGTTTCTTTAAAACTCAATATGACTTATTCTTTAGTTAACAAAGGCTTTTCTTAAACTTGTTTGTGAAGTTCTCACTAACACTCTAAAATACTAAGGTCTAGACATGTTTTACAAGATCATAAAAAATTAGCTTTCTAGAAACAAATCTTACTTAGGAAATAAAATTAGTAAATAACTTAAAAGATCATTATATTATTATTATTTATTTAAAGTAGACCTAACTTTAGGGAAAAAAATTAAAAACATATAAACATGACTACTTTAAGAAATTTTAGTCACTACTAAGAAATACTTAGAGAAACTTCACTTTTCAACCAATAGAAATAAAATTGGTAGAAATCTTAAAAAGACTAAATTTATTTTCAGAATATTAAATTATTCTCAAAGGTTAATAAATGAAGTTAAAAAAAGAAAGTATTCACTTGTAATAATTCAAGAAAATTTTCCAACAAACTAAAGTGAATTTTCAAGTCTTTAGTTTTTCCAACTTTTAAGATAAATTGCTTTACAAAAATCGTTGTTGAGACAATACCACTAAATTCATGCATAAAATATGAGTATATATATATATATATATATATACACACGTATTCAAAGGATTTTTCAACTATAAAAATATCTATATTTTTTTACAAGAATTTTTGGATAGAGAAAAGTTTGAAAAATTATGTTTTGAAAGCTGAGGTTTTCGTGGTGTTTCTGTATCTTGCTGTTTCGGGACCCAAACGAATTTTTAGGACAAAAATAACCTTAGAAATGAATAGATCTTTTCAAATAGGTAGAAAATGATATATTATATATGAAATTTTGAGTTACAATAAGTAAGCTATGGCCATTTTAAGTTTAAATTTCCACAAATACAAATTTTACTACAACTAGAAGATTGAAATAGAAAATTTGATTAGAAATTCCATGGAATACTCATTTTGGGTATTTCCTTTGTTTAAGAAATGAGGAGGACAACGTTTACTATTCCGAAGATTATTTTGATTAAGGGAGCTGCCATCACGACATGGCCGAGTGAGTCTACTTCCCTTGTTTTTCATACTTCTGATTGTGCTTGTAGTATAATAGCACTAGAAATAGGAAAAATATAAAATAGAAAGTGCATGTGACTTATAATTTTGGTGAAAAAACCTTAAGCATATCGAATCATTAATTGCTTATAATGAATTGAATGTTCTACTAGCATGTTGAAATGTCTGAAATTGGTTGATCACTTGCAAGAAATTGAAATTGAAATTGAAATTGAAATTAAATGGCTAGACTCTAAATAAAATTTGATGCATGCACTTCATAAGTTGAGGCTCATTGCATTTGTTATTATACAATTGGTGGAATAAGTGTATGATAGTGGTGGTTGGCATAATCGGTAGCTTTTACATGTAACGAGTAGCAGTGGGTAAGATCTACAAAAACTGAAGGCGAATAGGAGCCAATAAGATCTATAAGTTTTTTATGGTGAATAGTAGCCAGTAAGAACTATAAAAATGGTTTTGTTAAGAATTGTTGGCTTTAATTGGCTGGAATACCTAACCCCAGATGAAGGGCGTAAATTCATTCAACATATTGTTCCTAGAAAATCATATATTTTGTATGCTCACTTGTTTGTTGCAGTTCACTTGCTTGTATAATAAACTTGGTTGATATCTTTGTTTCGAGTATGTTAATCAGGAATATTCTCACTAAGCTCGTAGAGTTTACACCCTTATAGATTTTTATATTATCCGTGTAAGTCATCTTTTTGCGAGCTTTTGGGGAAATCTACTCGAAGATTTAGAATAGACTTTCATTAAAATCTTTTGGTGAAAATGTTTAAGTTATCTTGTAAAGACTTAGTAATTTTTATATGATCCTTGGAGATTACTGGGGGAATGCCCCTAAGACATGTGTAATGTACTCTTAATTGTTATTGTGGGTTAACTTTATTTTTAGATTCTTGCTTGTTCATTATTAGTTGCTTAAACCACATTTTTCAATGGCATCTTCTATTATCATGTTGTACACCTTACATATAATACTGAGACTTTCGCATGACTAAGGTAGTCATTCTTAAGTCTTGATATTATATGTGGCGAACTACCACGTTTAGGGTACCCTTCAAGGCGTGACACCTAAAATTTTAAATGAGCATAATTTAACATATAATTAATCATAATCAACACTAAATCACACCAAACTTTATCTATAACCTAATACCAACCCAATTTATATCTTAACACTTCAATTATTAGCAATAATCAAACTCAATAACGTTCCAAAATCAACCTTCTCTACATGGCATACAAAAACACGCACAAGTATATAAAACACCAACCATCAATTAATTTCACAAATTTAAATCAAACTTCATTAGCGAAACATACCTAAATCATTGAAGAACACATGACATCATCACAAATCACTCCTAAGCACCCATTTTAATTTGCATATTGTTGACTACACATCCAAATTACCATATTACGCCTATTTGTACCCAAATTAGCACTTTAAGTCAAAATTAGCACTCTAAAACCAAAAATTAAAATATCAAGTACACTTAAAATCATTCTTATATTATATATATCATTGATTACACATTCATATATTTGTTTAAGGCTTATACGTATCCAATTCAATATCTCAAATCATCAAATTAATGTCCATAAAAATCCTTTCATCAAGCTATTATAAGAAACCAACCCAAAGACCCAGTTAACTCCATCTTATATATGACATTACACATAAATGCATACATTCTTCAATCAAACATCACTAGAATATGTAAATCATCAATTAAACATCCTAAACATTAATTAAATAGGAATTCACAAAATTAACAAATCAAAATCCACTTAGTCACCATCATAAATGTTACGTAACCACCAAGCATCATAAAACATTAATTCAAGCTCAAATTAAGATAATTGTATCTTTAAATCACAATAATTCAAAAAATCAACTACTTACCTCAATTAGTAGCTTAAATTAAAGCACCTTAAGAATTAATTATTAATTCGAACACTTTGTAACTTCTTATTTCACTCTTGTAAATCGAAAACACCTTGTAAACCATATAATGCACACAATTTCTTATAAATTGGAAAATGCTCTACATCATATCCATTGATTTCCTCTTAAAATCAATCATTCATTCAAATCTGATCTTAAGCTTCACTTACTTCTAAGAGCTTTCATAGACAACATCGTCCATTAATTCTTTCTTAAAAAAAGAAATACCGAGCTTTAATTAAATGAAAATTTGAAGAACCTTTGGTCATGATCTTCTTCAACTTCCAGCTCTAGATTCTTCTTGATTCGAATCAGGTAACATCAAATTCAAAGCCGACCAAGTTCAAGTTCAACAATCCATTTCAAGAAATTGGAGACTCGTTGACTGAAATTCTTTAATCCTTCGTGTCCGAAACTATTTTATAAGTGAACTACTTGAGTTACCTCTAATCGAACTGGGATATGGATTCTTAGAAATCCTGTGCTCTTATACTAAATAATACGATGAGATGAACTACGTCATCCTGTGATGAAACCCACTATCAAAATCTAGAAAATAGCTCTTAGATCGTTTAAGAAAACTAGTGGAAATCGCAATTCATTGCCTATTTGGAGGCAAAAACCTTGATATAGTCATAGATGCCACAACCAGTTATAGTAAACCGATTGATAAGTCAAAAGAGTTGAATGCCATGGGAAACTCTTAATAAGCTCAAAACGAATTTACTCAGAAATTCCAAGAGAAAATTCTCAAATATCATTCATCATAAGATATTTGTCTATTATAAACCATAAGTTTCATATAGGTTTTAATTAGCCTCAAAATTAAGCAACAATAAATAAGGAAAATAACCTATTAATGACTCTTAGGGGTATGTAAAACAAACTTGACAATAAAAAACTTGTTAATGACTCCTAGGAACATCTAAAGACAAAACTGACAATTAAACAACCTATTAATAACTCTTAGGAATATGTAAAGACAAACTTGACAGGAAGCCAGAAATTAATACAGTCAAAATATAATAAATAATCCTAAGTTTAAAGATGCTAGCATTGTAAATCTTTCCCAAGGCCGGCGGTGTAGAGAATCTAAGGCTGGCAACATTGAGCTAATGTACAGGATGAAGGCCAATGGCCTTTAGCAGGCATACAAGCAAATTATTCAAGGCCAATCATTTTCCATCCTAAGTTGGCAGCTTACTTCCTCCACGACTTCAACAATTGAAATTCTTTAACCCTTCATGTCCCAAGCTATTTTATAAGCTTGTTGATTTGTGTTTTCATCATTAGAACTTTAGTCAACAGGCCTCCAATTCCTTGAAATGGATTGTTGAACTTGAACTTGATTGGCTTTTGATAAACCAAAATTATTCCTACTTTATGAATGCCAAAATGGATTTTTATTGATCATTTTATTGATAAATATTATGAATTTGACACTTAAAAATAGTAATTTATGTTTCCAGGCCTTTGAAGGAGTTATTTTATAAAAAGAAAGCAAAACGAGTCAAAAATACAAAGTTTGGACCAAAAAGTGGTTAACTCAACAAAGACAAGCTATGTCTATCAACCATGTCAAGGAAAAGAATAATCGAGTCCTAAATCTCAAGTTTTGGAAGGACAAGCTTAGTGACATGACTTGTCACAAAGCATGTCAAACTGGAAATCTTATATTGCAAAGACACGACCATGACATGGCTTGTCACTAGGCATGTCATTTTGAAGAATTGAAACAGGAAGTTACACGGCTTTGGGACAAGCCATGTCCCAAGTTGTGTCAGTGAAGAAAAAATGAACACAACAAGTGACACGATTCTGGGACAAGCCATGTCCCAAGTCATGTCAATGAAGAAAGGAAAGCCACAGGAAGTTACACGACCGAGGGACAAGCCATGTCCCAGTCATGTCACTTTCTGCTATGAAGAAATTGGATAGACATGCTCAAGTGACACGACTTGTCCCCAAGCACGTCAATTTAACAGTGAGTTACTTTTTGAGAAACGGCTTATTTAATGAATAGTAACCCCCTATTTATTTAAATAACGTTCATTAGGCATTAAAGAGGGGTGTTACTTTGGAAAGCCAAAAAACCCGTAACTCCCGTAACTTCTCAATTCCTCCATAATGAGCATTCAATTCCATTTATGTGAAATCCATTATAAATTGAAGGTGGAGGAAGAATCAACAGTAGCAAGGAAGCAAGAGAGAGCACATATAGAATTCATACATGACTTTTTCAGAATTTCAGCAAGTCAAGATTATCTTAAATTGAAGATCCACAATTTTGAGCTTCATTTTGTCGGGTGATATCATGAATTCTAGCTTGTTTTTAGAATTCCATGTATTCTCGTTAATTACTATAGAAGAGTAAATTTTCAGATCTGGGTTTTGTTGAACTCTAATTTTATCTTGTGATGAGGATTTTGGTTTAATAAAAGATTGATGTTCTTTTGTTCAATTGCATGTTTCTTAACTGTTTCTTAAGTTTGTATATCCAGAATACAAATTTATGTCTAATTTTCATTTAAGCTAAGTGAAAGATTGCTTTCATGAATTGATGTATGCAATTGATGAGATTCGTTTGTAATTCTAGACATAGAATAGCAAGAATCATCTGTGACTATTGAAATTCCAATGAGTTCATATTCTTAATGCAGGCTTAAGTTGCTATTGATTGAGGAGAAATCCTAATTGATTAACTTAGGTTTAGAAAGAATTGATAGATTTGAAAGAATTATCATTTTGTTTGAGAAACTCAGCAACTTAAGAACTAAATCAAATTTGTAATTGCCAAGGATTCACATGATAAATTAGATGAAGACGAAACCTAGATCATTGGCTTTAATATAATCTTGCTTGTTGATCAGTGCTAGTGTATTTGTTTTCTCTAGTAAATTAAATAGAAATTCGTCAATATTATCAGTTAGATATTAGAATAAGAGTAATTACTAATAATTGCTTATTCCCTGTGGATGATCCCGATTTTTGCACTTTATTACATTTTCGATAGGTACATTGCCTATCGCCTTTATAGTGAATTAAGAACGGGCCTTTATAAATTTAAAACTACGCTTGAAGGAACTATCAGCTTTGAATTTGATGCTACTTGATTCCCGTCACTTCTCAATTGAAGATGAGAAATTGAAACAAACTATGGAAGCTTTTAGAACATTGTGATTGACAAGGAGAGCATAAGAGAGAGAGAAAGAGAGTGAAAAATTAACTTGTGGTGTTTGAATTCATCTCAAATTCTCCTCAAACCCCTTACCCTAAATGTAAATAATGATTAAGTACCATAATATCCTCACTTAACTTAAAAACTTAGGGGTAAATTGACAAATTAATCATTCCTTAAGTATTTTACACTTGATTTTATATTTTGCTAAACTATCTTTACTTAATTAATTAGATGTAGAGTCAATCTAGTAAAATTTAAAATCATCTATTTTATTTTAACCCTTCTTGACTTATTTTATTCTATTTGACTAGTGATTTTTCACATGTCTTGTTCTTGTCCAAGGCTTCCATTTCCTCTCTCACAACATTTCTCCACTCTCTTTTTTGATAATATCTTAGACGCTATGTTGAATATGGAAAACGTAGTCAATTCTACTATGAATTTTTTATAGGTTGGCGATAGCAGTTTAAGTGATATATGATTTGATATAGACAGGGATCCACACAAGATTACATGAATAGGGGGAGTTAGATCTTAATTAAATTAATATTAGAATTATCAATATGCATTCTCTTGTTATTATAATAATACAAGCAGACGACGTATCCGCGATGCGTGTACAAATAGAACAACCCAACATATATAAATTAAATAGATATATTGTTTTGATAGGTTGGAAGAGGACAACCTTAATTAGTTCTATAAATTAGGAAAGTAATTACAAATCATAATTACAATTGTATTTTCCATAGGTTACTTCTCCATGTTGGGCAACTGCCATGTAGTTACAATATTAAAAATATTTATACTAAAAATATTTACACTAAAGGTACCTATTAGATCGGTATATAAAAATACTTGCTTAGGCTAAAAAAGGAAAATATTATGTCTATTCAACCCTTATTTAATTCTATTTAAACTCTATTTAATTTCATGATTTCAGGGATACCAAAAATATTTTACACCCACATGCTAAAAAAGGAAAAGAATATGCCTATTCAACCCCATTTTAATTTTATTCACATCTTATTTAATTTCATGATTTTAGGGATACCAAAAATATTTAATGTCCATATGCTAAAAAATATATGTTAAAAACATTTACACTAAAAATATTTATACTAAAGACACAAAAGCAGGTGCTTTTGCTTTAATAGTATAACCATGATTGTTAAACTCGAGTTTCTACCTAGAATCGCTAAGAGGTTCGTAGAATCGAAACGTAAAATTGTAAGATTCTACAACTAATGTAAATTTGCTTGTAAAAACCATCGATGTACTTACTAAACTAATAAAGCTTTAAATATATTATGAAAATAAAGAATTTAGTATTAAATTAGTTACATACAACCAAAATTTAAGTTTTACCAATCATAATTCACATACTACATTAATATATTTAGTGCAATTTCATAATTAAAATAATTATTTTTATTTAATGATGATTCATAATCTACAATTATTAAGATGTATTGCAAATCATTTAAATTATCATGTGTGAGTAGCTAGTTTTGTGTAGTAATTAACATTTTCATGTTCGCTATATATTTGCACAAAAAATCATTGCATTTATGGCAAATAAATTATATATAGAAAATTATTTAAAAAAGGAAAAAATATAGCACTATATATATTAGTTTAATTTTCATTCAAATTATTCAAAATATATCAGAGTATATAACCTAAAAGAAAATAACTCTCTGAAAAATACAAAAAAAAGGAAATAAAAGGAAAAAAATATTCAAAAAACTAAAATTAAGTTAGATTAAGATAAAAATCAAGAACCAACCCCAAAACCCTAAATTTAAATATATTAAATTGATTACATTTTTAAAGTTCAAAAAGAAAAAAAAATGTAAAATTACAAGTTTATGAATTTACTACAATTCCACTTATGATTCTATTACTGATTCTACCATCGATTCTACCGATTCTACTTACGATTTCACGGTTCTACTTACGAGTTTACCCAAAAAACGATTTTGTATGCGAGTTGAATCCAAATCTCATCATCAACTCGTAAACTCATAGAAATGTACGAGTTGACTTGCGAGTTTGACAACCATGAGTATAACTATAATTATAACTATGTCTATTCAACCCTTATTTAATTCTATTCAAACCCTATTTAATTTCATGATTTTAAGGATACAAAAAATATTTATACCCATATGCTAAAAACATTTATACTAAAAATATTTGCACTAAAGACACCAAAGTAGGTGCTTTTACTTTAATAATATAGATTACTATAAGAATTTCATTATTGATTTGATATGATATTTTCTAAAATTTCATAAGTATGACGAGGGCATTTCGTGCATTCCATAGGAGATTGTGTATTTGTATGTATATATTAGTTGATTAATTAAAAAAGGAGCTAATACATGAAATTTATATAAGATTTACTTTTAACCAAAATGAATCATAAGATATATCTATATAGAATAGCCACTTATTAATCTATATCCATTTTTATAACATTAATTATAGAAAAAAAAACATGTCACCTAATCAAATTATATAGCTAATGTCATTTCATAATACTTTATGCAATAAGATCAAAACATTCATAATATGAATTATGTAATTATTATCTATAGTGTAAAAAATTAAAGAAATAGTTATTTACAAGAGCTTATTTAGTTAGATATAATTTTATGATAAAAGAATAGACTACTATTAATTATTGTGAAAGAAGAAAAAAGTTAAAAAATAAAGAGAGAGAAAAAGAGAATGCATGTTGAAAAAGTATAAAAGAGAGAAAAAAGTAAATTGTGGAATTTAAACCCATGACCCAATAGATATAAAACTAAATACTTAACCACTTGAGTATTTTTATTTTTGTGTCACTATTTGCTCTCCATAATATACACATGATATATATTTTTAAAAATTTCAAAAAGTTATTTTTTTTTTCTGAGTTTGGGGGAGCCAAGGCCCCCATTACCCCCTCTATACCTGCCAGTGGATATTTTGTATATTGGTCTCTTAGTGCATTCTTTTGTTACTTTTCTAATAGTAATAGGCAGGGGTCCTAGTTAACTAATGGGTCAGTGTATGTTTTAGTTGATTGTGTGTGTAAAGTTGAATCAAATCATATCTTAATTGCATTCCAAATGTCCAAGTTGGATTGTTGGACTTTTGTCAATTCTGTAAAAGTCTTTCTCCTTAAATACATCTAAGGAAACCTTAAGAAATCATGAGCGACTCTTATTAGGATAAGAGATGACATAAGATCAATAGAAGAATTAGAAAACAAAAGACTCATTTTTGGTTGGCTTGGAGGATCCAATGACATGAGATGGAAATTCAAGTGGTTCAAAGGACTCATAGGTATTATCATCCATTATTGAAATCTTTCCTTGAAGTCAGGTCTTGGAGAAGAAAGACATTATAGTGATGTAAAACTTTCTAGATGAAGAGTCATAGCACTTGCATCCTCTTTTAGTTGATGAGTAATTGAAGAAGACATAATTGATTGCTCAACTCTCTAATATGTCTCTGTTAGCTATGCACATGAATAAAGGTAGTGCATCCAAATAACATAAGTGTGAGACTATTAGAGACCTAAATTGAGGATAGAAACTATTAACAATCTCCATGGGACTTTTGTCTTCCAAAACTTATGAAGGAAGTTTATTTATCATGTATGTGGTAGTAAAGACAGCTTCATACCAAAAGAGTTAGGAACATTTCCTTACAACAATAAAGCTTGGGTTGTGTTGAGTAAGCATCTATTTTTCCTTTCAGTTACCTAAATTTGTTGAGTGTATTAATACATGACGACTCATGGATTATGCCTTATGATTGAAAGTGTAGTAACAGAATTTGTGTAAGTACATGATGACTCATGAATAATGCCTTGTGCTTGAAAGTGTAATAATGTAATTTGGTTGAGGTAATCCCTAACATCAGTAGTCCTAAATATTTTTATTTCAACCCCAAATTGGTTTTGGACCAATGAGTGAAAATTGTACATTAATAACATTTGATTTTTACTCAAGAAGGAAGAGTCATGTAAAACGAGTATAGTCACCAATTAAAGAAGGTACGATAAAAGAACTCCATATATCACTATATATAAAATGGAACGGATGGAAACTTCTTTTATTACTACTAGGAAATGACACATGAGTATGCTTTGTCAATTCACAAATATCACAATGCAACTTAGAGATAGATAATCCTTCAAACAAGTGAAGAAACATGACTTTTAAGACTTTACAAGATGGATGTCCCTGGCATAGATGAATTAGCCAAATTGCATCTTTATTAGAAGAAAAATTGAGAAATGATATAAAAAAATTACTCATGGTTTCCAAAGACAATTTAAGGTAATCAAGCTCCTTCATTTCCTTAGTAAGTCTAATTTTCTTCCTTGACACCTAATCATGATGAACACATTCATAGATGGAAAAAGTAACACGACAATTGAGATCCTTAGTAGGCTTTTGAATAGAGATGAAGTTAACCAACGATTTTAGCACATGAAGAACATCTTTAACAACAATTGAAGGGATAATATAAATATCTCCTTATCTAATAGCAATAACAAAGGAAACATTAGTTACAAAAAATTTCCTATTGCTATGGCATAAAGTCTATGAATGAAAAAGTTAAGAGAATGTCATATGGTCCATGGCTCAAGAGTCAATAATCAAAAGCAAAGTGAAAAGCTTCTCTAAAGGATGAACATCATAATGGATTAAAGATTTATCTGATAAAATTAGTGAACATACTCGAGAAGGCATATCAAGAGATCTTAGCAACTTTTTCAACTTTTCACACTCTTCACTAGTGAATACGTTTGTCTTTGAGGCTTTGCCAGTCTTCATTTGCTTAATCAAGTGAGTTTAAAGTCTTGTACTACCAATATTGGTGGTTTTGGAAGTAGACATGATGATCAGTTAGAAAAATAACACAAATAGAGTACTTGAGTGTGTAATCCCCCAAAGTTTTGGGATCAGTTTAGCTTAAACCCTAATTGGAAAGTCAATTGGAAACCCTAAAGTCAACAAAACCCTAGTTAGACGAAATGGTTTAAGTCCGGCAATCCCGTATAAGCAACTCTGAGAAAGTAAGTAACAATTAGCATGTAGAATAGTTCGTAATTACATAAGGAAGCTTAAAAAGATCAGATTAGTAAAACCGCAAATTGTTTTAAACCGAACGGATATAGTTCTTGAAAAACTTGTCTTGGAGCTCGGAATAGTAAAAATATTTGAATATACCGTTAGACTCGTAAAAATGTAAGGTTTTCAAAAATATCAGTTTTACAATTTTTCGGTAAGTAAAAATAACAGATATCGCAAATATATACGTATTTTCTTACTACCGTGCTTTATTAGTCATATCTACTTTATATTACACTATTCATTACTATTTTATACTATTCTTTTATCTCTACTTTTTCTAACACCTACTCTTACAATACCATAACCTATTATCTTTACTTTTTAACTTTCCCATAACTTTATTTTACATCTACCTTACTTATTAATTCATTTAATCAACAAAAATACAAAATAAAATCTCTCCTCTCCCTCTCTCATACAATGGCCGGTGCCCCCCTTGTCCCTCTCTCTCTCACTTTATTTCAATTTTTTTATTTAAATCACAAAAAAATCTACTCCTTATTTCCTATAAATACATCCCCTCCTCTTTCACTCCTTTCACACAATTACTACCTACAAATTTCTCTACCAAATCTCTCTCAAATTTTTCTCTCAACACTCTCTCAAAAATCTCTCAAAATAATCTTAAACCACCTTCTACATACATAAAACTCATTATCACATAATACTTCAAAAACCCTCTTAGGTAAACTTGTCTTTATAAATTCTTTCTTCTCATGTCATGTAACTTTACATGGCCATGGTGTGAGTTTCTAAAAATTAAATGTTATGGAAACTACACTATGTTTATGTATTGTTCTTGTTTATGGATATCTATTTATGTTTATGTTGTTATTTTACATTGTTCATATTATTATTGTTATTATATCTAACTAAGTATTATTATATATCTACATATATATTATTTAGAGTATATAAGCTCACTTGCAATTTATTTATTTTCATGCAAAGTAATTTATTTATTTCTTAAGACTAGTCTCTAGTCTTAGACTTGTCCTCATCAAGTCAAAACAATTTTTCTTTCTATTATTTCTTTCCTTTGGGACTAGTCTACTTCTTAGTCCCGGGAGCCTTGAAGAAGCTAAGACTCCCAATACTTGACTTTATTTATTATTTATGTTATTTTTGCTTGTTATTATTTCTCATAATCATACCAATTAAGATTGTTGTCCAAACTTTCAAAGCTCCAATTATACTTGATAAAAAGGAGATTTTATTACCTAAGAATAGTTTTACATGAAATATAAAATCTATGATGTAACAAAAGTAAAGTTATTCTTTTCAAAGTTTTAAGAAGAACTCACTATAATTTGAAAAGCTACTTTCGTTTTGAAAAGCTTTTTATATTACTTTGTTTTCTTAAAAAAAAAAGATGACTTTAGTACTAAAATACTTTCATAAAAAGGAAACCCCTTAAAATGAACATTAAAATTTTCAAAACAAAGATTTTTCAAATAAATAGTCAAAGAAAACAAATAGGAAAAGTAGTACTAATATTGAGAATTTAGAAAAGAAAAAATTTATTTTATCAAAAAGTCATTTAGAAAAATAGTAAGATAAACATAAAGTGATTCTTTGAAAACAAAGAATCAAAATATTCATTTTAAAGGATTTACAAAATGAATTTCTTGTAAACTATAGTTTTCTAAACTTTTAATTAACATTGTTTTTCCCAAGAAACATGGTTGGATAACAAACACATGAGCATGGATAAAATATGAGCTAAGTATTTATGAAAAAGGAATTTTTCAACTATATGGATAACTAAATATTTATCAAATCAATTTTTGAATGATTTAATATTTGAAACAATTTGCTTTTGGGTTAGGGGAAATTCTTGGTGAATTTGATCACCACCGTTCTGGAGCCTAAATGATCTAGTTTGATAAAAATAGTTTTAGAAATGGATATATCTTTTCGAGTAGGTAGAAATCGGTATATTATATGTGCAATTCCAAGTTAAAAGACCAAGCTATGGCCATTTTAAATTGGAATTCTCTCTTATACAAACTTTGACGATCTTATGACATTGTTTTGTCAAAATTCAAGAAAGTCATCAAGAAATACTCGTTTTGGGTATTTTCCTTGACTAGATGATTCCGAGGAAGGATACCTAGACCCCGATGATTATTTCGACTAAGTAGAGTGTGTGAACAACTTATCCATTTAGAGAAGTGTCGACAGGCATCGTAGGTTTATTTCCTTAAATTGCTTTACTTGGTTGTGTTTATAGTTTAGTCGCACTAGAATTAACAAAAGAAAATTGATATGTATGTGAAAAATTTGTTGAAAGGACCCTAAGAATATCGATGCTGGAATTGATTAAATGTTTGTTTTAATATAGCACTTGATTTGTATGAAATTCTATGATCACCTTAAATTTGATAATAATGATGCCATGATATCATAAATAAATTGATTAATACATATCGCAAAGTGAGTCATATTGTATTGGGTTATTATCTTTGGGTGAGAAGGATGGTAGCCAGGTCAAAAGCAACACTTGGCGGTTATGATCGAAAGCGATTGCTTGGCGACATGGAATTAAATGCTCGGTGGAAGTTCGAAAGCATGGCTCAATTCAAGTAGACTTAATATGCTTGGCGGTATTGATCAAAAGCATAATTTTTAACTAAAACTACTTGTTTTGAGGTTACGTATTATCAAACCACGAATGGAGAGCGTAAATCCGTTTAACATATAGTTCCTAGAAAATTATATGCCTTGTGTGCCCACGTATGTTGCATTTCATTTGTTTACTTAAATAACTTGTCTGAATTCCATTACATAAGAAGTTTATTTATGGAAATAGTTCTCACTAAGCCTATTAGCTTATACCCTTATAGATATCTTTTGCAGTTTACCTGTTTGTGGTTAAGGCCACGTGGACCCTACAACCAGGTATTTTCCTTTTTGGTTAAGGAATTTCTACATGAAGTTTAGTGTTGAACAAGATATAGACTTCATAGAAATATTGTTGTAATATATTATAGTTATTTGTGGCTGGAGAATGCCCTTAAGATTTGTAAGACTATTGTTATGAACAAATGAATATTATGAATCCTCTTTTCCTAATTTGTTATTATATCTTCTTAAGCTTCATAATTCCATATATGGTCCTCTAAATTTATGAGAGCACGCCTGACACTTAATATCGAAGCTTTTGAGAATGACTGAGGTTGTCATACTTAAGCTTTAATATTGAGTGTGGCGGACTATTACGTTTAGGGTATCTCTTGGGGCATGACAGAGTGGATGTTAAGTTAATAATAATTAAAGGTGCAATTAATGCTCCTCAAATTGTTATATTAACAATGCTAAAGAGGGTAACAATAATGAATGCACTCTATGAGGAAGAAATCCCTAAAAATACCCTTAGGGCCATAATAACAAGTTAAAATATGAGAGAAGAAAAAAAGTAGTAGAATTATGAGAGGAAGAAAGAATTGTATTTTTGTGAATAAATAGATTACAAATAGGTTGCAAATAGTCGGGCCAAACCGAGCCAAACTAAGCTTCTTAAGGCTCAAACTCGACTTATTTAAAAGTTATCAAGCTCGATCTTGAGTTTGTTTTGAACTCGAGCTGAGCCAAGCTTTTCTTTGAGCCTAATCGAGCTTTTATTGAGCTTGAAATTCAAGTTTGAGATTGACTCATTTAAATGGCTTATTTTCCTATTAAATTTTCTATATCTTGATTTTTTTCTGACTTAAAAATAATACATAAGAGCAACTAAATATACATATATATATTAAATAGAAATTAGTTTTTATTATTTTAATTATATATTTATATATAATATATCATAAATATCAAACTCACAAGTGCCTGTTAGTAAGCTTACTTACAAGCTTATTTACGAGTCTAACTAAGCATGTCTACAAGCTAGCTAGCAAGTCTAAATCAAAGCTTGAACTTGGCTTGCTTAGATAAACGAGTTCTATTTTAAGGTTAAACTTGACTCGTTTACCAATCAAACCCAAGCTAAGCTAGGGTTAGAGTGAGCTGAGCTCAAGTGGCTTGCAAGAAGCTTAACTCATTGCAACTCTAATTACAATACACATTAAATACATATAAAAAATATGTCTTTGGTAAATGTATTAATCCTTCCTAGCACATCATCCATGTCCTTCTCTAAGAATGAAAAGAAGTGTTTTTTTTTTTTCTTTACAAACTTACATCTCAACACTACTATATTACAATTTTTTTTTTTTTATTTAGTAAAGTGAATGGGTAAATAAGTTTACTTCTATCCAATTGCAAATCTTGATTATAATATAAAATAGCTATCATGATGCTTAGTAATATTTTAGACTCATTTCATGTGTAATCTCTATTATTGAATATATTAAATAGCTATTTATTACTCAAATTTATAATTTATTTTTTTATCCTAAAAACCATTGTTTTAATAAAAAAATCAACAATCAACTAATAGCTACTATATTATTAATTTTATTATATTTGGCAAAATATGAACCGATAGAATAAATTTTTTACATCTGATTGTCAATCTCGATTACAACTGCTTTAGGCTAGAAAATTAATGATCACACGTAAAAATAAGTAAATAATAAACAGGTAATTAAATAAAAGATGCGAAACTGTACTTACACAAGACCTTACGCAGGACATTTTGGTTAACATGATCATTTCCCATCAAATCGCATGGGCAGCTCTTGTGGCATCACTTGCTTGGGAATATCTCATCATATGGCATCATGAGTTGGTGGTTTTTATTTTGGTGAAACAGTTTCTTTTGGTTACTCTCAAGTTCATTATTTAGAAAGTCTTTTCCCTTAACTTGTAGTGCTTTCCTTGATTAATATATATTTACATATATTTTTAAAGATAAACCACCTTTTTAGTATCTTATATGATTAAGGAAAATAAAGTGTAAGTTAAATGACTGAATGCACCTAGATAAATTACACAAGAAGGTTATAACATTTGGGAGTATATCTTGGATCACAACATTTGAAGTGGTTAAAAAGAGTCAGAACATTTGGGAGTAAGTTCATTTTGGATTGCAACATTTGGAAAAGTGATTCAATCCAGTCTTCATAGACACATGTCAACTTCTCTTGGTGACATATGTCCATAAATATTTGAATTGAATAACTTTTCTAAATATTATGACTTAAAATAAACTTAACTCCAAACATTGTGACCTATTTTAACTACTCTAAACATTGTGACAAAAAATAAACTTATCTTCAAATGTTGTGACTTTCTGCTATAATTTTTCAGAATGTTCCTTTAGTTTTTATTGTTATCCACATTTCACATAGTTAGTGTAAAGAAAAGACCGTTACAATTCTGCATGTTTTCAATAATTTTTGCCCGAATTAGTAAGGTTATCTCAAATAATCATATAAAATTAAATAAGCTCTTCCCATAAAAAATAAATATTTCAATCATACATAAAATAAAAATAGTAATTAAAAATCTAACTTTCCCCTAAAAAAGCACAAATTTTTACTCCTAAATGTCAAAGAAGACAAATATATATGGAGTAATTGACAACTTTTATGTTTGACTTTCTTTAACAATAATATTAATTTTTATTCTTGCACATAATTATCTAAAAAATTGTTTTCAATTAATATTTATGCATTCATTTTATTTTATTTTATTACAATTTGATGTTTAAATTATTTAGCCCATCATAAGCGACTACATCACCCACTTATATCTATATTATCAAAGCAAAAGACACCTTTTTGGTGTCTTTACTATATATAAACTAAATAAATTTTGAAAAATAAGTTACATTAAGGAGTTATGTTAGGAAGTTATATAAGGGAGTTCCATTAGAGAGTTTGTCACGCCTTGAATCAGGGTCAAGACATGTTCAGTCACCACGTATAACCTTAAGCGTTATAAACATAGGTTAACCCTAAATAAATTTTTATGCTAAACATTTGCTAGCCACTTTTAAACTCTTAAATCATTTAGTTAGATTCTCAAAACAATTTGATTTAGTAGTAGTAAAAGATATTTCTCAAAAACATTTCCTTTTCTACCCTAATGAGTAGATAATCCTTCATAAAAACAAAACCATATACTACTCTCTCTTTGGTAGTTTGAACTTTAAAATAAAACCATTCCATAAGGTATCTCATATACCATTCATGATGGTAAAACAATATTTAAAAGCATATTACAAAACATGTGAGTTCTATAACCAGGCCTTTAAAGAATATACAACTCAAATAAAATAAAAACAAAACAAATCTAGCCAATGATCTTAACCCACTTCGTTTTTCAATTATCTTCTCCAAAGTCGTCCCATACTTGAGACTATCATCATCATCCAATTAACACCTAGAAATAAAACAACAATGAGTCAAACCCTAGTATAACAATAACATAAATATAAATGAAATGACACACAAGCTTAATCTAATGTAATGCAACATTAAACAATTTATATCTTTAATTTAAGTGAAACAAATCAATACTGGAGTACTCACATTTGATAATATACCACTAGGGATCTAAGGGTCTCGAGTGGTAGCAACTGCTCAGAGAGTTGATATAAGCAGTTTGGATATTTATATCTCCTATATGATACACCAGAAAAGGACAATAGTGTCCTCTAGGGTTCATAGCCATCACACATCTCTACTTATCTTAGTCCATGATGTAGACGGGATGGCGAACAAGTGAGTTGTCGAAGAAGCAATGGAGGAAGACCAAGCTGTAGGAGAAGGACTGGCTTGCCAATTTAATTTATTTTACAGTTTCTGTTTCATTTATTTTGACGTTTCTATTTTATTTATTTTACTGTTTCCGTTTCATTTATTTTAGGGGACTTAAATGTAGTATTTATTTTACTGTTTCTGTTTCATTTATTTTGACGTTTCTATTTTATTTATTTTAGCGTTTTCGTTTCATTTATTTTAGGGAACTTAAAGGTCGTATTCAAGCCTTATAAATGGCATTGTAATCCTTTGTACAGATTATTATTAACTTTTGATATTTGAAGTTCCTTATTGAGAAATTCTCTCATAAAGTTTGCATTGTTATTGCAAATTTTGATCTTTGAATGCTTTACGCTGCGTCAGGTGGTATCAGAGCAAGGATAGCTACCTACAATGATAGCGGTGCTCTCCATGACGGCGTTCAGGAGGGTGGAGCCGTTCAGGAGGACGAGGCGTTGCAACGATTGGAGCGACGTCTAGAGCAACGGATGGATCATAGATTCCAGCGTTTCGAGGAACGTCTTGATGCGATTGTAGATCATCTGGTTGCTTTGGAAATTGATGCAAATAGGAGACAGGATGACAATAGAAAACCAGGGGACGATGTAGCTCGTAGGGAACCTATCAACAAACCAAATCCTACCCATAGGCAACTTATCTATGATGAAAATTCTGAAGAGAGTGATGTAGAACCACCTCGGTTTGCTCGCAATCCACCATACGGTGGTCAAAGACGGAATGATTATGATGATAGAGATACTGGAAATTTTCGAAATCAGCGATATGGCGGGTATAGAAGAGATGGTTATGATGATCGAGATGGTGGAGACTTTCGATTGAAAGTTGACATCCTATATTTTAATGGAAATCTTGGAATTGAAGAGTTTTTAGATTGGGTTGCTGATGTGGATGGTTCTTTGATTATGTGGAGACTCCTCCCGAAAGAAAAGTCAAGTTAGTGGCATGTCGATTAAAGGCAATGGCTTCTGCATGGTGGGAGCGGATTCAATATAGGCGAGAACAAGAAGGAAAGGGTCCGGTTCGCACTTGGTATCGATGAAGTATTTAATGAAATCAGAATCCATACCGCCTGATTATGAGCAGATTTTGTTTCAACAGTATCAGACGTGTCAACAAGGAAATAAATATGTCTATGAGTTTACTGCTGAATTTATGAGGTTAGTAGAAAGAAATAATCTTATAGAATTTGAAGGTTAGCAGGTGGCTCGGTATTTGGAAGAATTGAAACCAACTTTGTGGGATAGAATTGGGGTCCAGGTAATTCGCACCTTGAGTGAGGTGAAGAATCTGGCACTGAGGGCTGAATGGATGCAGCAAGAGCGTGGAAATAGAAATTATGGGGGATATAGATCTACTACCTGGTTAAAGGAGAAGAGCAAAGAGGTAGAGGACCAAACAATCGTGGATTCAATGTAAAGAACAAATCCCTAGAGGATAAAGTTGCAGGAAAACGTCCTATGAATGAGGGACAGGATAAAAGGGCAAGAAGATGGATAATCCTTATGCGAGACCCATGGTGGGGAAGTGCTTTCGTTGTAGTCAACCGGGGTATAGATCGAATGAATGTCCTAAGAGGAAGACCGTTAATATTGTAGAAAAAGAAGAAGGTGATGAAGGCATCTATTGTGAAGCCGATGGAGATGAGGAGGAGGAATATGATGAAGAAGAAGAGGGAGTGTATGTTGTTCGAAGGTTGATGCTGACACCAAAGTCTGAAGATCATACCCAGGGCCACAAATTGTTCAGAACTAGATGTACTATCGATGGTAAGGTGTTTGGTGTGATTATTGATAGCGGTAGTTGTGAAAATATAATAGAAAGAAGACAGTTCAAAAATTGAGATTGCCTGTAGAGAAACATCCAAATCCTTATACTTTGGGGTGGATTAAGTCAACCGCTGGAAAAATTGAAGTGATGGAATGCTGCAAGGTTCCATTCTCCATAGGTAAATATAATTATGTTGTGTATTGTGATATAGTTGACATGGATGTGTGCCACCTCCTGTTTGGTAGGCCTTGGCAATATGATGTTAATGCACAACATTCAGGAAAGAGTAATGTGTATAAATTAGAAAGGGAAGGGGTGAAATATACTTTGCTACCACTGAAAGACAAGACTCCTTTACCAGATAAGGGTATGTTTTTATCTGTGGTGAAGGATTTTGGGCTGAGATGAAAGAAACTAGGCAAGTGCATGCGTTAATTGTGAAACAGGTTCTGATGAATGATGTTGAGTTACAAGTAGAGGAGTAGCCTGAATTAGTTTGCCCTTTGCTACAGGAATTTAAGGAATTGATGCCAGATGACATACCAGCTGGGTTGCTACCATTGAGGGACATTCAGCACCAAATAGACCTTATTCCTGGAGCCAGCCTTCCTAATCTTCTACATTATAGGATGAACCCGAAAGAGAGTGAGATTCTCAAAGAGAAGGTTGAAGAGTTATTGAAAAAGGGTTTGATCCAAGAGAGTTTGAGCCCATGTGCAGTGCCTGCTTTATTGACACCCAAGAAAGATGGGAGTTGGAGAATATGTGTGGATAGCAGGGCTATAAACAGGATCACTGTGGGATACAAATTTCCAATACCACGATTGGATGACATGCTTGATAGGCTACATGGGGCTAAATGGTTTTCCAAAATAGATCTAAAGAATGGATACCATCAAATTAGAATCCGGCCTGGTGACGAATGGAAAACTGCCTTTAAGACAAAGGAGGGTTTATATGAGTGGTTAGTCATGCCATTCGGGTTATCCAATGCTCCCAGCACATTCATGTGGCTAATGCACCAGGTATTAAAACCTTTTATGGGTAAATTTGTAGTGGTGTATTTTGATGATATTTTGATCTATAGCAAATGTGAAGATGAACACTTGTTGCATTTGAAGAGTGTACTGACAGCCCTGCACGACAATAAATTATATATTAATCTTAAGAAGTGTAGTTTCATGACAAAGAAGTTGCTTTTTCTGGGTTTTGTTGTTTCGGCTGATGGTGTCCGGGGTTGATGAAACAAAGGTGTAGGCAATTAGAGAGTGGCCTACTCCTAAAAATGTCTCCGAGTTGCGAAGCTTTCATGGCTTAGCAGCTTTCTATCGTAGGTTTATTAGGAATTTTAGCACTATTGCTGCACCTATGACAGAGTGTCTGAAGAAAGGGAAGTTCTTGTGGATGAAGAAGCAGCTTCTAGTTTTGCAATCTTAAAAGAAAAATTGAGTACAACAGTACTTGCTCTCCCAGACTTTGAGAAGTTGTTTGAAGTGGATTGTGATGCCAGTGGAGTGGGCATAGAGCGGTTCTATCTCAAGCGAAGAGGCCAATTGCATTTTTTAGTGAAAACTTAGTGATGCCAGACGAAAATGGAGCACTTATGACAAAGAGTTTTATTCTGTAGTGCGTGCTCTTAAAATCTGGGAGCATTACTTGATTGGAAAGGAATTTGTGTTATTTTCAGATCATGAGGCTCTAAAATATCTGAATAGTCAAAAGAGAATAAGTACTGACATGCATACGAGATGGTCTCAATTTCTACAAAAGTTTCCACTCAGATTAAGACACAAATCTAGAGCTCAGAATAAAGTTGCAGATGCTTTAAGCAGGCGAGCTTCTTTATTGATGACTTTGAGTCAGGATATTTTGGGGTTTGAGCAGCTTAAAGATGCATATGGCCAAGATGAGGATTTTTCTGACATATGGCACCAGGTATCAAATAATCATTTTGTTTCTGGTTTTTATTTATCTTATGGTTATTTGATGCATGAGAATCAATTATGTCTGCCAAGAACTTCATTAAGAGAGAAGGTGATTAGTGATCTTCATGGGGGTGGATTGTCTGGTCATTTAGGGTGTGATAAAACTCTAGCAGTAGTGAGGGAGAGATTTTATTGGCCACAACTTAGACGAGATGTGAGTAGATTTGTAGAGAAGTGTTATGCTTGTCAGAGATCAAAGGGGTATTCTAAAAATACTGGTCTGTACATGCCTTTACCAGTGCCTGAACACATTTGGGAGGATTTGTCCATGGATTTTGTGCTAGGATTGCCACGTACACAGAGAGGATTCGATTATGTTTTTGTAATTGGTGACCGGTTTTCCAAAATGTCACACTTCATTCCTTGTAGAAAAACTATTGATGCGGTTGGTGTGGCTCAATTGTTCTTTAAGGAAATCGTTCGTTTACATGGAGTTCCTAAGACCATCACTTTAGATCGGGATAGCAAATTTCTGAGTCATTTTTGAAGAACATTGTGAAAGCTATTTGATTCATCTTTACAATTTAGCAGCACAGCTCATCCACAAACTGATGGTCAAACGGAAGCGGTCAATCGAACTTTGGGAAATATGGTTCGCGGTCTTTGTGGTGATAAACTGAAGCAATGGGACATCATCCTTCCTCAGGCTGAGTTTGCCTATAATAGTGTTGTTCATAGTGCTACACGAAGATCTCTTTTTTCAATTGTCTACACTAAGGTACCACAACACACTCTTGATTTACTTAAATTGCCTAAAGGAGAGAGTATAAATATTCTAGCAAAGCATATGGCAGAGCAAGTGGTAGATGTTCAGAAAGAGGTAAAGCAAAGGTTGGAAGAAGCCAATCATCGCTATAAGCAAGCTGCTGATAAACATCGAAGGCTTGAGATATTTCAAAAGGGTGATCAGGTTATGGTTTTCTTACGTAAGGAGAGATTTCCTATAGGAACCTACAGCAAGCTTAAACCAAAGAAGTATGGTCCTTATACAGTGCTGCAACGCATAATTGATAATGCATACATAGTGAATTTGCCCGATAGCTGGGGTATTTCCAAAACATTCAATGTGGCAGATTTATCAAAGTTTCATGATTCTGGAGATGCTCTTTATCCGGACCTATCCAATGACTCGTGGACGAGTCTTGTTCAAGTCGAGGAGACTGATGCAGACGGGATCACGAACAAGTGAGTTATTGAAGAAGCAACGGAGGAAGACCAAGCTGTAGGAGATGGACCAGCTTGCCAATTTAATTTATTTTACCATTTCTGTTTTATTTATTTTGACGTTTCTATTTTATTTATTTTACCGTTTTCGTTTCATTTATTTTAGGGGACTTAAAGGTCGTATTTATTTTAGCGTTTCTATTTCATTTATTTTGACGTTTCTATTTTATTTATTTTACCGTTTTCGTTTCATTTATTTTAGGGAACTTAAAGGTCGTATTCAGGCCTTATAAATGGTATTGTAACCCTTTGTACAGATTATTATTAACTTTTGATATTTGAAGTTCCTTATTGAGAAATTCTCTCATAAAGTTTGCATTGTTATTGCAAATTTTGATCTTTGAACGCTTTACGCTGCATCAGTCCATAATATCATTTACTTCAACCGATTCCATAAATGTAAACTAAACCATATTACTTCCTTCTAAGCTTAAGTGAACATCATGTCGATACTGTTTGTCTTATTAGCTATCCACTGAGCCATTTATAAATTATCATTGCATCACGATAAGGGGGTGGCCTAAGTACCTAACTACCGCATTGGCATCACCAACAAGGTTGTTGCTCCCCAGATTGAATTCAATGATACAAGTATAAGCATCACTTAATTATTAAGTTTGTCTTTGTTTTGTTCATTAGAAATACCTATCCTAACAAACAACATGCAAGTTACTACATACTTGTTATAATGTTGGTGCCTTGAGCAAATGAAAGATAGGCTAGGGTAAAACAATTATCTATTCGTAAAATAATCTCATAAGTATTTGAATTAATTATTAACTTACTTCAAACTTATTTCAAAAAACTACTTGATCAGTCACCAAATGGGAACTTCGCCATAGTTGCAAAAGTTACCACATCAAGATACGAAAAGTTCTCCATTATCTATTAAATAATTTCTTTTCCTTTGTTTATAAACATTTATTACAAAAAAATTATCAATTATTATTCACTCTCAGGTTTTTAAATAAATTACCAACTTATATTAAAAAGTCATTTGTCTTAACTAACAATCATTTGAAACAACATACTCCTTTTATTATTTATTGCCTAACCTAACATATCAACCTATACCAATTATAAATTATCAAACTTATAGTACTTAACTTAACCAAGTTGATTATACTTAATCATTTAATCCAATTACTAGGTCATATTCAATTATTTCACTAAGTCTATTAACTAGTTCTTTATATTTTTAAAATCCATATTAAACCTATTTTAGTTACTAAGTTATACTCATTTATTCCATTAAGATAATATTATACATGCGCCATATATAATCTTAATTAATCTAGTTCATCTTAGCTCATTAAGTTTTACTAAATCAAGTTGAACCTAGGTTTATTAACTAAGTTCATTTTATACTTAACTTCTATATTTAGTCTAGTTAGTTATTAATCTATAAATTTGCTTAACTAACATATCATATTAACTATCATTCACCTATTTCATTTTATCTTTCTTTTTCTCTCATTTTCTTTTTGTTTTTAATGAAGAACATGAGCAGATAGGTCAGTCGTGTTCCCTTTGAGTACTAGCATATGAGAAGCATGACTAAGTACAACCGATCATGTTCTCATTGTGTTTTTCCAGGTTTAAAGAATAGAGAGAAGCACGACATGATAAGATGAGCCATGTTCCTCCTCCTGTATTTCTTTGATATTCTTAAGTACTTAAAGGTCAAAGAGAGATATGGTGGGATAGGTGCAACTGTGTCCCGATCATGCTGTTCTAAAATTGCTTTTGTTGAATAAAATAGAGAGAAACACAGTGGGATAGGCCAATCGTGTGCCGATTGTGTACTAGCTGTGTTCCTTCGCAAGTGTTAAAATTCATATGTTTTAAGAGTCTGAAAGAAGCACGACTGACTAGGGCTCCTTGTGTTCCTTCATGAAAACAGAGCATGTTAACAGTAGCCCGTTTAACTACTTGTTTGCATCATACTTCACTATACAACATCTTAATAGGTGGCAAACAAACTTATAATCATAACTTCTAATACCTATATACATATTATTAGTGTAAACCCCCGGAAAATTTTCATAATTTATAGAAAATAATCCTAAAAGTCTAATATTAAAATTGAAATTCTGAAAATCGACTCAAGTTAAAACTAAATTCTAAATCAAGTCAAAAACAAAAATTCTTAGTCTTGAGAAAACGAGAACCCTTGAAACAAAAATATAAAATCCAACTATCGGTTGAATCAACATCCGTATGCCAATCAAATGATTTACCCGATTCCTAAAACGCAAACGATATATCCAAATAACGCTCAACAACGAAATGATAAGATCTTAAATTCTTCGGTGAATTTTAGAATCAGAAATTTCAATTTTCACCAAAAGTCAAACTGAGTCAACTTATAACCTTAAACTCGATTAAACGATCCCGAGAACTAAAAACTATTAAATGATCACAAATAAAATAAGACAAACGATAGATATCAAGCTAAAAATATAAAATGGACAAAACTCCAAAATTATATGATCTTACGAATAACTCAACAAAATCGGAAGATAAACAGGAACCCTAAAAGTCAACAAAACTTATAATAAATCGTAGTATTTAAGATCCGGCGATCTCGCATTCTCAAACCCTAGAAAACGAAATTAAGTTAATGGCTTCAAATAGTTCGTAATAATATAGGGTAACATAAAAATGTCAGATTTGCGAATTTCGAGTGTCCTTCGGACTCAAACGGGATCAGTTCTCGAAAAGCATGTCCCGGAGCTCGAAATATTAAAAATATTTCATTAACACCAAAAGACTTGTAATTAAACAAGGATTTCAAAAATATCAGTTTTAGAATTTTTCGGTAGCTAAAAATTACAGATATCGTATTATTACGCGTATTTTTATTACTACCAATACTTTAATTGTCTAGTCTACTATTCATAGTACTTTTCTACTATTCATTACTATTTTACTATCTCTACTTTTTCTTACACCTATTTCTTACTATCTACATACATATTCCTTACTTTTTATATTTTCAATACAACTTTATTCACATCAAACCTTACACGTTACTTTTTTTATTATAAAACAAATAAAATAAATCAATTTCCCCCTTCTATAACAAGCAAACAGGCGCCTATCCCCCTCCCATTCATCTAATTTTATTTCTTTTTCAATTTATTTAATTACATCCAATTTTCACTCCAAAAATTTTATAAATACCCCCTTACTTCTTCATTCTTTCACACAATTCATTTCACTACCAAAACTCTCTCAAAATCTCTCCACAAATCTTCTCTTCAAGAATTCTCTACCAAAACTCTCTTAAACCAACTCTTCACAAAAAATCATTCCTTATACATAAACTATCTACCACATATCACTACTCACATAATACCCCTTTCATCTACCATCTTCATATCACATAAACCTTAGGTAAAAAAAAAAAAAAAATCTCATATTCACTTATCATGTTCATATAACTTAACATGGGTTTAGTGTATGTTTCTTAGACTCATGAGAGTTAAAGAAGCAACAATTTATTCATGTTTTGTTTTTGTTTATGTTTCTACTCTTTTCTTTATGTTAATATTATATTGTTATTATTATTGTTATTATTTATTTCTAATCTAACTTATATAAAGTATTATGTATATTATGTATATATATTTATTTAGAGCATATAAGCTTATTTGTTATTTATTTACTTTCAAGTTATGCAATTTATTTATTTCATGTTATTATTAAGACTAGTCTTTCTAGTCTTAGACTTATCCATATCAAGTCAAAACAATCTTTCATTTATTTTCATTAATCTTTTGGGACTAGTCCATTCTCAATCCGGGATGCCTTGATCAAGCTAAGGTTCCCAATACTTGACCGGGATACCTTAATGAAGCTAAGGTTCCCAATACTTGATATTTTACTTTCTTGCTTATTATTTGTTTCTAGTTTTTTTTTTTTATGTTTTTATTATTTTACATGCTCATAATACTTGCATCTACATAATGATATTGTCTCAACTAATTTGAAATTAGAATTTTACTTTACTAAAGGAAATTAAAACCAAATTTTCTATTATGTGATTTGTCACAAAATAATGAAGTTATTATCAACAACATAAAAATAAAGTAATACAAGTTTTCTCAAGTTTTTTTCAAATAACAAAGATAACTTTACCAAAGAAACATAAGGAATAAATATTTTCTTTGTATATTATGGTAACCTAAGTTTTAGTAAAATAATTTGTTAATATTCAAAGTTTTACAAAAAGCTTAAGATTTAAACTCTTTTTCACTCCATAAGAAAGCTAAGAAACAAACTAGTTTTCAAAGTTAAAATAAACTCACTTAGGAAAAATAATGATTTTCAAATTTCTAAAGAAAGAACTTGTTTTCAAATAATATAAACAAGATAAGATTAAAAACAAAAGGTTTTATCAATAAAGAAAATTCTTTTCAAAGAAAATAAAAGAACAAGTTTTAGAAAACAAAAACTTATATTTTAAAAATAATAAATATAAGAAGACAAGACTCATTTTCTAAAACTATTATAAATACAAAAAGGTTTTCAACAACTTAATACACTTTTGATAAATTTGATCACTAGAAGTAAAACTTATGAAAGACTAAGGTTAAAAGAAAATTTACTTGTTTTTGGAGAAAGAATGAAGAAAATAAAATAAGAATATACTCATTTATAACAACCTAGGAAAATATAAAGTTTCTTCAAATACTTGAAAAGAAATTATCAAAGTTAAAATTTTAAACAACTCAAAATGAATTGTTTTATGAAATAAATTGTTGAGACACTACCATTAGAATTTTTGCATATAAAGTGAGCTTACCTATATAGTCAAAGTATTTATCAAATATATATATATATATATATATTGTTACAAAAGGATTTTCTTTAAAATGAAGAATGAGTTAGAAAATGGTTTTGCAAAAATCTAAAAATATTCGTTTTAAATCTGTACCTAATGTTTTCGGAACCCAAATAACCTTATATGACAAAGATAACCTTAGAAATGGATAGATCTTTTTGAATAGGTAGAAAACGGTATATTATATGCGAAATTCCGAGTTAAAATGAGCAAGTTATGGTCATTTTAAATTGGAATTTCATTCTATACGAATTTGACGGACATAGTGAAATAGAATTAGAATGTTTAAGTAGAATTTCTATGGAATACTTATCCTGGGTATTTCTTTTGTCTAGGTGATGAAAGATACGAGATTACCCTATCCGACGATTACTACGACTAAGAAGATCGCGAAATGGACGAGTGAGTTATTCCTCTTAATTTCGTTACCTTGCTTGTGCTTGTAAAGTAGTAGCATTAGTATACTAAGAGAAGATAAAAAAATGGATATATATTTGGGGATTTCGGGATTTTGAGTATATATGTGATTCTATGTTTATGCGTGAAATGAGAACTAAGAATATCGTAACTTCAAACTGCTTGTTTAAATAATTTTATTTACTCACTTGTATGACTACTTATTAATTGATAAATTGATTGATCGCCCCCTAATAAACCTTAAAAAGGTTTGGCTTAAGAAAAATGAAACACTCACACATAGCATCCATCGAGTCACATCTCTTTCGGAAGACTGCTACTCCTACGCGTAGAGTTGGATTGGCTGTGATCGTGTGGTGACATGGGCCATGTTCCTTCCTGGAGAATCCAAATCGCTCGGGGAAAGCGACTCTAGGTTCGGAGCCGAGCCAACCGAACGCTGTGGATGAGGACCTGGGGACTAGTAGTAGAAGATCGAGGATCTTCAACCCCGATTCCCTAACCTTTGATACGGAGGGGTAAATCCGTTCTATATATGGTTTCCGAATAACTATATATATTTGCGTAATCATATGATTGTTGCATTGTATGCATAACATATGTGTGAAAGTCTAAATGAACTTGTTTGAAAATATGGTGCGAATGAAAAGAAATATCTCACTAAGCTAGTTGTATACTCCTATAGATTTTATTGAAATAGGTCTGCCCATGGCTTAAATCATGGTTTATGACATTAAGGAAGTCATGGAAGGATGTTAAGCTTCTATGAAGAAGATGGAATCATAAGATGAAGTAATTTTGTAAGGTTCTTTATATGTAATGACATATATGATTAGTGATGTATATTTATTTGAAGACAATAGAGGGATATGCCCCTAAGAATTGTAATTTAATATGTTTATATCTTATGATAAGTATTCTCTTTGCCTTGTTACTTATTATCAATATAAATTACGCTACTCCGATGCATTCCCTTGGTTGTGATGTATGCCTTGTACATGATATGGAAGCCTTCGCATGACTGAGGTTGTCATTCCTAGGCTTTAGTATTGTGTACGGTGGACTGCCACATTTAGGGTACCTTCGGAGCGTAACAGTTTAAGTTGTATCACCCTTCATCATCAAACTCCTAGTTCTAATATGCATGAACTCATCTAGGTTTTGATATACAAGTTCATCAATTTTAGTAAAAACCTTACTTATATCTAGTTTTAAATCATCATTTACATGTAAAAACAACAATTAAAACAAGGAAAAACGAAAAATAACTTGTTTGGAAAATTTAATTACTTGATCTTCTTCATTATTCTTCTTTTCTAACTAATGAAGCTACTCTAAGCTTGTTTTTCATCTCCTATCTTGTTTTCTAACTTTAATTTCTTTTATGATCTTCTTGAATTCAAAATTTGATGTTAAGTTTTGAAAAAAGAAAAGGGAAAGAAGAAGAAGAATAAGAAGAAGAAGAGAAACATAGAGTGAAAAAAAAAATGAAAGAATAAAAGAAATGAAAAAGGAAGTAGCAAAGGAAAGGATAAGAATTAGGGAAAATTTAAAGATAAAGATATTTATGGTTAAGGTTCTTGGTTTAAACCTTTCAAATATTTATTTAAGTATTGAAAATAGTTTGAAAATATATTTAATGGAAATTAATAGTTTGAGTAAAAAATCTAACTTGGGAGTTTAATTTATGAAAATTTGACATTTAATTTAGGTTCAGGCTAAAGAATTGATATTTTTAAGCAGACGGTTGAGTTTCAAAATTCATGAGGATTAAGGATATGGAAGTTAAACTAAAATTCAAGGGTTTAGGAATTTGCAAAACATTTAAATTATATGTTTAAAGATCTAGGGGATTGTAATTGAAAGAGTATGAAGTTTAAATTGAAATTGAAAGAGTTGATGAAATTTGATTTATCTAAATAGATAGATAAAGCAAATAGAAAAGTTGAAAGAGATATATGAAATCTTAAATTTCAATTTAACCTATTTACTAATCTAGTTATATTAAATTATCTAGTCTTACTTTACTGTTTACTTGTTTTAATTATTTAAACTATATAAATTCAATTTCTAACTTAAATATGCGAGGATTTAGGGTGTTTTAGAGTTATAGAATTATTTGAATGAAATGATAAAATTTTATGGGAGAAGGCCTCTTTTAGTACCTCAATTTTGACGAAACGAACAATTAGGAACCTGAACTTTTAAAAAGTCCAATGTCATACCTAACTAAACTTTTTTATACCCTTAAATACTACCTACTCAATCAACTACTTCATGAAACAATAAAAGAATTGGGGTATCCATTCAATCACTACCTGATATGTGTCAACTACTTCAACAAGCAATAAAAGAGTAGGGATAGTGCAAATGAGCATAAAAGATTTAATTAGGCATGAAAGTGAATCTTTTAAAAGTTAAAGTACCTAAAGAGGTACAAAAAGTTTAATTAAGTATGAAATTGAGTTTTTTAAAAGTTTAGGTACCTAATTGTCCACTTCATTAGAGTTCAGGTATCAAAATGTGCTTTTTCCTAAATTTTACTGATAGGGGTACCATAGATGTGTGTGGACATGGAAGTTGTATATTTAAACTTCCATCATTAAAGATACATGTACATAGAAATATATGTATAATTTCTAAGCAATTGTATTTTTTCAGCCCTAAATTATTGTATTTGTAACTACAAATTACATAATTTTGTTTAACTAAATAATAGTTTTTTTAGCATCTATGTAATAATTGTAGTTAGGGATGTTGATGATTTGGTTCAATTCAGTTTAGTGTTGAAGCAAACCAAACCCCATTTGAAATAGCTTAACTTAAGCCCCTTATGATTTGAAAGTCTTAAAACAGTTTAAGGTTATGAACCAAACCATTTAAACGTAGATCAATTGGAACCACATGTAGAAATACTTTACTCTAGTTAATAATATTAATAACCATTGAAGTTATCAAGCAAATAATAACATTGAAATTGAGGAACTTTATGCAAGCATTAAAACCATTTAGCATCATGTTATAATGACATCACATCTTAGAAAGAAAGTAGATCTTAACTCATCTACAATAATTTCACATATTATATCCAAATTATCTTATCCCATAAATATTACCGGTACATGTTATATTCTCAATAAATCTCTAGTACTACTAAGAATAGGAAAGCTGATCTTTTGCATTCATTTCATGAAAATTTTTGCCATTCTTTGTTTAGCCACAAATTTATTAATTTGAATTTATAGATTTTCTTTTAATCCTCATTATTATCTACCACAAATAATGCAATACATTATAAAACCTACAAGTGCATGGCAGCCAAAATTTTGCATCTTGTTGAAGTAATCATACACCAATACAAGTCCTAACATCTCATAATCCAATGTTATCCCATGACAAGTAATATGTTATGATATGAGGACAAAGAGCTAGAAGATTTCCAACTCATTTACAAGATTACATCATAGCATAGATTACAGCTAAGAAGTACAATAGAAAACACATGTAATATCTATTCATTTTCATATATCAAGTAGGACAACTAGCATAACAAACATAGATCTGTTTGTAATATCTGTTCTTTTACATTATCAATAGGTCAGTTGGCGTAACAAACTTATATTTGTTTGTAACAGAGTACTAAGCTATAATCTGAGCAAGTTCTTATAAATAGTAAAGATACAACAAAATCTAGGTACGAGATTTTACCCAACAAGTGATAGTCTTAAGGAGCGTCTCCAGCTCAAATTCCAAAACGTTTTTCATCCCTTTTCCTTATTTCCTTTTCACAAACAAGCAACAAAAGTAAATCTACAAGGATAGAGTTTAGATCTGTAACCAAGAAACATTTTGGGTAAGGGAATTGAAAATAGTTGAAAACCTAATTCTTCAAGAACATTCGAGAGAAAAGAACATAGATAGAGAGAAAGAGAAAGAGAGAATACTTACATTTCTTTTGCTGTTGGAAGAGAGAGAAAATCGAATGAGTTTTGTCTAGGGTTGTATCAATCATGTCCGTATTCTTTATTTGGTAGTGGACCGGGCCAGTATTGTGCTTTAACATTAGAAGCTCGAATGCCAGAACGTTTGTTCATCCCTTTTCCTTATTTCCTGGTGGGTGTCGAATCCAACAAAAATAATAATTTATAATCAACCTGCTTTAAATATTTGTAAATAGACTGAGCAGGATCGTCTCCACAGGGACTGGTAAAATTCCCAAGTTTCTATCGAGATTAAGAAGAGAAAAATTGGGGGGTTTTGAAATCAAACAATTAAATAAATTCTATATCTAAATATGAAAATTCTATATTAGGAAAATATCCAACCAAAGTCTTACCACAATTCAATTTTTGGGATTGATCATTGACTCAAATATTTTTATTCTTATTTTGAATAGGTTAGTTATAATTTTCAATAAGCTCTGAAAATTAATCTCTCCTTAGGTATTAAATAACCAAGATAAGATCGTTGATTATTCTTAATCGAATAGACAACCCTAAACAAGCTCTTAAGGTTTAATCTATCAATTGCATTAGAAATTAGAGAGACCTAACCCTAATCAACAATCTCATAGAGCATGGATCATTTAGAATAGATTATATTTCATCAACAACAACAAATAATCATCTATTTTATGACTATCGTGTTATTTCATCACTTTATATTAGGAGATTCATACAATTACGGATATGAATTCCTAATTGATTGATTATTGTTTGCTATCTATATAACCGGATCCAAAGTCATACATGAATAACAAGCAACAACAAATAATTCAGATGAAACATAAATACTCAAGAATAAGAACAATGAAATCAAACCACTTTGGTCTCACAATCCATCTTGAATTGAATATGTAGCAATACTATGGCTAGATTTGGAATTTAGCCACTCATGACCCTTAGAATTCTCTCTAAGATTTTTCTTACAAAATTGTATCTAAATATGGAATGAATTAATCCTCTTGAGAGAAACCCTAAATAATATATAAATACAAGTTTGGAAGTTATGGAATTCGTAGGGACAAAGGCTGGATCCGTTTAGATCATGAATTGACCGGCCTAAATGCTTCATGGCTTTTCATTTACCCAGCCGTTACAACTTTTCATTTACCCAGCTGTTACAGCTTTTCATTTACTCAGCCGTTACAACTTTTCATTTACCCAGCCGTTACAGCTTTTCATTTACCCAGCCGTTTCAAGAAGGCTGGCGAAATTCCCAGGATGGCCGGCAAGAAGCCCAGATACGCCGGCGGCTTTGATCTCTATTCATGCGTCCAGTGTAGTAATGGCCGGCGGCGTTGATAGATAAGCTGGCGGCCTTTATTGTGTGCGTGATGTCTAGAATGATAAAGGCCGACGGCCTAAGCATATGCACAGCCGGCCTTCAATGTAATTTTTCTCCTTTGATTCAATTTTGCTCCAATCTTGTATTTTTCACTTCTTTTGGCTTCAAAGACCTGATATTCATATAAATCACGATTAAATACCAATTCCATATAATTTCTATAAAATTAATAACAAATTGATCCAAATTAAACCAGTGAATTATGAGTAATATTCATCTTAACATTTCCCTTTCATAAACAAGTAACAAAAGCAGATCAGTAAGGATAGAGTTCAAATCTATAACCAAGAAACATTTTGAGTAAGCGAATTGAAAATAGTTGAAAACCTTAATTCTTTAGGAACATTCGAGAGAAAAGAACATAGATAGAGAGAAAGAGAAAGAGAGAGTACTTACATTTCTTTTGCTATCGGAAGAGAGAGAAATTCGAATGAGTTTTGTCTAGGGTTGTATCAATCCTGTCTGTATTCTTTATTTGGTAGTAGACCAGGCAAGTATTGGGCTTTAACATTGGTGCTTTCATTGAGTTGTTGCATTATCACTTTGGCTTATGGGACTTAAGGTTTTTCTCAATTATAGATTGATCTTCAATCTCATCAAAGTAAGATCCTTTCACTTGAGTCTAAAACTAATAGATTGTTGACTAATATGAATCAAGTTTTACAGTTTGTTAAACTGCAAATGGAGAATCAGAATAATCCAAATGCTAATTCACATGTTAATTCATCATGTTCTCCAGTAGGACATCCGACTAATGAGGAGTTTCAATACTCTTATATGAAGAATATGAAATTGGATTTACCCAAATTTTCGAGAGATAACCCTATTTCATGGATTTTTAAAGCCAATCAATTTTTTTATTTACATAATGTGCCTCAACCTGAATGATTGAAATTTTCATCTTTTACAATGGAAGATGATGCTGCTGATTGGTATCAATGGTTGTTTAGGAATGGTTTACTATCAACATGGCCTGTTTTTCTTAAAGCCATGGAACATCGTTTTGGTCCTTCTTTGTATGACGATCCACAAGTCAAACTTTCCAAATTAGTGTAAACTGGCACAGAGGCTGAATATCAACATGCTTTTGAATCTCTATCCAATCATGTTACTGGTTTATCTAAAAGTTTTTTAATGAGTTGTTTCATTTCAGGACTAAAACCTATACTTCAATAAGAAGCTTTAGCTATCCAATCTACTGGTTTAATTCAAGCCATGAGTTTAGCCAAGCTTTTTGAATCCATATTCACATACACTTTACCTTATCCTACTACATCTTACATGCCTCCCCAGAGCCATACCTTTTCTAAAACCAGTATTTCTTCTACCTATACACCATCTTATTCATTTAAACCTAAAATTTTTCCCCCCAAACCTCCTCTTTCTTCATCTTCCCAACCTATTGTTTCCCCTACTATTCCAAAGAAAACCCTACCTTTCAAACGTGTAACTCCTGCTGAGATGGCAATTCGAAGAGAGAAGGGTCTTTGTTTTAACTATGATGAGAAGTTTAATAAGGCTCATATTTGTAAAGCTAAATTTCTTATGCTAATCCAACCTGATGATGATGCAGATGATATGGAATAGGTGGTTACACCATTGGATTCACATTCACAGGACTATTGTGAATTTCCTATTGAGATTAGCTATCATGCTCTTTTTAGAGCTCCAGTTCTTAGAACCCTTCATTTAGAAGGAAAAATTGAGGGTCACCAAGTCTCTATTTTAGTGGACTCAGGAAGCACTCACAATTTTATACAAGAACATATGGCTAAACAATTACATTTGCCTATATTGGCTATTTTGTCATTCAAAGTGATGATTGGTAATGGGGAATATTTGACTTGTTCAGGTTTTTGTGAGAACGTACCCTTATTTTTGGGACACGTTCAGCTCAATATTGATTTGTATGTTCCTCCTATTCAAGGAGAGGATTTGTTTTTAGGTATTTAGTAGTTGTAGACTTTAGGGCCTGTCACTATGAATTATGCTCATCTTACTATGGATTTTGTAACGCCTTAAAAATAAAGCATTACAATCCGTCACGTGTCTTCTCTTGAAATAGAACATGCTAAGGCTCTAATATCCACAAATATACAAATAACACCTGTAAATACACACATAGGGTATCTCATAGGATACTTAACACAACCTGTATAATCTGGAAACACATGAAAACTTCATAACATTCCTGTTTAACAATCAAACATCCTAGTTGGCATATCCACAACCCAACTATCCAATATAACAACTAAAATTGTCTACAAAAGAGAACCTTCATTTACAACTTAGTCTTCCAATGACAAATGATCTAATAACTGTTTATAAAACATAATAATAAGCAAAATACTGCAAAATCAAGTCTTCAACATGTCTAGGCACTTCTTTTCTCCCAAAATCTTATAATCAAAAGTCTAACTCTCAGCTGGGTAGTCAAGTCCACTATTGCCATCCCCCTGATCAAAGATCATATCATAACCCGAAAGATCATATATAATGTCTTCATCACCTGTACCTAAAATTTTAAAAAGTGAGCTGTGAACCCCAATACAATAACTCCAATCCTTAAAAACAAATGCAAATGCACACGCAACAGATATACTATATATATATATATATATACACCCAATGCACCTAGTCTAATGCAAACAATCAGTTTGTTATCTTTTTATAGTCAGCAAATCAACACAATTCAAAACTATGTATACTCTAATCCCGAACTCGAAGTAACTCTAACTCCTCTTGAAAAACAACCAACTCTTTGAAAATAAGGGAATTATATACATATATGGATGAGTGGGTACTCCCCAAACATCCTTGTTTCCCCTTAATTCTACCGGAATCATCTCTATGTACGAGTCCACTCGGGAAAACCTCAACATAGATCATCAGGGTGCCTCATTAGTATTATTGTCTGCCAGGTCTTTACTAGTCAAAGCCAAACACAACCAAGCAGACAAATATTAAGCCGAATAGAATTAGGTTTATTATGAAGTTCTATTCCTATAACCGATCAAGCAATACTAAACTTATAAGCAAAAACAACAAGTAGGGATTGGTCCTACCTTTCTCAATTTCAGGAATACAATTCAAATCCTCAAATCCGATATCAACGACAAAGATAACATAAACTCTACAAACTCCTATATCAACACCAACTACGATTCTACAACTCCAATTATCCTGTTACAACTTATATGCATACATCAATAGATATAAACATGTTATCAAATATATCCTAACATATATGAATTCTCCAAAAACCCTAACTTGAGAAGAAATCCCCGATATCTGCACTGTCTACTTTGATCAAACTCTACAAAATCCTCAAGAACAACAATGAATTGCATAAAATTCCATAGTTACTGAATATTTCACCAAAACCCTAATTTGCATAACATAAAGAATGTATAAGGATCATCTAATCATACATTGATTAAAACCATCATAGAAGAGATACAAATCATCAATTTAGATCATCAAGAACCCAACCTACATCTGCTAAATTCGGATCTCACCTAAAGGTAGGGTTTCCTTCATGCAAACAACCACAAAGTCTTAAGAACTTGCATGAAATTCGCATAAAACTTGTATGAGAATATTATACTTACTTGTTTAGACCACAAAACTCACTCCTTATCCAACCGAAACAGACTAAACCCGAGATCTTAATCTTTCCCACGTTTTCTTTCAAGAACACAACAAAACCCTAAATCTTATATAAATCCGAGAAAAACATGTTTGTAGATGGATTAGGATCACTCATCTTTGATCAAACTCGCCTTAAGATGGAGTCTTAACACTTGGATGTCAAGAACAGACCCTATACGCTTAAAGGAGAAATAAAGCGAAGGAGGAACGTCTACCAAAAGCCGCTATTCGTGGTGCGTATTTATAGAACTTTATTCCTATGCCGGCAAATCTGATATCCACGCCAGCGGCGCAGAATCCTAGGAGGTGGCATTCGTCGTACAATAAAAGTCATTCACGTCGTTCATAATGTCATACACTGGCAAAAGCCAAGGCAATACCAACAGCGTTCGACTTCGGCATTAGACAATAACTCTTCTGATCCAATTCAACACTGACAAAAACACACACACACACTCTCGGTGTTCCACTCTAGCGTAAGAAAATTTGCACTGTAGACATCCTATGCTGGTCTATACACCGGTAGTGTACTCCCTCCAAAAGACAGCGTTGGATCTACATAAAATTGCAAAATTCCAACATTTCATAATTCTTTTACAAAACAAAATTTTCCAAACTTAATTTTGTGGCTTTGATATAAGCTTATACATAAACCATGACCCATTTATCTTCATTTTATCTTTTTTTTTCTGTATGTTACAAATTTCATGATGAATGGTCATCATATTTGCTTACAGGGCAATACTTCTCTTTTGCCCAAACGAATTGAGTCTCTTCAGTTAAGCAAATTGATCAAATCTAATCAGGTTGCTGGTTTGTTTAGTTTAGTGGCTCAAATAGAACAATCACTCAATGATACCACCTACAACAACTCCATTGAGGAGTTATTGGGCAGATTTCAGAGTGTCTTTGAGACTCCATCATCATTGCCCCCATTACGTAATGTTCAACACCATATCCATTTAAAGAATGAATCACAACCCATTAATGTCAAGCCCTATTGCTATCTATATTATCAGAAAGGAGAGATTAAGAAGATGGTTCAGGAAATGTTAGATTCAAGCATCATTTAAACCATCATAAGTCCCTTCTCTTCACCAGTCTTGTTAGTTAAAAAGAAAGATAGGTCTTGGCGATTTTGTGTTGATTACAGAGCCTTAAATCAGGCTACTATTTGGGACAAATTTCCAATACCCACTATTGATGAGTTTCTTGATGAACTATTTGGAGCGATTATTTTTTCTAAGTTGGATTTGCGAGCTGGTTATCACCAGATTTGCATGTTTCCTGATGATATCCATAAAACAGCCTTTCGTACTCACGAAGGCCATTATGAATTTTTTGTCATTCCATTTGGCTCGTCTAATGCTCCATCAACATTTCAATCCGTGATGAATAGCATTTTTCGTCCCTATTTGAGGAAATTCATCATTATTTCTTTTTTTTTATGATATCCTAATTTATAGCAAATCTTTTACTGACCATTTGTGTCATTTAGAGACTACTTTATCTTGCCTTAAGGAACATCAATTTTATTTGAAACGTACCAAATGTCTTTTTGGTTAAGCTAAAATTGATTATTTGGTCACTTTGTTTCTACTACAGGGGTTTCTCCTGATCCTTCTAAGGTTCAGACTATTCAAGACTGGCCCATTCAATCAATTCAACACAATTAAGAGGATTTGGGTCTTATTGCTATTATAGGAGATTTGTCAAGCATTATGCTAGTATTGCTACTCTGCTCACCAATTTATTAAAGAAAGATGCTTATCTTTGGAATTCTTAGGCTGCATTAGCCTTTATTCAGCTTAAACATGCTTTAGTGACTACTCTAGTTTTAGCTTTACTGGATTTTACTTAAACTTTTATTGTAGACACAGATGCTTCGGGCAGGTATGGATGTTGTGTTACATCAGGGATCTCATCCCATTGCTTTCTTTAGCAAGAAATTTTCTTTACAAATGCAGAAAGCAAGTGCTTATGTTAGAGAATTAGTGGCTCTGGTTGAGGCTGTTAAGAAATGGAGACAATACTTGTTAGGAAGGCATTTCATTATTAGAACAGATCAAAAGAGCCTGAAGGAGACTCTTTCTCAAAAAATTCAAACCCTTGAACAACAACAATATTTGGTAAAACTTTTGGGATATGATTATGAAATTTTGTACAAACCAGAGCTGAGAATATTGTAGCTGACACTTTATCACGTAGCTTTGATTCTTTTACCCAGTTGTTTTCAATTTCCCTGCCTTCCTTTAACTTTGTCACACTAATTAAGACAAAGTTTAAGGAAAATAAGGACTGGCAGCAGTTGTTATCAGATTGTAAAGCTGAAGTCTCTTTATAGTGGCCTTTAGTAGCCAAAGATGATTTACTATTTTTGGGATAAAAAAATTTTATCCCTCCTCATTCTTCTATTATTAATTCACTAATATTAGAATTTCATCTAACACACATGGGAGGCCATTTAGGGGTGCTAAAAACTTTAAGAGGCTACTAGAATCTTTTTTTTTTTTTTTATGAATATGAAGAGGGATGTTGAAACTTTTGTGAAGTGTTGTCGGGTATGTTAACAAATTAAACATTTGACCACATCCCTAACAGGGTTATTGCAACCACTTCCTATTCCTCAAGAGGTTTTTTAGGGCATCTCTATGGATTTCATTACAGGATTACCAATATCCAATGGATACTCAGTTATTATGGTAGTAGTCGACAGACTTTCGAAGTATACCCATTTTAGGAGTCTCACAGCTCATTATAGTGCCATATCAGCAGCTAGATTATTTGTGGATATGATTGTCGGATTACATGGCATCCCGAAATCAATTGTTTCAGACAAGGACAAAATTTTTATGAGCAAATTTTGGTCTGAGCTGTTCAAGCTTAGTGGGACTACTTGAAAATGAGTTCAGCTTACCATCCTTAAATTGATGGTCAAACTGAAGTCATGAGTGGATGCATGGAACAATACTTAAGAGCTTATGTTATGGATTGTCTGAAAGAGTAGCCTGAATTCCTTGCTTGCGCTGAGTATTGTTTTAACATAAGTTATCATACTAGTACTCATATGACCCATTTCAAATTTTGTATGGTAAGACCCTCCCACAATTCCTAAGTATGTGCAAGGGTAGACAAATATTGATGCAGTGGATAAATAGAGATGATTTGTTGAGGCATTTAAAGTCCAATCTGAGTCATGCTCAATTATGCATGAAACAATTATTAAACAAGCACAGAACATATAAGACATTTGAAGTGGGTGATTGGGTGTGCATGAAGCTTCAACCCTATAGGCAAACTTCTCTTGCCAATAGGCTTTCTTTTAAGCTTTCATGGTGTTACTTTGGGCCTTATCAGGTTAGTAGATGTGTAAGCAATGTGACATACTATTTACAATTACCACCAACATCCAAAATTCATCCTATTTTTCATGTTTCTCTACTAAGGAAAGCCGAGGGTGAGCAAAATGCAGTGGTTCATTTACCAGAAGATTCTTATGACAATTTTCCAATTGTCACCCCTTTAGCTATTTTGGATGTTTGAATTATACATAGACAAGGCCAAGTTTTTAAGCAATTGTTAGTACAGTGGGAGTCTTTTCCTATTGAAGATGCCTCTTGGATAGATCTCCAAGATTTTCAACGAGACTACCCAGAGAATCACCTTGAGGACAAGGTGATTTTTCCAGTTGAGGAGGAGCTTGTAATGACACGAGGACAAAGAGCTAGAAGATTTCCAACTCATTTACAAGATTACATCACATCCTAGATTACAGCTAAGAAGTATAGTAGAAAACACATGTAATATCTGTTCTTTTTCATATATCAAGTAGAACAGCTAGCATAACAAACATAGATCTGTTAGGACAGCTAGCATAACAAACATAGATTTGTTTGTAATATCTGTTCTTTTACATGTATCAATAGGTCAGTTGGCGTAACAAACTTATATTTGTTTGTAACAGAGTACTAAGCTATAATCTGAAGAAGTTCTTATAAATAGTAAAGATACAACAAAATCTAGGTACAAGATTTTACCCAACAAGTGATAGTCTTAAGGAGCATCTCCAGCTCAAATTCCAAAACATTTGTTCATCCCTTTTCCTTATTTCCTTTTCACAAACAAGCAACAAAAGTAGATTAGTAAGGATAGAGTTTAGATCTGTAACCAAGAAACATTTTGAGTAAGCGAATTGAAAATATTTGAAAACCCTAATTCTTCAAGAATATTCAAGAGAAAAGAAGATAGATAGAGAGAAAGAGAAAGAGAAAGGGAGAGTACTTACATTTCTTTTGCTATCGGAAGAGAGAGAAAGTTGAATGAGTTTTGTCTAAGATTGTATCTATCCTGTCCGTATTCTTTATTTGGTAGTGGACCGGGCTAGTATTGGACTTTAACATAATATGATATTAATATAAGCAAATAGTTTTAGTTGCCTTGGAAAAACACTGTAAATAATGTCAAGTGAAAAATGAGTAAAATTGAAAAGATAATACTGTAATATGGTTAAATACCGTGTAAGTTTCAAAAATAAAAAATAAAATATCAAAGAAAGTTGCTATTGTATTTATGTTAAATATCGAACAGTTTGATTCGGGTTAAAACATTCTAGATCAGTTTGATCTTTTGAATCGAACCGTGATTGTTTATATGCTATTTGAATCGAATTACAAACCGAACTGATATATAAGTGTTTTGCAGTTTAATTCAGTTTGGTTTGAATTTTGGTTCTATTTTGTTTAATTTGACAAACAACCAAAATGTAGCACCCGATAATATATGTATATATAACATATATTGAATGCCCATATGACAAGTTGTCGAGCCATATGTTTGAACTACCAATTTCCTCAACTACCTTAACTTGTCACTAATTTCACGGGAAGTTACAATATCTACCGTCACAGCAGTTTTGATTCTACAACTGGGGACAGCAAAAGACACTTAATCTTAATGGCCAAAGAAAAAAAGGACACCTAATCTTAATTACACTTCAGGGTGGTCTTTAAAAAAAAAAGGATTAAAAAATGTACAGAAGGGCTTTTGTATTTGCGATCCAACAATAATCATCATTCATCAATATGCAACATCATTCCTAGCCACAATGTCAACACTCTCAAAAGAAGAGGGGCATAGATGGGGGTTGTTAATGCTGAATCCAATTGGAAAAGTTGTTGAGTTTGGTTGATTGAAGCTTAATAATTGTGATTGCTTACAGTTTGCGATTATCCCAAAATTCCGGTTAGCTATCTTTTAGGATTTTAATATATAAAGTTCTATTGATGGATATTTTAAGACACTTGTTAAGAACCTAAAAATAAACTAATCTATTTATAGTTGATTATACATTTTACGAAAAAAAAAAAAAGTAACCCTTATTTAGTTTGAGTAAGTGTATTAAGGATACTTATTGCCATTTTGCTAATGTTTATATCATGAGGGATGTATATAGAAAAGGAGTTAGCATTGATGGAGAATGGAAGTAGTCAAGTTAATGAGGGGATTCCAGTAGACTTATCATCTGAAGAATTTTCCTATATTTAAGGCTAATGATCTAAACAAACTATTAGCCAATCCACCATACCATCATCAAGATCGTTTACATGGCATTAAAATTTACATTCTCCGAAGGCAATTAAGTGATTCAATTTGGTGGACTAGCTGTATTATACTTGAGTAAAAAATTTAAAGCTGAGCTAAGCCTTTCTTCTTGATTTTACTCATTGGAATCATGACCCATGTGGAACCAAAGATTTGTCAATCAGGATGGTCTTTAGGTGTCTAAATTTTCTAGTTTCAGATGAATACTATTCCTTTATAACAATATGATCCTTTTATAAGAATGTGACAGATTAGAGTTCTCATCCTGTGGCAGTTTGAGGGATTTAAAAAAAAAAAAATTACTTGGAATTGTTATTTTTGTGGGAGATTTATTAAACCCATACGATTTCTCCATGCTAACCCTTAGTACCATTTGGGACAAAATCTTATGATGAAATAGGGAGCTGAATCCAGGTTTTAACCAGGATCAAGTTGTCTTCGTCCTCACTATAGTGGTAATTATAAGTGTCAAAATATATACTTAAATTATAGCAGGACAATCCAAAAATCGTCCTCCATGGGGTGGAAAAATATGAAAAAGATTTATATTCAGTCTTCTGTAAATTAATCTAAAAGTGTTATGTTCGTGAAAACACTTTATTCTCATCTCTTTATCGGATTGGGAAAAAAAAAAGGAAAAAGAAAATAAGTATGAAGACATTATGTAACTTTTTTCTCCCATGCAAGTTGAAGGATAATATCTAAGTATTTTGAATTAGCTTAATAATTTAGTTCATCACATTAGTGAAATAGAATGCATTATTTTGGTTTTTTTTTTTTTTTTTCCCTATGTTAAACTATGCAAAATTTATTATTAACATAAGAGTGTATATCAACATCATATGTTAATTTAACACCGACGGTAAACATAATAACGTTATTATATAGTTTTATAATAATATATGATGTCATACTCCAAGTCTAGAAGAAGGGATAACTTGTCATATAATTCAACTAACTAGTAGGGCATATAACCTCTAAAAACATTCGATTCTTACAATTCATGCAATTGACCAATGCTTGAAGAACAGCAGTGCTCTTAACTGGTTAGCATAAACTTTAACAAGTTAATGATCTCACCAAGTTGGCAACAAACATGCGCCATGTTGATAAGTGCGAAAATCAACACAACAAAAATCAAAATTTTGATTTGCATTGACCTTTAATTTTTATCTATTCAATTTCAGCTATAACAATTGCTTCGTTTCTTTTTTTTTTTTTTTTTTTTTATTTCTTCTAACTCAATTTATCTTCTAGTAGTCGTCCACCATCTTCCCTATATTCGTTTGTGCATCGGCGCAAGAGTAATACCCCAAAGTTGCTTCCTCCCAACATCCCAATCCACTTATTTGCCCATCTTTGGTTGATCTAGATCCTGCATCATGAGAATAGCCATTTCGCATTCAATTTAGCTATTTCATCTCAACTTCAAAACCCATTTTAGTGGCTATCATCAATCTGTTTGTGCCATTTGCACCTCTATCCCATGCTAGAGTTAGGTGAACCTCATTAAAACTCAAACATGTCGCGTCATCCCAACCTCCACACCTGCTCTTAAGTATGACCCACATTCCCCACCTACGCTTGGAGTAGGAATCTCGCTATATGCACACTCATTATAAGCCGGTAACCAACACCAGCGAATATTTTTTACCCAATCCAATTCAATTCCAGTTTCATTCGTCAAGCATACACATTATAATAGTTGCCACAACATAAGCAAAACAACATCCACCAGAGAGCAACGACCAGTATCATCAAGATTGCGGTAATTAAGCCTACGTCATTCTTGTGAAAGGGCCAATGAAGAATAGTGTTAAAGGACAATCAAAGCTTACTTCAATCTCGTTGCGAATTTCGAGCAACGCCCTTTACCATGAAGGAAAACCACATTAGAATTTAATTCGTCTGTCTCATACCGGTATCTCGAGTTCTTCCAATCCTGGAACTCATTTAAGAATCGCTTGTCCTAAAATAAGAAATGAATTCTAGTTGGATTTACGGACAAATCCAAATCAACCTTGCATAGATGATGTCCCGCCTCATGGATTATTAGATAGAGCTTGAGAAGAAGAACCGTATATATATATCGATGTGCCTATACCAGTTAACTTAACGGCTTTGCATTTGAAAATTAATAGAGTTCGAAATTGTTTAGTTATTTATCTCTTTTCTTCGAAAAAAGGGTTTGAAAATGAGCCTACACAAAGACAGTTTCGTTAACACGATCATTGGAACCGGTTGCTTGAAAATATCTCGGCTGGCATCATTTTTTGTTGGACCCGGGGAGATAATCTCTTGATCACTGAAGTCTTGTACATGGTGGAGAGCGTCCTTTTATTGTCATTCTAAAGATTATATTTCATTTCCTTAATTAATTCCCTTAATAAGAAAGTGTAAAGGGTGAATTTGATCATATAAAAATATGATTTGCATCTTGGGTTGAGTGACAGGGATTGAAAAGTCCCGTCTATACTTAGAGATGACTCAAGGGAGGTTTGGAATGGTGAGTTTAAAATAAGGACCGCTTAATGCAACTTGTTTGTTCTTAGTCTCTCTCTCTCAGAGAAGCTCATGTACTTAAAAGAGGCTCTTCATTATACTTAAGATGATCCAATGGAAAGATTCATCAGTAGGATAACTCATTTCAGCTCTTGACACACCACGTGATCGAATGGACATTGCCAGCAACTAAATTCTATAAATACCCTAAGGTCATCCTCATTTGAGGAGATTTCAAAGATTCAGAGACTGTCATGCTGTTGGATCGAAAATTTGTAATCCTAAAGATCAAACATGATTCATAATGAAAACCCTTAGCTTCTTTTTAAGAATTATAGAGTTAATGCTACATAACTCCTTCGCTTACCATATGTGTTCAAACTCTCTGAGATTATTAACTCCTTCTCTTCCCGGTTATCTCGTCCTATGTCATCCTTATGTATCACTGCTAAGTTACTCATTTGAAGCCACATGTAACATGGTCAAACACTGCACACATATGATCTTTGGAAAGTGCTTTTTCTTTGTTACATTACAATTACTAATTTAGGTTATATATTAATATATTACAATATTAACTTTGAGTTTGAGTTCAAAATTGATTTAACCTTTCATTCAAAAAGAGATAAAATGACATTTGGTACACGAACTTAATATAATTATGAAATTAATTACCTATAATTTGAAAAGTATTAGTTTGATACACAAACTTTCATTAGTTTTGCATTCAACATTCTAAATTGTATTATTTTTTCAATTAACTGCTTTAACTTTACCAATATTTGTAATTAATTATCTACTATAAATACTATCAATAACCTTGAAAAAATTATATATTGTAAGTCAATACTTTTAAATTTCAGGTGTTTCATCATAAAATTAGCAAAATTTAGATACTAAATGTGATTTTTACTCTTCAAAAAGCTCAAACTTATCTCAAGGTCATTTAAACTTTGAGTAGACTAGATGTACATAAACAAATATTTTATACTAATTAAAAATAAATTTAATTTCTAAACTTGACTTAAATTTGGATAATATTATTTAAACTCCATTTATGCTTGATCTCAAGTTGTGTTAAATATCATGGAATTTGAGTTCAACACGATAAGCCACACAAGTAACTCATGCTTGACTCTACTTTTGTGAATCTAAACTCCACTGAATATTAAGTGGATTTTGAGTAGTTGTAAGTAAGTCTACCTTCACCTAGACATCGCCATCGGTTTCGGTTCCGGTCCCAATTTCGACTTTTTTCTTTTGGCCCTGTCCTAGCTCCACAACCAACCTTAATTATAAATGAAAAAAAAAATTAAGAGAAAAAAATGGTCCAAATAAAAAGATGAAATCGAAAAAAAAAATAGAGCATCTAAGTTTATTTATTCTTCTTGGTTTATCTATATGAGAACATCCTAAGAAATTATATTTAGTCTCAACTTTTAAGATAAATAGTTAATAAGATAAATTTAAAATTATTAAAAGGATAAAACAAAGTCGGATATATACAGGAAATGAGTAAGATACATATATTACAAACATACAAATTCAGTTTTTAATTTTTTTTCCAATAGCTGGAGAAAAAAATTAATTTTTATTTCAATTTTTAATTTTTATCTCAAAAGTATGCATGAATGATTTTGCTGTACATCAAGTTTTCTTTAATTTTTTTTTACATTTTCCTGTTTCGAAGTCCGAACGCTGCACGAAGCAGCACCTTCTAGCTTCTACAAATTCTTTAGTTATTTCTTTTCCTCCCCATCCGTGAGCCTCTAACGCTATTTCGAGTGATATATTTATCTTCTTTATATAAACTGAAGGCTTAGATTTTTATTCTTTTCTTTTCTTTTTTTTGGGCCAAAAGATATTTTTTTTCCTTATAGACTATTCTTAAATTTATTGTCCACATTTTTTTTTCTTTCTTTCTTTCTTTTTTTTTTAATTTACGTGGGTTCCATAAATTTATAGGTTAAAATATATGTTTAATATTATTTGGATCTAAGTAAGAAAAGTCCAATATATAATAATATCCATTATTTTCAAATTATAATATGTTAAAAATAGGTGGAATTATTGGGAGTTCAGCCGCATCATATGGTTAGTTTTTTTTTTTTTCTTCTTTTTTTTTCCGGAACCGGCTTGATTTCATTTGAATCTAATTAAGAAAAGTTCAATATATAATAACATCCGTTATTGTCAAAATATGTTTTGCTACAATTGGTGGAATTATTGGGAGTTCAGCCGTAGCATGCGGCCACTTTTTTTTTTTTTTAGAACCGGCGGTTCCTTGTCGATTCCGGAACCGGCCTGCACGATTCGATTCCAGGTGCAATTTCCGATTCCAACCTGAACCATGCGGACCACTACCTTCACCCTAGTCTCCATAATTTAATTTTAGCTAATATAAGGTTTATATTTAACTATTGGACCATTCATAAAATTTTTCTTTTAGAAAAGTCTATTAAGCTATATTATTGCTTGTAAAAATGTCCAATTTGGTACATGAATTTTGCATAAAAATTTTACTTGGTACTAGACCTTAAAGTAGTTAATTTAATATCTAATGAAATTTTTTGTGGCTAACTTTACTAAAATAGTAAAATTTAATAATATACCACCTCTTTCAAATCAACACATTAAAAAATGATATTAAAAAAATATTAAAAATAATCATAAAAAGTTTAATTAAATATTAAATTAATTGCTTCAAATTTCAGATATCAAAATCCTTTGTCAGCGTTTTCCTTTATCACTATACTGCAGCAGGAGAATCATAAAGGCTGCTTTAAGGCGTGCCATCGAAGTGTGGCAACTTTTCAAAAGAGATTAGCATTGTTGTGTGAACTTACTATCATGAAATAGCGATGCTTAGAGCTCTTATAATTTTCTCTTTGAAAATCCTTTAAATACAATGAGCCCTATAATTTATTTGTCCAATTCGACGCTAGTTGTTTATTTCTTTTAAGCTTCATAGCGGTTATTAAATTATGTTCAAGAATCTGAATTATATCCCATATGTCAAGTCGTCAAGCCATATGCAATTCGGTGGCCAACTTCCCTACTACCTTAACTTGGCACAAATAATTTCACGGGAAGTTAGTTTTATGCTGTCACAGCAGCTTTGATTTTACAACTAATTCCAATCACACTTCAGGATAGTTTTTAAAAGAAACAAGAGTTTACAGAAGGGCTTTCGTATTTGTGGTCCAATAATTATATGCTGCATCATTCCAAACCACAATGTCAACGCTCGCGGAAGAGGTGAACAGACAGGAGTTATTAATGCTGATTCCATTCGGTAATGGGTTTGGCTACTTCTTTGTGGGATATTCTTGTTTAGGGGTCTTTTAATGGACGAATCAGAACATTTGTTAAGAATTTAAAAATGAAAATATCATAAATTTTAAAATTGATTATACACTTTATTAAAAAGCGTATATATAGGAAGTATCAACTTTATTTACTTAAGAGGTTCAAGAATTCATATTTTGATGCAAGTTCTTTAATTCTTTTAAGTTCTTTATAATGCTATTAAATCAGGTTCAAGAATTCATATTTTGTCCCCGTATGACAAGTTGTCCAGCTATATCTACGCCATTCTATTCTAACCACAAACACCAACACCAACACCAGCTTCCCTGTTACCTTGACATGGTACCAATTTCATGGGAAGTTGCATTTTCTGAAGTCACAGTAGCTGTGCTTTTACAATTACAACTAGGGACAGCAAAGCAAACCTAGTATCAATCGCACTTCACAGGATGGTCCTCAAAAGAGAGGAGATTCTGCAGAGGGGCTCTTGTATTTGTGCTCCAATAATGATCATTAATATGCACCATCATTCAAAGCCACAATGTCAACACTCTCAAAAGAAGTGCACAGGTGCGAATTGTTATTGCTGATTCCATACGGTAATGCTATTGGGTTTGCTTGATTGAAGCTTGATGATGGTGATCGCTTTTAAATTTTTAGAATTTGTCAAATTGCAACTTGGGGTCTCGTGATTGGGTATTTAGAGCACTTGTTAAGAATTAAAAATTAGAGTTATCATATATTTTTTCCGATTGATTGTATACTTTATTAAAAAATTATATAAATTTAATAAAATTTTTTATTTAGTTTCTGGATAAATATATCAATAAAGGTAACCATTTTCTTAATGTTAATATCTTTGAGCTGGAACTCGGAGATATCATGTACAAAAAGAGTTGGCGTTGATGGAGGGAATTCCAACGAAGTCTTTTCATCTAAAGAATTTTCCTTTACTTAGGCAAAATGTCCCAATCTAACTATGAGCCAAGTAGGTCATTCCTTACTTTATTAGATTCCACAAAGTTATCATTATCGATTGCATGGCATCAAAATTACAATTCGGTGGAGCAATTAAGCAATTCAACTTGGTGGACCAGCTGTATTGAACTTGAAGGATAAATTTTTACATTTGACATGATCATGACCGTTGGAAAAGAAAAAATAATAACATATAATAAAAAAAAAAAAGAAAAAGAAACTTGATCATGACCACTTTGGGGAAAAGAAAAATTGATCATGATTACACCGAATGAAAAATGCGCCTACCAAGACAATTTTTTATGTGGAATTTTTTTTTTCCCTTTAATTTTCTTACCAAAGAAAGACAAACGATATTTCTCTCATAAAATATTACACCAAACACACAAATAAAAGTGATAGAGGATTCTCTATACTATGTGAAATATTTTTCCAATTTACTTAAGCATGACCTTTGATCCAGTAATCTAATTCATATATCCTTTTTCTTGACTCCAATTCCAAGGATATTGTTTCAAGTTCAATTACCTTAAGAGATGTCAGTTTTTGAGGAGGAACCAATATTTCGAGGAATTATTAAAACCCTATAATTTCTCCTGCCCATCATAATTACCATTTATTTCCCAATACAGACTGGTTTTTTTTTAATCAATTTGCTGCTCAATACGATATTAATAACAAGAATACAGATGTAAAATTGCATTAGAATATGTGATTTTAGTTTATATAGAATTTGCATGTTTCAAATGTGATTTTAGATCTAACTTGTAATATCTCTCCGCTACTAAGACTCCACACTCTTTCTATCTCTTTCTTCCATTTCTTTTATCTTATGTCAAAATGGCTTTGTCTATCATTCCCTGAAACACTGGCCTCATATATCTTGTAATGTCCTAAACTTAGGATTATTTATAACCTATCACATATCTACGATTAGTGTAGGTGCATTAAGACCTAAAACTAGCTAAGAACCATGTTTAATATTTGTTATAACAATAAACACTCATGACATTAACTTCAAATGAATGTCCACTTAATAAACAACCTATAATCACTAATACCTAATGACTAATACAGTTCATCAAACAAAGTGATACGGATTGGAGAATTTGTGTGTTTATGGATCTATTAGTATGACTCGACCTAGGGATTTGCTATATATTTTTTAGTTTAATGATTTATATGAAACTAAAAATTTAAGATTTGAATGATTTATCCTTTAATATAACACACAAAGAAAAAAAATCAAACTAAACATTTCTCTTAATCGATATGACACATAATTAAAAAGAGCAAGAAAGAATAATCTTGAGAAAGAAACCTCAATATTATTCAATAGGTCATGGAAATAATTCCAAGAAAATCAAGAGACAATTGATCACAATCAATGTCAAAAGGTGACAAAATATGTCAAAAAGATACTCTTAATATAACCTTAATGACCCTTATATAGTCTCATAAGTGAAGAAAGGATAATAAAGAAATATAAAAGCCTAAACAAATATAAAAGCCTACTCAAAAATAGGCAACTGAAACAGGGTACATAAACACAGGCAAAAGCATAGTCGTGCATCGAGGAGTGAAACCCACTGGACACTTGAACCAAGTGTTGTTCTAGAGTCTAGTAAAGATTTCAGGTAGGTTATGCCCTAAGCAGTGAACTCCTCAGCCACTTTATTTTTACATCATCTCTGTACTCATAGGTTCATGCATGGGCGGTCATCACGCATGGGCATACCATAGTGTCACACCCTAAGAGGTATTCTAAATATGACAGCCCATCATACACAATATAGAAACTTAAGAATAACTACCTTAATCACACAAAGACTATACTATGCATAATGCATACTTCACAACAAAGGAAACACCTGTAGAGTAGCATAATTCAAGACAATAGTAGATAATATGCAAGCAAGAGAACTAGATATAAATTAACTTAAACATCAGGATTACAGAGTCTTAGAAGCATACCCCTACTAATATCCACAATTAAACCAAAATATTACAGTCATCTATAAAGAGTCTCTAAAGTCTTACAAAAGTGAATTTAAACGAAATCCTATCCCTTCTAAGATTCCCTCCAAAAGCTCGTAGGGCCACTAGCCATTACCTCAAGCATCACAAGTCTTAGGAAGAGCCATAAGTACTCCCAATAAAAAAAAAAAAAAAAAAAAAAAAAAAATCTATACGAGCATAGGCTTATAACTCAGTTAGTGATATGATTCTCTTCATACATAGCATAAAAACAAAACCAAATAAGTTTGTTACTCAAGCATATGGTATGCTTATGCATTAAACACGTGAAACAAATAAGTATATATGCTTAACAGGAATCCATACAAGAAACGGATTTATGCCTTCTGTGATTAGGGTAGGGAATGCTCTTACAGGTCTTCATGACCTCTATTGCTAGTCCTGGAAACTTGCTCATAGTGATCGATCTGGCACAGCTCCTCCTTGAAGTCATATTCCCTAAATGAGTAGCTCCTCAAGCTAGAGCAATTCCCGTACTATGTGTATTGTTTGCAGTCCACTTAGTCTCACGTGTAGGAGTAGTAGCTTTTTACTATGTGACTCGACAAATGAAATGAGTGGCCATTTCTTTTGTTCCAGATCGTATTAAGGTTCATTAAGGAGGCCATCAAGCAATTATCTCATACACAATAACAACAAATACATATATATATGCACAAATGCTTAGCAACCACTTCATGGTTTCGATATGCTTAGCATTTACTTGATCACGCAGTACAGAACACATGCATAATCCCATGACATCCCTAAGACGTATTCATTTTATCTTTTCCTAAAAGCTAGTGCAACTACTTTTACAAGAAAAACAAGATACGTAAATCATAACGGAAACTCACTCAGCCATTGTCACAACATTCAATTAAAATAATTTTTCAGGAACAGAGTCTCCACTTCTTTGCTACCTGAACAAAGAAATACCTAAAATAAGTATTTCATACTATCTTTACTTGAAATTCTAATTTTATGATTTATATTCTCCACTTTTTCTAGTTACCTAGTTTAAACTTTAAAATAACCATATCTAAGTCATTTTAACTTCAATTTTTGCATTTGAGTAGTTGTTTTCTGTCTATTTCGAATGTTCTATCAATTTTTTAGGTTATCTTAATCATATAAGGTTCTTAAGGCCTCTTATTAGTGGGGGTCAAATTGCTTCTATATTTGTTTTAACTTTGTTTTAGTACTTTTCTAATGTCTAAAGTCCATAGGTTCTTTTAGCATGCATGTACTTCTATATGTAATTACAAATATGATCATCTTAAGATGTCAATACCAACATAACTATGATCATCTTAAGATGAAATCAGAACATGCAAGGATAAATGAAAAGAATGCAAGTAAAGAGTATTTGTTCATAGAATTTTTGTTAGCTTCTATTTCAAGAGATACAAGATCATATCCCTATATTCATTTGCGAACATCCCTAAACTCATCATAAAACACTTGAAAATAAAAACTCAAGGTAAAATTGGTCTTTTTAGGACTTCTAAGCCAAGACATCAACAAAATCAAAGGGGAAATTAAAGTCTTGTTGTGTGATCAAATTCGTGAGCTTTAAAACAAGTAAATCAAAATAGAAAAATGAAGTTTCTCACCTTAATCATGCCTAAGGGTCACAACATTCTTAGGAAAACAAGGATCAAGATTTTGTTTTGCTTGATCATTTTCAAAACATCGAATTTTACGTGTTTTAAGAAAGAGAAATCAAAGTTTTACAGCCGTTAATCAACATAGGGGTCTCAGCATTTTTGAAAAATAGGGGTAGAGTTTTGTTTTCAAACTTTTCTTTTACTCAAAATGATTTTCCTTGTTCCAAAATCAAAGTTTGTAAGAAATCTCTTTACACAATAAAGAATCATCATATAATCATAAGGAACAAAATTATGGACATAATATTGTGTTCATGAAAGATAAAATGGTCTATTGACCAATAAAACATGAAACATAAAAACAATATAAAATAAAATGGGAGTCTTAGAGTTAGGATAAGTCTCCTCGAGACTTAAAATGGACAATTCTCCATAAGACTTTAATATGAAAAAATCTAGGACTAGAATTTACAACTAGTCTTCTTAAGACATGAAGAGGACAAGTCTCCAAGATTTTGAATTAGGACAAATCTCAAGATCATAAAATAAACTACCTGTAAATAAAGTGCATAAAAATAATTACATAATGGATTAGAATAGTTAGATTAGTGAGCCTGTAGGCTCTAAGACATATATACACATTTATACATATGGTCAAATACAATAAGAATCAAGTATGATGTCTTGCATTTCTATTCCACAACATCATGCATCATGGGGAACTTTTCATGGAACTTGCTTGAAGACACGTTCATGACTTCATAAACATAACATAGGAGATGTGTTTAGAGTATTTACTTTAGCAAAATGTAGATAAAGTATGTGTGTGTGTGTTGGAAATGAGAGAGGGTAGAGAGGTGAGAATGGAGAGGTGGAGTGGTGGTGTAGAGAGGGAGAAAATGGGATAGAAATTAAAAGAGCTTTGAGTGTTTGAGGGAGGATTTGTAAAAGGTTAAAAGTAAGAGGGTGAGGGGTTTTTATAGAGAATGATGGTATGTGAAGAGTGGAGAAAATGAGAGAAAGAGGGTTTAAAGGAGGGGAGCCCACGTGAATTAGGGGAAAGAGAGAGAGAAGAAATGATTTTAGGGGGTAGGTTTTGCAACACGAAAGGATAGGGTGAAGTTCATGAATAGTAGGGAATAGTGACTTGAAAGTGATTGAAATGAATAGTAAGAAATAGTAATGAATAAATAATGAAATGAAAATATTTATCTGTAGGAGTCCAGTTACATGATAAGAATGGTATAATCAACGTTTTTGGAACTCGATATATTATTGCATAATTATAAGAAACTAATTTATATTATTTTATTTTAATTACTATTTGAATTGTGTTTCCTTATATTTGTTTAGGAGTCAAGTATCAAATTCATTTATCATAGGGTTTTGTTATCAAGTGTTTTATCAAATTTTTGCTTTGTTTTTGATAAAGCGTTTTTCCTAAGCAATCGACATTAAGGGTTTTGAGTTTGATACTATTCATTTGTACTCTATGGTTGTTGAACTCATCTAATCATATCTAGGTTTTCTAGGGTCTGAGATAGATTTGTTGAGGTTTAAGGTTTTGGTTTTGGTTTTAACCCTAGGGTTCTCATCCAAACCTACCAAAAAAACTATCGGTTTACACATGGTTCATGCATGCCTCTGAAATGCCTTTTGCTTGCCCATATTCACTCACGGTCTTTGACATAAGCATGAATTTCAATACTAGCAAGTTCTTCTTCAAATCTTACCTTTTCTCTATGCTTAGATACACTAGCTCATGCTTAATAGCAAAGTGCATCAGATAGCCCTGTAAATACTCCATCTCCTTCATTCACTTGATCAAGAATGATCTGTTCAGCTTAGTTCATCAATCCCTAAGTTTAAATCAAGTTATAAATTCAAATGAACCATGATTCCTATCATTTCCCCTAGGCTCATGAAGATTTTCCTAAAATGTTATGCAAGCTCATCTGAAAAATAAGATTATAAATTTTTTACACTGAAGAGTAGTTGAATCAACATTATAGGCATTCTTATTGACTCACTTATCTATCTTGAATTGCCCATTGACTTAGGTGCTAACTTTTGTCCTTTTCCTAAGAAATCGATCTTTGTTAAGGTACTGGACTCAAACTAAACTCTTTGTCTACGTTCATCTATTCTTCCTTTTACCTTATCATTTTCCGTTTGCAAGCAATCATATATTCTTTGATGCGACTGTTGAATTTGTCTAGAACTTTCTAATCTACTTTAGCTATCTTCAATAGTAGGAGCTTTAGAAAGCAAATCTAATGGTGTACAGAATTAAACCCATAAACTACAATTACATCAAAAGGCAACTTCCTCATCACATTATGGACCAAGAAATAATAGGCAAATTCCACAATAGCCAAACATGAATCCCAATCCTTCAAATTCTTCCCAATTATAACTTGTAATAAGGAACCTAATGTTCTATTCATAACTTCAGTTTGCCCATCGGTTTATGAATGGCATATAGTACTAAAAAATAACTTTGTACCTAACCTCCTCCACAAAGTCTTCCAAAAATAACCAAAAAATTTTACATCTTTATCGATAAGATTATGGAATATCATGGATCTTAACTACCTCTTAAAAACCAAACCAGAAATATAGACCATATCATCAGTTTTATGGCAATGAATGAAGTGTGCCATTTTACTAAGCTGATCAATCTTTGAGTTCTATAAAGGCTCAAAACAAAATCCATACTCAAATCTACCCATGGTTTAGTAGGAATAGGCAATGTTATATGCAACCCTTGTGGTTTGCCTCTACTCTTGTTTCTCTTATGAATAGAATATCTCTCAATCACTTCATGAACATCCTTAGCCATGTTATGCTAATAAAATTGCTCTTTCGATGCATTAAGAGTATGATGGTCACCAAAATGCCCAAAAGGTTTACCATCGTACGCTTCTCTAATAAGCATCTCATGCATAGAGCCATATGAAATGCATAACTTTCCATATTGAAATAAATAATCATTGGTCATATGATAATCATTCATTGATTTTCCTTCTTTACAAGCTACAACAATGGGTGCAAACACTCTATCATGAAAATATTGCCTCACAATATGCTTAAAGCCTAATAGCTTCATCTGCATAGGATTCAACAACACATGCCTCTTAGACAATGGTCAGCTACCATGTTAGTATCACCCTTCTTATACTTAAAAGTATATGCAAATGTCTTCAAGAGTTCAACCTATCTTGCATGTCTCTTGGACAATTTATTTTGACCCCTCAATTACTTCAAAGACTGATGGTCAAAAAATATAATGAACTCTTTAGGTAAAAGATAGTGTTGTTACGCTATAAAAGTTCAAATCAAAGAATTCAACCCTTTGTCATAAATGGGGCAATTCAAAGTTGCTTCATGTAGCTTCTCGCTAAATAGGATGACGTATTATTTAATGGAAAGAGGATTAAATTGTTTCTTATGAAACCTAAGGCTGTGAGACAAACACATAGAGGGCTGAATCCCCCAAAGAAAGAATTATTATTACTGACACAAGGAGTGTTTGAGAAGGAACTTGCTATTGGACAATCTATGTATTTGTTACATGTGAGATAGGCTTTAGGGATAGAAAGTGAATCTCCTATTCCATATGCGGTTCAACAATTATTGAAGCAATTTTCAGACATCTTCCTTGAAATGCTTCCTAAGGGATCACCTCCTTTAAGAGGAATTAAGCACCAAATTGATTTGGTACTTAGAGTGACTTTACCTAATTGGCCAGCCTATAGAATGAATTTCAAAGAGGCTAAAGAATTGAAGAAGCAAGATGATGAATTGCTAGAAAAAAGGTTTGTGCATGAAAGCACGAGTCCGTATTTGGGGCTAGCATTATTGGTACTAAAGAAAAATGATGATGGTTGGCGAATTTGTGTAGATGGTAGGGCGGTAAATCACATTACTATGAAATATAGGTATCTTATACGTCGCCCTAGTGACATGTTAGATGAATTGGATAGTGCCTAATGATTTTCTAAGATTGAATTAAAGAGTAGGTATCATCAAATAAGGATAAAGGCTGGAGATGGATGGAAAACGACTTTCAAGGCCAAGCATGGTTTCTATAAGTGGACGGTGATGCCTTCTGGCTTGTCCAATACTCTTAATACTTTCAAGAGATTGATGAAGTATTGTTGAGGGAATTCTTGGGAAACTTTGTAGCAGTTTATTTTGATGGCATCTTTATCTACAGCCCGGATTTTAATAGTCATGTCATGCACTTGACATAGGTTTTCATGGTATCAAGGAAGAAAAAATCGTATGTCAAATTAAAGAAGTATATTTTCTATCAACATGTGGTAATATTTTTTAGATATGTAGTATCTGGAGAGGGCATTCATGTTGATGATGAGAAGGTTAAGGTCATTACTCAGCAGGGCATTCCTTCTAATGTTTCTGAGGTGTGTAGCATTCATGTACTTGCTACTTTTTACAAGAGATATATCAAAGATTTCAGCACTATTGCAACACCTCTTATAGAGTTGACAAAGAAGAGGATTCCTTTTTGTAGGATTCAAGCAATTGATCGAAGCTTTTTAGTTGATGAAACAGAAGTTGACTTTAGTGCTTGTGTTAATGCTACTAGATTTCAACAAAGTTTTTAAGTTCAAGTGTGATGCCTCTAATGCTAGATTTGGTGCAGTCCTCATATAAGAGAGAGACATCCTATTGCCTACTTTAGTGAGAGGATATATGATGCAGCTTTGGATTATCCCATCTATGACAAAGAGTTATACTCTTTGATTTGAGCTATTATGGAATGACAACACTATCTTTTACCTTAAGAGTTCATTATTATTTTTCTTTTACCACGAGTCTTTGAAGAATTTAAGGTAAATTGTTTAGGAGACTTGTGAGATGGGTTAAATTCTTGGAGACATTTGCATACACAGTTAAGTATAAGTAGGGAGATATAAATGTGGTAGCTGATGCATTGTTTAGGAGGCATGTGTTATTGGATTTTATACAAGCTAAGTTATTGGGTTTTGAGCATATTGTAGGGTGATATTCTGATGATAAAATGTTTGCACCTATTGTGGTAGCTTGTAATGAAGGAAGATCGGCAAATAATTATCATATGACTAATGGTTGTTTGTTTCAACATGGGAGGTTAAGTATTCCATATGGCTTTATACACGAGATGATTATTAGAGAAGTACATGGTGGTGGACATTCTAGGCATCTTGGTAACCTTTGTACTCTAGATGCATAGAAAGAGCACTTTTCTTAGCCTAGCATAGCCAAGAAAGGTAATTGATCAATAGGGTTTTGGAAACAATTCTAAGAAAGTCATCAAAGGTAACTGATCACCATTAATGTCAAAAGATGTCAAAGATAGATAGGCTACGTTTAACATAACTGTAATGACCATTTCATACTCCCACAAGTTGGGAAAGGAAAAATATGGAACATAAAAGCCAATACAAATAAAATAAGAAACTAAAAATAAGCTTGAGAAACAGAACATGAAGACACTCTAAAAAATATAGGCATGCATTAAGGTTGCCATAAAAAATCTCACCATAATCTCACAACCAAACCTCTGAAATGGCCCGAAATGTAGTCATGTAGTCTAGATACCAGCATAGGTACAACCATATCATAGGCGGTGTCCTCCTCTGTGACTTCATTTTTCACAAACAATGTTTGTGTGGTCTCAGGCATAACCATACATAAGGTATGTGACCCTTTACGGCATCATTCACTTGCTTAGATTCTAACACCATCTTTGTTACGGCTTTGTTCATCAAACCTAATCAGTTATCCTTTAAATTTTATCATTCCTTCAGGTTTAAACACACTCGATCATATATATTAGGAAAGTGTGTCTCATAATGATGTAAATACTTCATCTCATCTTCATTCAGCTCATCTGTAATATACAAAATAATTATAAGTGATAAGTGTTCACAAGCTATTAGATTTTAATATGCCTTTATGTTGATGTGAAAAAATAGGTTAACTTTGATCAATTTCGGTTAGAACAAGATTGGCATCAACTGGATCAAGTTTTGTAAATTTTGCAATTTTTGACATTGTACGCCTGCGGCACCTCCTGGGAATCTACGCCGCCGGCGTAGGATGGGAACAGTAGCGTTTTCCTCAACGCTGGGAGGAATGCTACCGGCGTTCACTAGTTTTTTTTCTCAACACCGGCATGAAAGCTGCCGGCATAGGACAAGGATTTTCCGGCATATGAAGAAAGAATTTAAATTCTGGAAATCAAAGCCCCGATGAACGCTGCCAGCGTTCGTGTAAATTTGCCAGCGTATGGTGTACGCCGGCAAGATCTGCAAGTACGCCGCCGGTGTATGACCAAATTTCTATAAATACGAACGCGAAAAACATTTTCGACAAATTTTCTTTATATTATTTTCTCCTTCGTGTAAGAGAGTTTTGGAGTGTTCTTGGAGATTTATGCTTGGAGAATCATGGGGAGAGTGTTTTTGATCCAAAGTAAGTAATCTTAACCTTCTCATTTGGATCTTATACAAATTTATACAAGTTTCTTAGGGTTTGGTCGAATTTCTACATGAAGGTTATTGGAGAAAAACCTTAGCACGTGTGAGATCAGTGAATTAGTGAATGCGAGATGGGTTTTAGTGATTCAAAATAGTAAGTAAATCTCCTCTATTATGGATTCCAACAAAATACGATTTAAACAATCCTTATATGTTCTTTATGTTATGCGAATTAGGTTTTGTGAAAATATTTGGTGATTGTGGAGTTTTGTGCGTTCCTTGTTATTCTTGAGGATAATTGTGGAGTTTGATCGGAATAGACAGTGCAATAACGAGATTTCTAAATCAGGTTAGTGTAGATAGGTTGTTTTATGTTAAGTTTGATTTATCTATGAATGTTGGTGATTTTATATGTTATATGTTACAGGTTGAGTTTGGCGTGTTGTTTGATATCGGGTTTGGGAGTTTGAGAGTTTGGTGGTAGTGGCTGGTTGTGTTGTGGTTTGGTTTTCTAGTAGTTGTTGACGGTTGTCTTTGAATAGTTCAAGTTATCTCCTGAATATAAAAGGTACGACCAATCCATTGTTTGATGTATGTGCTTGTAGATTAGAATTTTGTGAATGGATGTAGGAACAGAATTGCATAATGAACTTAATAAATATTCGGCTTAATAATTGTCTGCTGGTTGTGGTTGGCTTTGACCAGTAGAGACCTGGCAGACAGTGATACTGGTGAGGCACCCTGATGATCTTAGTGTGAGGTTGTCCCGAGTGGACTCGTGCTAAGATATGATTCCGGTAGAATTTAGGTGTTCAGGAATTGGGATGTTTGGGGAGTACCCACTCATCCATATATGTATATGATTACTTATTTTCAAAATCAGTTGGTTGTTTTTAAAGTAGAGTCTGAGTTACTCTGAGTTCGGATTTATGTATACTGGATTCTGAACTGTGTTGTTTTGCTAGACTAAAATAGATAATAAACTGTTGTATGCATTTAGTTCAGTTGCATTTATTTATACATGTTGTTTGTGCATATCCTTGTTTAAACTGGATTGGATATTATCGTACTGGGCTTCGCCACTCATTCTATTATATTTCAGGTGCAGGTGATGATAGTGTGATATATGATCTATCGGGTTTTGATATCGTCTATGAGGATGGGGATGGCGTTAGCTGTCCTGACTACCCTGCTGATGACTAGTTGTATAGTCATAGATGACATAGGATGGATCAAAGAAGACTTTTTATGTCTGGTTGTTATTCGATGTTAGATTCATGTTTTGTTCATTGAATTTTTCAGTTTTATTTGGAGTTTTATATGTGGTAATAGTTTTAGGGTATGGTTCGACTTGTTGACCTGCAGTTATGTCAACAATGTCTAGTTTTCTGATTATAGAGATATTATTCTTATCAGAATGTGTATTTATGAGGACCACATGTCTTCCTTTATACCTTGTGAGTTATAAGGTGTTATTCATGTTATTTGTGAAAATTGAAGCCTTAGCGTGTTCTATTAAGAGAGGACACGTGGCGGGTTGTAATGCCAACAGGTTAGGGCGTTACAGCTTAATTGGTATCAGAGCAATAGGTTTTGAATCTGGTAGACCTAAGTTTTGACTCCTTAGGACGGTGAGATATGATGAGGGGTAGATAAATAGGGTTGTTGTCTAGTTAAGCTATTGATGTTTAGATTTAAGTTGTTTGTATCAAGTTGGATACCCTTGTTCTAATCTATGAGGTTTTGTTTGTTTTAGAATGCCGCCCAGGAGAAGAAATACTGAGGAAAATGAGGATGAACATCAGGCTCACAATGAGAATTTACCACCTCCACCGGCAGGACAAGCACCAGTGGATGTAGCACAGCTTATGCAGGCTGTGAATGCCTGATAGGAGTGGTGGGTCAGAGCAGCAGGATATGAGGAGGGACATGCAGATAGTCCAAAATGCTGATGCTTGGAGGCAGAGACACAAAGGCTGAATGGAAATGGGGGTAATGGAGCCCGACATCCAGATGTGCTGAGCCTTAACAAGTTTGTGGATTTAGTGCACAAGTTTGAGCCAGTGGGAAAACCATTGGAAGCTCAGGTGTGGATAGAGGAAGTGGAGAAAACATTTGCAGCATTGGACATTCCTGAGAACAAGAAGGTGGAGTATGCATCATATTTGCTGTCTGGTAGGGCAAATAACTGGTGGGCGAGTACTAAGAGGCACATGCCAGGGATGTTACATGGCAGATGTTTCACCAGGCTTTCTTCAGAGAATACTTCCCCGACAGCATTAAGCAAAAGATGTTGCAAGATTATTATACGCTGCAGCAGGGAAAGCTTTCAGTTGAGGATATGAGGCCGAGTTACACAGATTGATGAGGTTTCTACCTGATGCACTGAAAGAAAGTGAGGAAGCAAAAGTTAGTCGATTCATCACTGGATTGGAACCGGAGATACAGTACCAGGTGAACTTGATGGATCTGAGCAATTATGCAGCGGTTGTGAACAAGGCTAAGATGATTGAGCAGGGTTTGAGCAGAATCAGGAGCCGGGAACCACCGAAGAATTAGGTATATTAGGGAAGAGACCAGCTATCAGTGTTGTTACCCAGGATAAGGGAAAGAGACCATTTGTGCAGCAGTACAGATCTGTAGGGCAAAGTTCTGATAAGAGATGCCCTAGATGCCTTGGGCCACACGACCTGAGGGACTGCAAGTGGATAGAGAACGCGTGTTTTTCATGTGGAAAGTTGGGACACAAAAGTAATGTTTGCACAGAGAAGACAGTTCCACAGGTTTTCTGTTTTAAATGTGGTCAGAGAGGACATAGAGCAGTGGACTGCAAATAAAGACAGTTGGGCAGAGTTTCCTATGGAAAGAGTCAGTGAGCACCAGCTAAGATTTATGCTCTTCAGAGGAGTGAGACAGCTTCTATAGACACTGTTGCGGGTATGTTATCTATACTACAACATAGTGCCTATATTTTATTTGATACTGGTGCTAGCTTCTCATGCATATCTGAATCTTTTGTGAGTACATGTGGTTTATGTGTGGAGATCATGTCTGATGTGGTATCTGTTAGTACTCCTTTGGGTTCTGGATCTTTTGGATAGAGTTTGTAGATCTGTAGATATTGTGATAGAAAATAGACATCTACCTGCTGATTTGATTGTGATTGATATGGTGGATTTTGATATTATTCTGGGAGTAGACTGGTTAGCAAAATATCATGCTGTTATAGATTGCCATCATCTAGTGATAGAGTTTGATTTACCTGATGGAGATCGGTTTGAGTATAAGTTAGTGGCACAAAGACCCCAGTGCTACCAACTTATGAGTTGTGGGGTAAATCAGTTTTGGCATCGATGATAAAGGAAGATAAACAGATAGTGGAAGTGACAGATATAGTTGTGAGCGAGTACCCAGAAGTTTTTCCAGATGATTTACCTGGATTACCACCTATGAGGGAAGTGGAGTTTGGAATAGATTTGGTGCAGGAACTACACCGATATCAAAAGCACCCTATAGGATGGCTCCTACCGAGTTGACAGAGCTTAAGGCGCAGTTGGATGATCTGCTAAAGAAAAAGTTCATACGACCGAGTGTATCGCCATGGGGAGCTCCAGTACTTTTCGTTAAGAAGAAAGATGGAAGCATGGTTATGTATAGACTACAGGGAGTTAAATCAGGTGACAATAAAGAATAAGTACCGTTACCAAGGATTGACGACCTGTTTGATCAGTTAGCAGGAGCTTCAGTTTTCTCTAAGATTGATTTGAGATCTGGATATCATCAGTTGAGGGTAAAGGCAGAGGATATTCAGAAAACTGCTTTCAGGACGAGGTATGGACACTATGAATTCGTGGTCATGCCTTTTGGATTAACGAATGCTCCAGCAGTGTTTATGGATCTAATGAACCGAGTTTTCAGAGAATACCTTGATATGTTCGTGGTAGTATTCATAGATGATGTTTTGGTATACTCGAGGAATAAGGAAGAACATGAGGAACATTTGAGATTGGTTTTGAATAGGTTGAAAGAGGAGCGGTTATATGCCAAGCTTTCAAAATGCGAGTTTTGGTTGGAGCAGGTATCATTCTTGGGGCATATAGTAAATGGAAGTGGAATATCGGTAGACCCCGAGAAAATCAAAGCAGTGGTTGAATGGCCAAGACCTAAAACTGTGTCAGAAATCAGAAGTTTTCTGGGAATGGCAGGTTATTATCGGCGATTTGTGGAAGATTTTTCCAAGATTGCCAGTCCTTTGACGAGGTTGACACAGAAAGGAATTAAGTACGAATGGTGCGAGAAGTGTGAAAACAGTTTCCAGTTGTTGAAAGACAGATTAGTGAAAGCACCAGTGTTAGCATTGCCAGTGAGTGGTGAGGAATATGCAATCTATAGTGATGCCTCGATTCAGGGATTAGGATGTGTTTTGATGCAAGGGGGCAGGGTTATTGCATATGCCTCGAGACAGTTGAAACCGTACGAGAAGAATTATCCTACGCATGACTTGGAACTAGCGGCAGTTGTACACGCTTTGAAACTTTGGAGACATTATCTGTATGGTGAGAGATGCAAAGTGTACACAGATCACAAGAGTCTCAAGTATATATTCACACAGAGGGAATTGAATATGAGACAGCGTAGGTGGCTGGAATTGATTAAGGACTACGACATCGACATAGTCACCCAGGGAAAGCAAATGTCGTGGCAGATGCGTTGAGCAGGAAGCGGGTAGAGAATTTGGCAGCTATGGTTACTACAGAACGGCATTTGGTTGATGATATGAGGAAATTCGGATTAGAGATAGTCACAAGACAAGTAGGTGAACGGTTGGCTAATATGAGAATACACCTACTCTTGTGGACAGAATTAAAAGGTCAGTCAGATGATCAGAGTATATTGGAGATCAAAAGAAGAATGGAAATGGGACGAGCACAGAATTTTATGTTGATGATGAAGGTATTTTGCGGTACAAAGGAAGGTTATGTGTGCCGATTCAAGGAGATTTAAAGAAAGAACTGCTAAAGGAAGCACACTATTCTAGTTATTCCATACATCCGGGAGGGAACAAGATGTACCAGGACTTGAAAAAGTTGTATTGGTGGAATAACATGAAAAAGGAAATTGCAGAATACGTCTCTAAGTGTCACACGTGTCAGATGAAATATCGAACACCGGAGACCGGCAGGAGAGTTGAAACCGTTGCCAATACCACAGTGGAAGTGGGAACACATCACGATGGATTTCGTTTCCGCTTTACCCAAGACGAAAGAGAAGTTTGATTCGATTTGGGTTATTGTGGATCGTCTCACGAAAGCAGCTCATTTCATACCTATCAAGACCGGTATAAGTTGGAACGGTTAGCTCAGTTGTACATCAAGAAATTGTGAGGTTGCATGGAGTACCGGTATCCATTATATCAGATCGAGACACGAGTTTGTGGGAAGGTTTTGGAAGAGTCTACATCAGGCATTGGGAACGAAAGTGTATTTAGTACAGCTTATCACCCACAGACAGATGGTCAGTCGGAAAGGACTATTCAGACCTTAGAGACATGTTGAGGGCGTGCGTGTTGGACTTTAAAGGATCTTGGAATGAGTATCTGCCTTTAGTAGAGTTTTCGTCACGCCCCGAAGGGTACCCTAAACGTGGCAGTCTGCCGTACACAATATTAAAGTCTAAGAATGACCACCTCAGTCACGCGAAGGCTTCCATACTATGTACAAGGCGTCTAACACATAAAGGACACACATCGGAATGATACGTTTTATATTGATACAATTGAGTAACAATGTAAAGGAAATACAATCCACTATACTCCAAATACAAAACCCTATACTTGAAAATACAATTCATCAAACTTCAACTACATTCATCCCAAGACTTCACTACATAAAGCTATTACAAAGCAAATCATAAAGCTTAGCCAAAAACTTCAAGCACTCTTATATCTTGCCGAAATCCCAAAATCATTCTCGGCTTCAACCATCTCGGTCCCCACTTAGCATTCTTGGAATAATCTGCTCATTTAAACAACTATTGGGGTATAAGCTACACTAGCTTAGTGAGATTCATTTCCACAATAATATACTCAATTGTAAAATATACAAACAAGTTTATTTAAACAATCATATGAATGCACAAGCACGTGAGCATACAAGCATATGACTTTCCGGTAGCCATATGTGAATGGATTTACGCCCTCCATTCGAGGTTTGGGGTGGTCCATAAACATGCGACCACAATTCCAATATTTTCTCTTGTGGTTTATAGTGTCTACTCCACTGCCCATTAACATAAGTGACCTCATAGGCCCTTGATGTTAACGAAGGTGGTCATCCACCTGTTTATATGTATTGGTTTATAGTGTCTACTCCACTGCCCATTAACTTAAGTGACCCTGCAAATCCTTAATGTTAACGAAGACCCGCTGCCTCCCGATCATACTTTTGTTCCCACCAAAAGTATTCTCGTAATGCAATGTGACTCACTAAATGATATGCATGTACAGTTTATTTATAGAATCGTAGCAAGTTCATTATGTAATTTAAGAGCGATCATAGAGCATTTCAAACAATCCAAGTCTATACTAACTCAAACAATATTATTTCAACAAGTCTCGTCTCAATATACTTATCATTCATTCAACAGGAAAAGTTCATTTCTCATCAACAATTTTATCTTCACCTAAGTCTAGTGCTACTACAATTACAAGCACACTCAATGAGCATAATTACTTAGGAAATGAACTCACTCGGCCATTGGATCACCGGTCTTCTAGTAATAATAATCCGGTGGCAAAGAGTCAATGTTCTCGGGTTCACCTAATCACATAAGAAATACTCTAATGAGTATTCTACCATCTAAGGATACTAAAACTCTAAGAAAACTTAGCGAAATCGAAATTCGCGTCATTTTCGAAGTCCCGATTTAAATGGCCATAACTTGATCATTTTAACTCGGAATCTCGCAAATTTTATATCGATTTCTATCTACTTCGGAAGAGCTTTTTAAATATGAAGTTTAAATCAAGTTTTGAAAATATCTAAGCCTCGGAAATGAGGGATCAAATCTATACAGCGGTTATATAGATTCCGAAAATGCAGTTTTCATGAATGCACTTGAGATTCCTAAGTGCAAAATGAAACTAAATACTATGGCAATGATTTTCCCTATCATGAATGTTATGATATGACCTCTAATGAGCCTAAGTTCTTATAAATTTTTAGACTCAAAGAATTTAAATAAACTTTTTCCTAGAAAATCATTTCATGCTATTGTTTAATAAGTAAGCTTACTACACTTGGTCACACTTACTTATTATAAGGATTTTCTTTAAGAAAACTCCACTTTGTTTGAAGAAATTTTGACCCTTATATTAGTTATATCCTAAGGCCTTTATTTCTTTAATAAAATCTTCATTTGTAAACTTTTAAGTGGATCTTACACTAGGGTAGTTCCAAAAATCGAATTTAGAAAACTTCATTTTCAAGTTGATTCTTTTAAGAAAAATGCATTTTATACTTAGATCTTTAAGTATTTATTTTACCTATACCCTAAGGACTTTATTTATTTAAGAAAATATCATTTTTGAAGTTGGAAAACTAGTGTTTTCTAATCATCTATCATTATTACGAATTTGGTTTTCAAGACTTTTAACTCAAAACTTCTATTGGACTTCATCTCTTTTTTAAATATTTTCTTTAGTAAAAACTCATTTAAACTTATGAAAAATGTTACCAAACATTATCTATCACCTATAGGCTTCATTTTTCTTGTAAAACACATGTTTAGAAGTCGGTAAAAGGGTTTTTAAACTAGGTTTCTCAAGTCATCGAATTTACACAAACTCATTTCTTGAAAAGTGTTTTCCTTTTTAGCTTTATTAACTCAGCTACTTATAGATCTATATACTAGGAAGGTTATTTACTAAGGACAAAAGCATTGAAGACATTAATGCACATAAACTCAAAATAATGATGAGATCTTAAATGCCTACATGAATATGAGTAGTAAAATGGTAGATCTACTATATCAAGTGCTTAAATAAGTTTTGAAAACATAAAAACTACTTTTTATAAGAGATCTTTTGTTCAAAACACTTTTTGATGAAAAATCATAAAGCTTATGCTTGAAAGCTCCTTTAAATGTTAGATCTACTTTGTGATGGTTCGGTATTCTTGTTTCGACATTTCCTTGTCCCTAGCAAGAGCTCATGGGGTCCTTGGTTGGAAATATCCAAGAATAACCTAGCCATTACAAAGATCGAAGAGTAGAAGGAGTAAAAGCTCATTTACTTAAAGTAAATAGGAGATAAAAGAGAAGGAAACAAGTTGTGTGTGTGTGGGAGAAGGCCATGGGTCACGGCAATGAGGGAGTGGAGAGGAGAGAATTGAGAGCTTTACTTTTTGTAAAAGTTTGAAATGTGAAAGAATGAGGAAAGAGAGAGAAAATGTAGTTTATATATCAATTGGAATTAAGTTAAAATGGAATAAAACAAATAAAAAAAATTGCAAATTGGAACTTGTTGGGGAGGGTTTCACGCCAACCAATGCATGAGGAAAAGGGGGTAAATTTGATTTTTGATTAACTTGTTTTGATTGATTTGTTTGATAGCTTGCACATCAATTGTCATAAATTGTATTAAAAATCAAGGGACAAAAAGTCTTTGAAAAGGAAGTGATTGAGTGATGGTAAGTGTTGCAAGTATAGGGTGTACAAATAGGTAGTCATAGGTTGTACTTGTGAATAGTAATCAAGACAACTTAATTACCGGTAGTAAGAAAAATACGAATAAGAAGGTTATAATTGTATTTTTCGTAAGCCGGAAAATTATGAAATTTATATTTTTGAAATCCTTATTTTATTTTGATTCTAATAAGTATTCATAAGTAAATTTTTGAAATTCTAGTTCCGGGGCACGCTTTTCCATAATGGGGCTCGGGATAACCAAGAATAGAAAATTTTTCGAAATCAAAACTTTCCATGGTTTAAAATATACTTTAAAACAATATTCCATATTAAATTATTTTATAAAATTTCTTTTGATATAAAACCGAAGAAAAGCCGGATATAGGGTTTCTAGGTTTTCTCATAACGCTTTGAACTAAACCGGTTTAGGGTTTCATTTTTCGGTTTCGAAGTTTACTTGATTACTAGGAAATCCGAGGTATACATTATAAAAGTAATAAAATTGTGTAATGAAATAAAATGAATAATGCAAAAGACTAATCAATTAACGGTAAAAATGAAAATACGATAAAAAGGTTATAACTGTAACTTTTATAACCCGAAAAATTATATAACTGATATATTTAGAAATCTTATAAAATTACGAGTCTAACGGTACTAATGGTATGTTTTTGATATCTCGAGCCCCGGGACACGCTTTTCGAAGTCTGTATCCAAACGGGTTCGAAATAGGTCAAAAATTTACCAATCTGATAATTATAAACGAACTTATATTACTATGAGTTATTCTATATATTTAAACTACATCTCGGCCTCTAGGATTAGGGGTGCTAGATTGCCGGACTTACACTATTGTATTCCGGTTAGGGTTTCCGGGTGATTTTCCGGTTTAGACCTTTGCCAATTTGGAAACTGATATTTATGTTTATATAACATATTTAATTTGAGAAATTTATTTTAAATTTTATTTTTGTAAGTATTTAATAACTCTTAATGTTTTCGGAATTCTTTAATTGGGTTTTATTTCCAAAGTTAATCATTATTTACTTTTTAATAATTTGTTTTTGGCTTTCTATTACCCGATTTTACAAGCCGGAGCTAAATATGGAATTTTTCGTACGTCGTGGTTTGAATTTGAAAACCACTGAGTTCTTATTTTATTGTTTAAAGATTTTCATTTTCTCAAGATTGAGAAGTTTCTGAATTCGTTCGTGATTTAGGACTTATCAAAATTCGGTTTTAATTTGGAGTGATTTTTAGGGTTTATTTTCGAAGTTCATTTTGAAATTATTTATTGAAATTTTCCTGAGCTTACAGTTTTCGTATAATAATAGCTATCAAGCTTCGATTGGTATGCCTTCATTTGAAGTGATGTATGGTAGGAAGTGCAAATCACCTATTCACTAGGATGAAGTAGGTGAAAGACAAATGTTGGGACCCGAGTTGGTTCAGGATGCAATCGATAAAGTCAAGTTGATCAGACAGAGGTTACAAACTGCTCAGAGTCGACAAAAGAGTTATGCGGACAAAAGAAGAAGACCCTTGGAATTTGAAGTGGGTGAGCATGTATTACTCAAGATATCACCAACAAAAGGGGTTGTTAGATTTGGACTACGAGGAAAGTTAAACCCTCGATACGTGGGACCATACGAAATATTAGAAAAGATAGGCGACATAGCTTACAGATTGGCCTTACCGCCTGATCTAGAAGGGGTACGCAATGTGTTCCATGTGTCAATGCTTAGAAAGTATGTCCGGGATCCGAATGAAGTCATTGCTCTTGAACCGTTAGATGTTCAACCAAATCTTACTATAGTGGAAAAGCCGATAAAAGTTGTTGATTCTAAAGAGAAACTTTTAAGGAACAAGGTTATCAGATATGTTCGGGTACAGTGGACGAATCAAACAGAACGTGAAGCTACTTGGGAACTGGAGGAGGACATGAGATCCAGATATTCCGAGATATTTCAATGATTCAGGTAAATTTTCAAGGACGAAAATTTTTTTTAGGAGGAGATAAATGTAATATACAAAATAATTATAAGTGATAAGTATTCACAAGATATCAGATTTTAATATGCCTTTATGTTGATGTGAAAAAATAGGTTGACTTTGATCAATTTCGTGTTAGAATAAGATTGGCATCAATTGGATCAAGTTTTGTAAATTCTGCAATTTTTGACATTGTACGCCGGCGGTGCCTCCTGGGAATCTACGCCGTGGGCGTAGAAATGGCGTAGGATGGGAACAGTAGCGTTTTTCTTAACGCTAGGAGGAACGCTGTCGGCGTTCACTAGTTTTTTTTCTCAACACCGGCATGAAAGCTGCCGGCGTAGGACAAGGATTTGCCGGCGTATGAAGAAAGAATTTAAATTCTGGAAATCAAAGCCCCGACGAGCGCTACCGGCGTTCGTGTAAATTTGCCAGCGTATGGTGTATGCCGGCAAGATCAGCAAGTACGCCGCCGGCGATGGGTCGGCGTATGACCAAATTTCTATAAATACGAGACGCGAAAAGCATTTTCGATAAATTTTCTTTATATTATTTTCTCCTTCGTATAAGAGAGTTTTGGAGTGTTCTTGGAGATTTATGCTTGGAGAATCATCGGGGAGTGTTTTTGATCCAAAGTAAGTAATCTTAACATTCTCATTTGGATTTTATACAAATTTATACAAGTTTCTTAGGGTTTGGTCGAATTTTTACATGAAGGTTATTGGAGAAAACCTTAGCACGTGTGAGATCAGTGAATTGGTGAATGCGAGACAGGTTTTAGTAATTTAAAATAGTAAGTAAATCTCCTCTATTATGGATTCCAACAAAATACGATTTAAACAATCCTTATATGTTCTTTATGTTATGCGAATTAGGGTTTTGGTGAAAATATTTGGTGATTGAGGAGTTTTGTTCGATTCCTTGTTATTCTTCAGGATAATTGTGGAGTTTGATCGGAATAGACAGTGCAATAACGAAGATTTCTAAATCAGGTTAGTGTAGATAGGTTGTTTTATGTTAAGTTTGATTTATCTATGAATGTTGGTGATTCGTGATATGTTAATATGTTACAGGTGAGTTTGGGTTGTTGTTTAATATCGGGTTTGGGAGTTTGAGAGTTTGGTGGTAGGGTGGTGGTGTGTGTGGTTTGGTTTTCTAGTAGTTGTTGACGGTTGTCTTTGAATAGTTCAAGTTGTCTCCTGAATATAAAAGGTACGACCAATCCATTGTTTGATGTATGTGTTTGTAGATTAGAATTTTTGTGAATGGATGTAGGAAAGAATTTGCATAATAAACTTAATAACATCGGCTTAATAATTGTCTACTGGGTGTGGTTGGCTTGACCAGTAGAGACCTGGCAGATAGTGATCTGTGAGGCACCCTGATGATCTTAGTGTTGAGGTTGTCCCGAGTGGATTCGTGCTAGGATATGATTCCTGTAAAAAATTAGGTTTTCAGGAATTGGGATGTTTGGGGAGTACCCACTCATCCATATATGTTTATGATTATTATTTTCAAAATCAGTTGGTTGTTTTTAAAGTAGAGTCTGAGTTACTCTGAGTTCAGGATTTATGTATACTAGATTCTGAACTATGTTGTTTTGCTGGACTAAAATAGATAATAAACTATTGTATGCATTTAGTTCAGTTGCATTTATTTATACATGCTGTTTGTGCATGTCTTTGTTTGAACTGGATTAGATATTATCGTACTGGGCTTCATCACTCATTCTATTATATTTCAGGTGCAGGTGATGATAGTGTGATATTGATCTATCGGATTTTGATAACGTCTATGAGGATGGGGATGGCGTTAGTGGTCCCGACTACCCTGTTGATGACTAGTTGTATAGTCATAGATGACATAGGATGGATCAAAGAAGACTTTTTATGTCTGGTTGTTATTCAATGTTAGATTCATGTTTTGTTCATTGAATTTTTCAGTTTTATTTGGAGTTTTATATGTGGTAATAGTTTTAGGGTATAGTTCGACTTGTTGACCTGCAATTATGTCAACAAAGTCTAGTTTTCTGATTGTAGAGATATTATTCTTATCAGAATGTTTATTTATGAGGACCACATGTCTTCTTTTATACCTCGTGAGTTATAAGGTGTTATTCATGTTATTTGCGGAAATTGAAGCCTTAGCGTGTTCTATTAAGAGAGGACACATGGCGGGTTGTAATGCCAATAGGTTATGGCATTACATCATCAATAATGATCGTTAAGCAAAGTTCATTAATTATCCACCTCTAAATCGAGTTATCAATCCAAACAAACCATATACCTATCAGTGTACCATGGTATGTGCGTGTTTTTGAAACGTATTTTGATTGCCTAGATTCTCTTACTGTCTTTGGAATAGGCATAAGCTTCAATACTTGAAAGTTCTCCTTCAAATCTTACCTTTTCTCCATACTTAGACACACTAGCTCATGCCCAATAGAAAAGTGCATCAAATAACCCTGCAAATACTTTATCTCTCCTTCATTCGACTTATCGAGAATAATCCATTGAGTTAAGTTCATAAATCCCCTAGCTCTAGATCCAATTTTTAATCCAAATGAACCATGACTTCTATCACAAAACTAATATTCATCTAGGTCCGAGTCCTATGATAAACACCATAGTATAAATATGTATATAAATAAGTCATGGCCACACACAAATAAGGTTGTTGTCCATACAGATCAACTATTCTGATCATTTGTTAGGTAGTCACATCCACTAATGCCATCCCCATAATTCACCACTATGTTGTAAACTAGATAAGTCATAGATGATAGGACTTTCACAAGAACATAAAAAAGAAGAAAAGAGTAACATGGAACCTAGTAAGTACTACTACAAGTATAAGCGCATGAGCAAGCATTAATTCATTTACATACAGACATATATCTAATGCAACAATCAGTAAATTATTATTTTCGTTTTTAGTTTCATGAAATAACATGAGGATAACTCAGTATCTCAACCACATATATATATACATATATATGCGATGTTAGGTACTCCTAACATCCATTAATTTATGACTAGATCTACAGTAATTATTTTAAGTACTGTCACGCCCAAAGGGTACCTAAACGACAGTCCACCACACCCGATATTTAAACTTAAGTATGACAACCTTAGTCATCCCATAAGTTTATATATCGAGTGTAAGGTGTACTTACACAACTTTTAGGATCACACTTTGATTCGAGTAGTCTTAAGAAAGCATACATAGCATTAAGAATATAAATCACAACAAGATAAATAGTTAAGTTTTACAAAACCAAGGGGGCATACCCCCGCCAAAATAATGGGAGTCTTCATCATCTAGCTCCAATTACAAATATCTGAGTCTACATTAAAGAGATTTTCCTAGAAGTCCACGCCTATACTAGGTCCCGACTTCCTCAAAAGCTCTTTAATCCAATGTGATAACCTGCACAAAGTGTCCTCTCGGAACAACCAAAAATAGGGACACTGCAACAAAACTATTGGGGTATAAGCTAATTGCTTAGTGAGATTCATTTTCCAAGTAACATACTCGATCAAGCTAAAAATATCTATACAAGCAAGTTATAATTAAGCAACCATATGAATGCACAAGCAAATGAGCAAGCAAGCATATGACTTTCCGGTAGTCATATGTGAATGGATTTACGCCCTCCATTCGGGGTTTGGGGTAGTTCATAAGTCATGCAACTACAGTTCCAATGTTGGTCCATAAGACATGCAACCATAGTCCCAATCTTAAGTGGGGTGGTCCATAAGACATGCAACCACAATTTTAATGTTGGTCCATAAGTCATGCAACCATAGTTTTCATTATTTGAATGGGGTGGTCCATAAGTCATGCAACCCTAGTCCCCTTCATTAAAGACCCGCTGCCTCCCAAATACACCTTTGTCCCACCAAAGGCATACTCGACAATGATATGTGACTCACTACGTGATATGCATGTACAATTTATTCATATAATCATGGCATATTAATTAGATAATTTAAAAGTGATCATACAGATTTCAGACACTCCAAATCTATACTAGCTCATACAAGGTTATTGCAACAAAGCTTGCCTCGATATACTTATCGTTCATTCATGCAAGTTTAGATCACCATTCAATCACAATTTTATCTTTTCCTAAGTCTAATGCCACTACTACTACAAGCACACCCAAGAGCATAATTAATTGAGAAATGAACTCACTTGTCCATGTAGTGAAATCCACTAGTCGTAATAGTCCTCGGGAAGTGGTAACCCGTCCTCCAATTCACCTAAGTACAAAGAATACCCTCAATGAGTATCTCTTATGAAGTTCTATTAAACTTAACAATTTTATTTACTAAGTTCGTCAATTTTCGCCTAGTTGAATTCTTAACTTAAAAAGGTCATATCTAACTCATTTTAACTCGGAATTAAGCTTATAATATACCGATTTCTATCTACTTCGAAAGAGCTATCTATTTCCAAAGTTAATTCAAACTTTTAAGGTCATTTAAGGGTCGGAAACATACTGTACAGTAGGGTTGCGAAAATCCAAGATTTGAGCCTTTGTGAAAAATTGCCATATCTACTCTATTTAACTACTTAGATTAACTTATTTTAGTCCTAAACTTGCAAGAAGACCTTTAAAACAAAATCAAGAGACACACTTATTTAATCCCAAACATAAAGTTCAAATGAAACTTCTAAAAATCCATTTTCATAAAACCGAAATTTATAAGTTGAAACTCATTGTCTTGTTTTGAGTAATTCCTTTACTAAAACTTACTTAGTTCAATGAAAATAATTTTCCTATATTATTTATCATCAAGGCATTCCATTTTCAATATAAAATACTTGTTTTGAGATCTAAAAGGAGGTTTTCAAAATTGGTCTTCCCTTAGATACGAATTTCCTCTTTGAAGTTTATAATGAAAACAAGACCTAAATTTTGTCTTTTACAAAGCACTTGATTTTAGAAATACTTTTTAGGAAAACTCATTTAAACTTATGAAAATTCATTCCTTAAGATATCTATACCAAGAGCCCTTTATATTTTTGTCTAAATCTTCATTTTAAAGTTGAATGATGGGTTCCAAAAATGGGTCTTGGTCTAGATCCGAATTTTCATAAATTTATTTTGAACATATCTCTTGAGAAAATTCATCAAAACTCATGAAAAACAACCCATTACATATTATATCTTAAGAACCCTTCATTTCTTGAATAAAATCCTCATTTTTGAGTTGGAAAACATGTTTTTATTTTAGATCTTTGTCTTGATCCGAAAATACAATTTTTATTTTGAAAATCAACTTTGATTCTTGTAAGATGAAGTCTTGATGATATACATCCATCAAACCTTCATTTTCTTAACAAAAACTTCCATTTCAAGACTTGGAAGAGGGTTTTTAAAATGATGCCTTGACAAGTTACGAATTTTACTTTTTCATTCAAACTCAAATCCAAGATCTACTCAAAATACAACCATGGAAACATAAAAAACTTGGTAGTAGGCCTTAAACTTCTAGATCTACACATAAACATAACTAAAGCTTTGTAAAACTCTAGATCTACAAGTTATCACAAAAATAAGAATATAACAAGCCTTCAAGATAACAAATATACTAATAACAAAAAGAGATCATCAACAAGAGGAGTGTTTCAATTTTTAGCATCATCATCCATAGCTTTTTAAGCTTGTGGAACATCCTTTGATGCATGAAACACCCATAATATCATCCTACAACATCCTATGGAAGTTAAAAGAGAATGATTACCTCAAATATTTGCAAGAAAAGTGTGTGTGTGTGTGTGTGGTGAAGGAGTCACGGCATAGAGAGGAAAAATGAGAGGGTTTGAGAGCTTTTTGGAACAATGGAACAAAAATGAATGAGAGAGAAAAATAAGAGACTATTTATATTGGAGGAATTAGGGTTTGTGTGTGATAAAAAAAATAAAACAAAGCATTTTGGAGCCAAAATGGGAGGGTTTCACGCCAACCAATGCTTGTAAGGAGGGAGGGGATTTGATTTTTGGTGTGACTTGTTTTGATAGATAAGTGTACTAATTGTCATAAATTGTAATAATAAATAAGAGACAAATGATCCTTGGAAAAGAAAATGAATTTGAGTGATTGAAAGGTTGTAAGAATAGGGTGTACTTGTGAATAGTAATAAATAGTAGATAAGACATCTACTTTACCGGTAGTAACGAAAATACGGGAAAAAGGCTATAACTGTAATTTTTATAGCCCGAAAAATTATAAAATATATATTTTTGAAATCCTTATAAAATTCCGGTTCTAACGAGTATTCCGGAATATTTTTCTGAGTTCCTAGTTTCGGGGCTCGCTTTTCCGTAATGGAGCTCGGGAAAACCCGAAATAGAAAAATTTTCAAAATCAAAACTTTTTATGGTTTGAAATATGCTATAAAACGATAATCCACATTAATTTAGCTTATAGAGGTTCTTTTATATAGAAATCGAAGAAAAGTCGGATTTAAGGTTCCTAGGTTGCTTGTACTAATCCTATTTAAGGTTTTGATTTCCGATTTACGGAGTTTACTCGGTTACTAAGAAAACCGAGGTTTACAAGTACAACTCTACATTAGGACAACGTCATATAAGGATCATTTGGGTGCCATATTGACATTATCGATACTCCTAATCCACCAATGATAACCCAACACAACTAATATAAAACTTTTATAAACAAATATTACATTAGTCAAATTTATTTTCAATTCTAACAAGCACAAGTCTCAAACAAGGTAATATGCATACCTTGAAAATCATTCTTTTCTAAATACTAGAATCTTTTAGCCTAAATTGCATAACCATGAAATTATCCAAAATCGCGTATATCTTTAAACTCATCTATTGTCTATACTTTTATAGTTATCACCCTTTACCTTAATTATATATAGGTTTTCAAGATCTAAGAATATTCTTTAATCTTAGAAAAGGAGTAAAAATAATTTCCATGGCATTTGAGTGAGAAAAAAACTATAGGATTTTTTATAAGTCCTTTTACTCTACATTTATCATGGAATTTAAGCTCAATTTTTTGTGTAATTTTGATTAAATTCCCATGAATGTTTTGATTTTGATGTTAATTGTTGTTTTGTTGCTCATTGAATCAAGAGAAGAAGAAATGAAGTGTTTTTATTATATTCGGAGTTAAATAGCAAACAAAGTCAAAGTTGGACTAAGTTGAGCCCTGCCAAAATCCTTATTGAGGACAAAAGATGAAGTAAAACAAGGAAAAATGGTCTAGCACCTCAATTTCGAGCCTTCGATAAGTGTTATGAGGTGATCGGGTCTCAATTTGCAGAAAAGCTTCTATCGAGCCTCAATGTGAAACCTCATATTTTGACCATTGATAGCTATTATTTGAAGACCAATTTTTGCCAAATCAATGCCGAGCCTCAAGTCTTCAAGCCCTTGATGCACTCAAATTCAAACTAAATAGATGGATGGACAAAAACGCAAGTACTTTAAGCATTTTAAACATCGAGCCTCACTTCTTTGTCATCTCGAGCACTAGACCAAGCAACAATGTGACCTACGATAATTAAGTACATGATCAAACACGAATGTGGGAAGAAGAAAGAATTCTATTATAAAGAATCTACCACATTGGTAATAAAATTTTCATGATTTATGTACCCTTAGCCTATAAATAAACGGAAAAACATGCATTGTAAAAACATTGTACATTATTATAAATTTCCGTAACATAACTTAGAGAGAGAGAATTCTAAGGCGAAAGAAATCCATTTTCTTCTTTCGTAGATAAGTTCTAAGATTTTAACAATTTTAAAATGTGCACAGGCTAGTGCATGGTCTTAGATGCTAAATGAAACAAACAAAGCATAGAAAGGTGCACGTTTAAGTACACGGGCATTGCACTATTTTGTGCATTTTCAGACATAAAATTTCAAGTTAGAGATTAGTGAGTGGTCCAATGCATAGGCTCATGCATAGGTCATCTGCTTCTAGGATCTTTATGTCATCAACATACAAAGAGGTACGACTTGCTACACAAGCATGTTTATGGGTTGTGTACTTGCAAAATTCATTATTTTTCCACAAAACCCTTTGTGTTTCCAACCCAAAATATTTTTACCTTCTTTTGTAATTACAGTTAACTCTTCTATACTAGAAGTAAACCATTATATACACACTTTTAATGGACGTAATGCTTAAAGAAAAAAGAGCTTGTTGCAATCGTTTCACCTTCTTGAAATTCTTCAATACTTGCTTCTCACACAACCTCTTCAACCTTTGCCTTCTAAGACTCCTCTAGCAGTCTCTTCTAAATCTGTCATTCCTTCTGTTCAAATCTACTGCATGTACCATAATGCTAATGTTTTATCATCCTCTTGTTTAAGTTGTAAAAAACGATAAGAAAAAGAGATGAATGCTATCATCTACTATGGATTTTCGTTGAAGTTCTTCAAAATTTGTGAAAGACTGTTGTGAGAGAGGGTAAATTCTATAAGCTATGCAAGAAGAAGAGGAAAGTATTTACCCCAAGTTAGGGCATGTTTAAATAGTCATTCTGTGTTGTTTTCGCATCGTTTTGGTACCAAACAGATATTAAATCGATATAGATATGATACCGATGAAAAATCAATAGTTTTACTCATAAACTGATTAAATCGATTCGATGCTGAACTACTACCGATACTAAACTAATACAAAACCGATATTGAACCGATACAAATCTGATACCTGACTATCCTAGTAAGCCCTAAATAAGTTACCAACCAAACTTATCTTTTTAAAAGAACGTGTGGTTCCGCGAGAGGGAGAACAAATTCAAACCAACGGTGAACAGCATTATATTGTAATGTTTATAACAATTTAATCCTTAGAAATATGCTTCTTCTTTTAATTTTCTCTTTAAAATTCCCCTTAATATAATAAACCTTAATAAATCAGGTTTATCTGTGCAGCTCGATGCTGGTTCTTTAATTTTTTTTAAATTTATAATGCCATTCTTGATTAATTTATATAATTACCGGGAACAGAAATCGATACTAGAAAAATTGTATCCTTGAGTGACAAGTTCTATAGCTTTATGTGATTTAGCCAACTTCCCAACTACCTTAAGTTGGCACCAATTTCACCGATAGTTGCGGTTTATACAGTCACAGCTTAGTTTTATGAAAGAAGACCAAAAAATAAACCTTATTTTATGGCACTTTGAAAGATGGACTTTGAATGAAAAGAATTTGCAAAAGGGTTTTTGTATTTGTGGGCGTCAATAATCATTAGTATGCAACATCATTGACCATTCCAAACACACAGAAAATTTGTACAAATTGGGCGTGGCTAATGTTGATTCTATATGATAATGTTATTAGGTATGTCCTGTTGAAGCTTACGAATGGTGACATTTTTCAGTTTGGGAATTCCCCAAAATTGGGGCTGGTTGTCTTCCAAAATTATAATATTCAAGGTCCAATCAACCAAGGAGGCGTGTTTTGGGTCATTTGTCAAGGTCTAATGAAAAATTTATCATATCTTTCATAATTACTTACATATTTCATTAAAAAGTAAGTACATAAAAGGATATATATATATATATATTTATATATTAACTTCTTAACAACCGCATTAAAAATGCTCATTGTATTTTTCTAATATTTAAATCATCAGATGAGGATGCTAATGCAAAGTAGCATGTTAATGCATGAGGTCAGACCAACAAGTCTTTTCATCTAGAGAATTTTTCGCCTTTCTAGGCCAAGGTCCTTTTTTAGACATTAGTGGATTGGTCATTACATGCTTTATTAGATTCCATAGTGACATCATTATCTTTGGAACTGCTGTAGTATTAACGATACATAATAATCCGTTAATTATTTCGATAAACAGATGATCTGAATTTAATTTAAAATATTAATATTTATTTAATAATTTTAAAAAACACATGTCAATATTATATGGGTCTTAAAAAATCAATTTTACATTTTTTTATCTTTAAAATAATTTTAATATTTTATCTATTTTTTATTTAGTAATAAATTTTATTAAATTAATTTTTAAACAAAAAAATATTAACATGTATATCTCAAATAGTATTAAATAATATCTCGACAAATTTAAAGCTGAGACAAGCCATCGTTTTTTGTTGTACGTTCTACGCTTCGGAACCATAACGTTCCAAGTTTGGAATGAACGAACCAAGAAATTTCTTAGGTAGAACTGAAGCCCTTCAATTTCTCCATGCCGACCCTTGCCGTTTGTTTCTCGGTACCAGATCATAATGACGAGGAAAGTTGTTCTTGTCCTCAATACAGTGGGTCAGGTAAGGTAAGTCTCAAATGCTACAAGTAAAGCTCTTTATTCTGAAATCGCCGTCCAACATTGTGGGGGGAAATTTTGAAAAGATGGGTAATCATATGCAAATTTACTTGAGTATAAACTTTTCCTTATTTTATAATATACATAAAAACATTATTTAACATTTGAAATAACTTAAAATAAATAATATATATAATGAAGAACGTAATAGGAAGCCAGCTTAAAGAAAGAGGGTAATTCTGTAATTTACTTTTCAAGTTTGAAAGATTTCTTATCTTATTTTCTAAAATAATAGTAGAAACATATTCCTCCTTCTCTCCAAACATAGGTTTTGATTCTTGGGAAACTTTTTGGAAGATTTTACGGTAAGTAAAGCTTATCTCTACACTAATATGTTTCAACAAATAGAGGTATGGGTAACAAAATCGGTGTGGTTATGGTCTTGGTATTCGTATCTCTATAGAGAAAGACAACAAGTATTAAAGAGAACCTTAGAGAAACCTAAAGTACTATAGCTTAGAGGATTTGATAATAGGTTATAAGAATTGAAAACAAGGTACTATACTTTCTCTCACTCAAAGTAAAATCTAAGGTATGTGTTTTGGAAACAATGGGATAAGTTTCATGTAATTGATATAAAAACCATTAATCTAGAAGTAAGAAGGCATAACGATGTTTTAATATCAATGTTGTGTTTGAAAAGCATTAAGAACTTAATGAAGTTTGAAAATTTGAAGAATGGACGAACAAACTGTTTTCCGAAAGTACACGATTGGAATACGACATAGTGTTTAAGTCATGTACCTCTCTGAGTATAGTAGAAATCATGTTTTTCTAGAAAAATACGGCTACATGTATTCAGTCGTGTTTCTCTCTATGTTTTCACAATAGGAGACTGTCCAAAGAACACGATATGAACACAGCACTGTGTTCTTGACTGTGCTTCTCTCATTATCTTTTTGAAAATTTGCCTAGAAAAGAACACAGTGAGATATATCAGGTCGTGTTCCCTTCATGTGTCTTCTCATGGATCCTACTATGACCTATTTTCTCTACCTAAGTGATACCTAACCCTATATCCACTTGTGTACTAGTTTATACATGATATAATACCTTAGAAATCTCCCTTTTCTAGCAAAAAATAAATAGAATTGTTAAACTATACACTTCACAATCTAAGAATGTTTTAAGACCTTAGGACCTAAGTTATAACGATGTAGAACGAAAGTGATAGGAGTATAATGAGAGTTTAATTAAGATAAATAGGAGATTTTAAACAATCTAATTATTTGTAATTTAGGTAGTAAATATTGGTTTGGAATCAAATTACTTCTAGGTACGTATATACTATGTGTGTGCTTGTGCTTGCTTAGGATAGAAACTAAAATTGACTTAAGAACTATACGACATTAATGGTGTGTATAATGTTTGCGTGTGGTTACTGGTAATAGGTAGGGGGTGGGCACGGATCAATTTGGTTCGGTTTTTCCTAAAACCAAACCAAACCAAACCATAATTTACGGTTTGTTTTTTTTTTTATCCCAAACCAAACCCTTAAGTAACGGTTTGGTTCGGGTTATAATTTTTTAAACCATTAAATAACGCTTTGGTCGGTTTAGATTACGGTTTTAAATCAAACTTCTAACTAAAAATTTTTTTGTTCTAGTTTTTTTACATTTGTGTAGATTCTTAAATATTTATATCATTTTTACAAAGTTGAATTATAACCATAACAAAATACTTTATAAATTCATCATTTACTTTTAATCATAGTTCTCTATAAAATTAATTATCCATAATAAATACATTCACTAACCAATACATAGTGAGTCATAATTTATGATTTTTAATATAACCATCATTGTCAATTATCTACCAATAATGTAGCTAAAATAAAAAATCATCTATCAATAAAATTCATCATTGAATAAAATGACCAGCTAACAAAATTTATTAAACAATTAATATATAATGAAGTTTATAACTGAATAAATAAATTTCATAATTTACAAAGTTAAAGCTATTAAAAAAAAAAAACAATAGTTCATCATCAACAAAAAATTACATATCATGTGTCACACCCCGGAAGGTATCCTAAATATGGCAATCCGCCACATATAATATTAAAGCTAATGAATGACAACCTTAGTCATGCAGGAGCTTCGATATCACATGCAAGGCATGCTTCCAAGATAGTAGGAGATCCACAAGGGTATTACATTTAAGTAGATAATAAAGCAAGTAAGAACTTACATAAATAAACATAAGATCTTCATAATAATATCCTTACATCATCTTAGGGGCATTCCTCCGCTTTAGAAGTCTTTCAACAAAATAATAGCAACTATAACACAAGCCTACTATAGAGATTTTCCTAGAAGCATATGTTCAAAACTTAATACATATAGCTTCTCCCAAAAACTCCTAGTAGCTTAACTCGTCTGGCATATGGGACTCCTTGGGCCAAAAAAGTAATCATACTGTAACAAAAAGCCATAAGGGTATAAGCGAATCTGCTTAGTGAGATAATTCCATCTACAAGACATTTCCATAATTCAAACAAGTATTTAATCAATCATATGAGAATGCACCAAACATATGAACAAACAAGATACACTTGATTAATCGGAAATCAAGTGTAGCATGGATTTTACACCCTCCATGTCGAGGGTTGGGAGGTTACAGGCCCATATGAACATCAATATTTACAGATTTACCAGCTCTTGCTTGCCCTATAGACTTTCCGGCTCCTACTAGCCCATATAGACTTTCCGGCTCCTACTAGCCACTACTACCACTTCCTTGTTTCCCTACACGAAGAATAGTAGTGAAATAAATGTGACTCATAATTATGATATGCATGAATTAATTTCAATAATTATATTTAACCAAATAATGTTTAGTTCAAGTTGAAGGTGAGCAACACAATTTTCATCATATCAATACAAGAATCACAATTTATTTATCAAACCTTCTTTCGATATTCTTAACTTGTATTCAACCAATCATAAATCCAATTCACACAGTCTATATTCATTTATCTTTTTCTTAATTGCTAGTGCTACTACTTACAAGCACAAAACAAGGAAATGTAACTTAGTAAAGGATTAACTCACTCCATATCGGTAGATCCTAATCGAAGTAATCTTCCGGGAAAGTGATATCGGGTCCTTCTCTACCTAAACAAGATGAAATACCCAAAATGAGTCTTTCATGAAATCTCTATTCTTGAAAATTCTAAATCTTTCTCAAAATCACGGTAAAATCGTATAAGAGGAAATTCAAATTTAAAATGGTCATAACTTGCTCATTTTAACTCGGAATTTCGCATATAATATATCATTTTCTACCTAGTCGAAAAGATATATCTATTTCTAAACTTATTTTCATCAAACTAGGTCATTTGGTCTCCGAAAAAGTGGCGGACAGATTCACCACGAATTTTTATAAACTTGTTTTCTTTCTTTTACTCAAAACTCATTTTGATGAGATAGATATTATAACAATTTGTAAAACCTTTGAAATGTATATACATACATTTATTGACTCATATCAAATGTATGAAGTTTAATGAAGTTGTCTCAAATAAAAGTAAAGTCTCAAATATTTTAGGAAGTGAGAACTTTTGAAATATTCTTTTCTATTTTGCTTTTGAAAATATCTTATGTTGTTTCAAATGAGTATTTTCTTTTCCTAAGTTTAATTTTCGTAATCTCTTTAATTTCTAAGGAATGATTTTATTTTATAATCTTAGTTTCCAACTTTTCTTTTGAAAGTAATAATAATTCTATGTTTAGAGAAATAATTCTTTGTTTCTTAAGATCATTTCATTTTGGTGAAAAGAATTTCTAATACTTGATAAAAAGTGAAGTTTTAGAAAAAGTTTTGTTTATTTCAAAGAGTTCTTTTCTATATATGTTTATGAGCTCCTCTAGATTTCTTAGAAAAGTTTGTTTAAGAACAATTACTTCTTATTTCTAGAAAAGAATCTTTATTTTCAAGAAAACATTTCCTCATTTATTTTGTTGAGACAAAAATCATTATATTCATGCATGAATATGAATCATAAAGTTGTGTAAACATAAAGAAACATAATAACTTGAAAGAATAAGCTAATAAAGAAATAAATCAAGTATTGGAACCTTAGCTTCATCAAGGTATCCCGAGACTAAGAAAAGACTAGTTCCAAAAAGAAAAGAAACTGTTTTGACTTGATGAGGACAAATCTAAGACTAGAAGACTAGTCTTAAAAATAATATGAAAGTAAATAAATTGCAAGGAAGTAAATAAATTGCATGGAAAGTAAATAAATTGCAAAACAAATGAGCTTATATGCTCTAAATGATATATATAGCTACATAGATATATTAGGTAGTTATAAATATAAAAACAACATAAGGAAATTGGATTATCAACAAAAACAAAGTATGGACCTATTGTTGCTTTCTTTAATCTTCATGATTTAGAAAACACACACTAAGCTCATACTAAGTAAATAAACATAAGGAAGACCTGAAGAAAATTTACCTAAAAGAACTAAACTTGAGAAAGCTTTCTTGAAAAGAAATTCTTGGAGAGTTTTTGAGATAGTAACTTTAGTAGAAGAAAGGTGTGAAAGAAGTAGAAGTAAAAGAGGGTATTTATAGGAAAATGTGGGAGATAATTTGTGTTAATTAAATAAATAAAAAGTAAAACAATTAAAGGGAAAGGAGAAGGGGGCCGGCACAATTCTAGTGAAGAGAGGGAGAGAAAATTTATTTTTTTGTATTTTTGTTAATTAAAAGTAAGATATGAAAGATGTGAAGTTGTATTGGAAATGAAAATGTATAAGAAATAGAGGTATGAGTTGTAAGAGTAGGTTGTAAGAAAAAGTAGAGATAGATAAATAGTGTAGAATAGTAGTAAATAATGTAATATAAAGTAGACATGACAATTTAAGTACCGGTAGTAAAAAAATACGCATAAATGCAATATCTGATATTTTAGCTACCGAAAAATTATGAAATTGATGTTTTTGAAAATCTTATATTTTTACGAGTCTAACGGTATATTCGGAATATTTTTACTATTCCGAGCCCCAAGACATGTTTTTTAAGAACTGTCTGATCGGGTTCAAGACGAGTTGCGGTTTTACTAAACTGATTTTTTAAGCTTTTTTGGATAACTACGAACTATTCTATCACCTAAACCTTTTCTTACTGTCCTAGGGTTTCTTAAACAGGAATGCCGGATTTAAGCGGTTATGGTAAACTAGGGTTTTGTTGACTTTGGAAATACGGTTGACTTCTAATTAGGGTTTAATCTTTAATTTGATTTCAAAACTTCGGGGATTTACATCATGAGCTTGAAAAAATATTATAAAGGACAAGTTGATTTTAATTAATATTCACCAAATAATAAATATCAAATGAAATCATATAAACATATAGTAAAATATTATTATATTTTTCTAAAACGATTTGGTTCGGTTTTACGGATTGGTTTTGTTTACCTTCCAAATCAAACCATAAATTTACGAATTGGTTTGGATTTGAAAAATCCCAAACCAAACCATGAAAAAAACCCATATTTTCGGTTTGGATTGGTTCGGTTATGGGTTAGTTTAGTTCGGTCAGTTTTTTTGCCCACCCCTAGTAACAGGTGGAGAGTATTCACGCTATTACTGCGGCAATCCCATGATCCATGTGTGGCGTTATTCGAAATTGGAGTTACAGATGAAAATAATTTAGGTAAATCTAGGATTTGTTGGCGTCGTGGTTATTGGGAAGTACCCAATGACCAATATATATATTTAAATATTTAAGTGTGGGGTATTGAGTTATCCCTTTGTTAGTTGTTGGACTAAAAGACATGGACTATCAAATGTGTTGCATTTATATAATGTTGATGCATGTGAAATTGTTATTGTTTGTACATGCTCGTGTGATTGTTGGTATACCATACTAAGCTCCAGTTCATATTTTATCTTTTTCAGGTACAGATGGAACCCCCATGGCTTTTGATTTAGCTGGATATGATGTTTTCTTAGACTATAGGGAGGACGTTAGTAGCGATGATTATCCAGCAGATATTTAGATATACTTTGTTAGTTTATAGAAGATAAGAGATTCCTACCATATTATATGGTTGTATCAATATTTAGTTAGTGTGTTGGGACATGGACCCATTTGTTGGTTTGTATAAGTGTATATAAATGGACTCTAAGAGTCATCCCTTATTAGTAATGTGTAAAAAGTATGAATGTCTATAGTAGTAGAAATAGTAGTGAAGTACTTATGTTGTGGCTGCGGACTGCATGTATTATTATGTGTATTGGTGGAGTTAAATGGTATATATTATGGATTTTAGTAGGTTTCAAACTTTTGCGTGACCATATGCTATATGGACACGTGATGAGTTATAAACATCCTTAAATTTAGAGCGTTACAATATTGGTACTTCCTTACTATTTAAAATGTCTTTATATTTGTCTTATTTTTATTATATATTTACAAAAGATATTGAATATAATATATTATCCATATAAATTTTTGTATATATAACATAATTTAGAATAATTACAAAGTAATATATATATATATATATATGTTGTGTCACACACCAAGCCTAGTGCCTAGTGGATAGGATAATTCTCTACATAATCAAAACCTCCACAATATCCAATCCTGCAGTTACTATAATAAACATATAACTTAGTGAGTAACCTATCCAATTAGTAAACTTTAATGATATTATAATTTAATAGCATTAATGTATATAATATGTAATCTTGTAATTACTATGATAAGCATAAAACTTAGTGAGTAACCTAACCAATTAATAAACAACGATAATCTTATAATCCATCAGCATTAACATTTATAAGCAAGTAATAATGCAAAATATCTTTTACTCCGTGACTCAAATTCCTTTTCTATTCTCAAGTTATGAAATTAAGAAAAACAAAAGCCATTCATCAAAGTTTATATTATCTTTTAAACTTTAGCCAGTTTGATATGCAAAGTCACCAATCACCGCAGGGCCTTTTATGAGCCATAGTACGACTGGGACACTGTCACTAGCCAATGAACCCTTTTTCTCTCTCTCTTATTTATTTATATTTTCCCTTGGCATCATGTATGGATATCTTCCTCTATCTATGTCAATTGTCAATCCCATAATTAGAGTATACAGTCTTGTCGGTGGACTTGTAACACTAAAATAGAAAGGCATCCAATGGTAACAAACGTTTCTAGCTTCTTTTTCCCTTTACTCCCTAGTGTATGTATGCGTGTATGTAATTTTCTCTTTGATCTCTTTAACAAATTCATAACGATATTAAAAGTTTGCTCATTTGATTTTGTGCAATTATTAACATTGCTGGTATTGTGTATTTAGTTCCACTTGTTGTCTTGTGTGGCTTTGTGGGTTTTCTACGGTTGATAGTTGTTTCTCATTTTCATATGAACGCCGTCCCTGGCAAAGCTTCCATTCTTAAAAGGTGGCAGCTGGCAGCTGAGCTTCATGAAGTGTAAATGTAGTAGCATATTTACATGGTCAGCCTAGTTAGCAAAGAAGTAACCATACCGTAGAATAGGTAAAAAGCATCTAATGTTATCAAGGCTCAGGGGTCTTCACCTTCTCATGCCTGATCTGCAACAAGCAAACTAATGTTGTCTTGTGGAAGAGTTTAAGGTACATGTCGGTCATCATACTTCCAATTTTGCATTGTCCTTACTACTCTCTCTTTCTCTCTTTTAGTGATAGCCGATACAAGCTCTTTGGTTTCATGTGGACAGTAGTTTCAAATGTTAGATAAATTATTTATTTATTTTTTTATCTCTTTAGTTTTGTTTTACTTTTATCATATCTAAGTCTATATCAAATCCAATTTTCATTGATTTGTTCAAGTTGCTGCTACTGTATGTTGCCCATTTGTTCTGATCATGTTACATGATCAACTCAAGATAATACATATTATCTTAAACTGTTTCCCTGATAAAATTCCAACAAATTATGATAATTTCACGCTCATGGACTTTCTCGGTATTATGAACGGCTCAAAGTTTGCAATTTATCCACTGTTTTGCATAGAGAAAGCCTTGTGGTGCTCCAAGTTTAATAAGTACAGTAGCTGATGGTCCAATTATATCTATAAGGGTCGTTTGGGATTTCAGATAAAGTTCTCATGTTCTAGCCGGGCAACACTGTCTAGTGCTCCAGCGGAGCTATTAAATTGCATAGTGTGAATTTGAGTAATGTATGCAATTGACGTGCTTGATGATCTTTACCTTTTATCAGGCAGAATCATAAGATGGATCCTAAGGGTTGGCGTTGGAGAAAGCGACCATCAGAGAAAACAATCGTAGCAAATGACAAGGTTGACAATAGCACAAATGAAGATAAGGTAAAGGAATTCCTGTTTCTATAGGAAATCTGTTCATTTTAGTAATGTAATATTTTGTTTTTGGTTGGAGAAAATAGACAGTGGAGGTGAATTGATGAAAAAATAGTTTTAAGATATTTTCATGGATGTCATTCTTCTTCCAAACTTTCAAACTTCGGCCTACTTAATTGCTGCAAAAGTTTTCTTATGGTTAAATGATAACCAATAGGTGCAATCTTCTCCAATAAAGGCAATCGGAGATGATGGTTCTGCAAAAATGCGTAAGAATCCCAGCAAAAGCGAAGAGGACCTTATAGCACAACATGCTAAAGCCACAGAAGAAGCAATGGCAGGTAAGCACTTCTTTTTTTACCATTATGCATAAATTGTGACTTAATTTTTCCTTTTCAATTCATCATTCGCTCTGTAACCATTTGCAACATTTGATGAATATTGACTTCAATCCTCTCTCTATGAATGTTGCGATTAGGGCGTGAGAGGGCTGAAGCTAAAGCAATCCTCCTAAAGCAAGAACTAGAGGAGGCCATACGTTCACGAGAAGCTGCAAATGTGAAACTAGCTCGTCTGGACTCTGAACTGCAAGATTGCAGGCAGCAGTTGGACTATTTTAGAAAAGAAACTGAGCAGAAAATACAAGATGCAGTCACTGAAACATCAAGAGAGTTTGTTGTAGCATTTTCAAAGTTAGATGAGACCATAACCAAGACAAATAGAAAGCTTTCATCATTAGTGGCTGAAAATACCCATCTCAATGATTCATTGTCAAGCAAAGAGAAACTGATTGAGGATCTTAATAGACAAGCTAGTCAGGCAGGATCCGAATTCGATGCCCTGATGGCTAGATTGGATTCTACTGAAAAAGAAAATGCTTTTCTAAAGTATGAATACTGTGTGCTTAAGAAAGAGCTGGCAATTCGTAATGAGGAGTTGGAGTATAACCGTCAATCTGCAGATGCATCACATAAGAAATATTTGGAGAGCCTCAAGAAAATATCAAAGATGGAGGAAGAATGTCAGAAGCTGCGAGTTTTAATGCAAAAACGGCTCCCAGGCCCTGCAGCATTGTCAAAGATGAAAAGTGAACTGAAAATGCTGAGTAAGGACCAAGCAGATACAAGAAGGAAGTCAAATCCTAGAAGGGAGACCGCTGTGGTTGATTCCACGTCAAAGAAGTTTCATGATGCTCCAAGTAAAAATGCCGAATTCCTAATTGATTATATATATGATTTGGAACAAGAAAACAAGAGTCTCAAAGAAATTGTATCAATCAAGGATGCAGAACTTCAGTCCTCCAAAGATTTGTGTGCAGAAACAACTTTCAAGTTGTTGGAGGTAGAGGCTCAAGTTAAGGAACTTTGTAAAGGTCAAGGTTTCCAGCTGGCAAATTGTGAACCTTTATCAAAAGACTTCCCACCTACTCTACAGACTTGTTATAGCAGTAGCATCAGCTTTTCAGGATCCTGGGCTAATGCATTGCTCTCAGAATTGGAGCATTTTAAAAATGTAAAACATAAATGTCCATCGAGAGAAAGGATGATATGCTCACCAGCATGGGTTCAATAGATGATTTCATTGAGATGGAAAAATTAGCTATAGTTTCTGCAGAATCACCTTCTTTGAATGCATGTCAGATGTACATGACTGGTCAGGAACTACAGAGTGATGACTCCAGCTCCAGTGACAAAACAGGTTCCTAAATCAAAAATGGAAGCATCTGCAAATTCTTTTGACTGGCTCCAGGTTGTATTAAGTGCAATGATGAAGCAGAGCCATATTTCAGGGCAATGCCTTGTAGAATTGCTCGAAAACATTAGGATTGCTTTAGGTCTTTATAATAACCCAGCGGCTCAAGAATCAGGAACAATTTCAGCCTTAAAGCATGATGGAGTGCTAGAATGCCCCCAGGTAACAGGTTACCTCCCCTGGAAATCCACAAACATATCACCAATCAAAGATCCACCAGCTCAAGCTGCCAGTCTCGATGAATTACAATGTGAAATGAATAAGCAGCATATTGTGCCTAATCTAAGCAAGTCTATTCACAAAATTGTAGACTTGATTAATGGTCTCAAACAAGCAGCTCTACATGATATTAGAAGTCCAGAGATGTCAGCAAAGAATCAGAATTCTTCATCACCTAGTCCAGCTATACCTGCAGATTACTGTGTACGTGTCTTCCAGTGGAAGTCTACGGAAATGATTGGTATTGTACAAAGCTTTACTAAAACTTGTTTTGATCTTTTGGATGGAAAAGCTGACATCGAAAGATTTGTTGAAGAGCTGGCAATCGGCTTAGACTGGATAGTGAACAATAATGCTTCCAGGAGGCACTCATCAAGTGCAAGGGAGAAGATTAAGAGGCGTATTAATTGGAATGAAACACCAAACGAAGATTTATACGGCATTGGAGACAATAGTCAGCCTTTGGAGTTAGAGGACAAAGAGACCATTCTGGATAAACAATCTTCATCCCCTCATTCAGTTTCTTCTCTGCACAGTCCAAACATTATGCTTCAGGTTGAGAAGAATGAGATCACTCTGGAAGAAGAAAATGGGAGGCTGAAACATGAGTTGAAGAATATGGCATCTGCTAAGGATGATATGGAAGTGAGGCTACAGTCAGCAAATGCCAATGTTAAGATGTTGGCAAACCAGCTTAAGAGAGCTGAGGAGAATATCAAAAACCTGCATGTTGAAATAAGAGATTTGAAAGAATCAAAAAGGATGATCGAGGATCAGGCCGAAAATCAAAAGTCAATTAATGAGGATCTTGACACCCAGCTTACTGTGACCAAAGCTAAAGTAAATGAGGTCTTGCAGAAGTTCACATCCTTGGAAGTTGAACTTGAAGATAAAAGTAACTGCTGTGCGGATCTGGAATCAATGTGTTTAGAGCTTCAACTTCAGCTAGAAAGGTAAGTTTCTGTAATGGTTTTTGATACTTTGAAATGGAAGTCTGGCTTGGCTTATTGTGTATATAAATGATTGGTCACTTCTGTAAACATGGCTGCAGTGTTGTGAAGGAAACTCCAAAGTATCCGCTAAGCAGGAGCAAACGCTCTCTCAAACTGTAAGTAAATTTGATATCCTTTTTCTTGAAAAATTGGTTTTGAATGTCTGTCAGTATGTGGGGAGCTACTAAAACGTTCAACTGCAACCCAAATTACAAACCAAAGATGGTTATCTACTATCTGAAGTTGTGGTTGTAGGGGTACAAAAAAGCCTATTATTTTACTTCAGCTGCAATGATTTTGGCCTCTCATGCTGGACTGTAATCATAGGCTTGGATGATGATTTTTCTTGGCTTGCTCATATTCCTGTTTAAGCTATAGCTCTGCAAGTTAGCCATTAGCGTGGCATAAACCGAAAACATCCACCCCATATGTTTGATGTTCTGTGCTTGGATGGGCCTCATTGCCGATGTTTTTCCAAATAATTGAAGGCCTATATGACTGAAACTTTTCCTTGCTAAGTGAAAACTTGTTGTTTTGAAATGGCAGAATTGGGAGATTACAGCTGCTTCTGTTAAGTTGGCCGAATGCCAAGAGACCATTCTAACACTGGGGAAGCAGCTAAAGGCTCTGGCTTCTCCAAGAGAATCTGCAATTCTTAGTAAAGTGTTCTCCACACCTGCTAATTCAAATTTACCAATGAATGAGAGGAGCGGTCCTCTTTACGTGATCGGATGCTGGCTGAGGACGATACAGAAGTAAATCAAAGGAATCAAGAAATGCCAAGCACTGCAGATGCATCCGCCCTCAATGCTTTGGTCCCTTCTAATAACCCGGTCCAAACTCCTGAGGCATTCTATGCTTTGAAGCAGAAATCAGGCAGTAATTCCTTACGTACTCTTGCTTTAGTGCCAAAAAAGAAGCAAGGTGTAATGCATTTCCTTGGCAGGCTACTTCTGAGAAGGAGGAAGGGAGGCAGAAAAAAGTCTCATTCTTTTACATTTGGGCACATATAACCGAGATTTGAAAGGCAGAATGACCTTATTGTTTTTCATAAACATCAGATGTTCTTTGCTGTGTATTGATATTGTTTGTGCTTGTACTGTGTAAAAGTTTATTTGCATGCCTATCATACTACAGAGAGAAAGGTACCTTGCATGCCTCTCCATAAAAATGGTGGCTTTGTTTCAGTTAGTTTGTTGACATGTGTCTGCAATTAACGTTGTAATTTAATGATGCCAACAAGATTGTGATGGTCCGGTGGTGCTGAAAGGTTTAAATGATTCAACTATTTGAGGGCTGGGAATGATTGAACCTCAAAAAAAGGTAAAATAAAATAAAGTAAAAAGAAAAAATAATAATACTACTAAATAAATAAATAATAGCAAAATTCATGTTCCGTCAATGGTTGACAGATTTTACTTTCTGAATTATCAATAGTTTGCACTGCAACATGTAGTGCATTAGTATATTCAAAATCTTCATTCTGCCACTGTTGTGGGAAGTTGAACCCATCTGTAACTTTACAAAGAGTGGAGGTACGGGTCGTAACTATAAGAGCTCGATCTTTACACCCTCCCATCACCCTCCATGGGCTCCCGGCGCGCCGGGGGTGGGGGTGTTGTTGGGGGAACATAAGGTGCACGGCTGTTTATAAAGAGAATTTCCAAGGTGAAATCACTGTGGTGAGTTTGATGTGATTGACAAAAGCATCAAGACACACATTCAGGGACAGTCTGATGTGAATTTAAGGTCTCGGAAGAGAGAGAAGCTGAGGCTTGCAAATTTACGATGGCAAATAATGCAAGTACGTAGTCCACAATGTTATGTTGTCCTGCTCAGTATATTACCATGGCCTTTCAAGTCCCATCCAGGTTTTACTTTGCCATTCTCTTTTTAGATTTTATTGGTGAACCCAGGAAGGAGACTAACATGAAAAAGGGCAGAAAAAAGGTCGAATTAGGATTCACAAAAGTCCAAAGTGCCATGCAAACAACAGAAGTTGGTGTGTCATTGTGAAATTGTTCCCAAGGCCAATGGAGATAACTTGAAATTTTTCCATTGCCATGACCAATTCCATCAAGGTAACAGTGATGGGACATGGTCCACTGTCCATGGCACAAAGATATGAATTATTATTATTATTTTTTTTTTAAATAAAATTTTATTGAAATCATGCTAAGTCATATATCAGCTTCATACATAAAGAATCAACTTTTGATCTAATGCCTCTACAAAATCATCTAACTGGAGGAAGTTATACATCCATAATTGCGAAGCTTGAAAAAATGTAGGAAAAAACAAGTTATTCATAAACAGAATTTGATGCAAATACGCTTGAAAGGATAGCCACTAGAAGCCTTAATGAAAATGCAGAACACACTTCTTTCATAATGAAGTTGCCAGCAATGAATCAAATAGAAACAACATCTCTCATATGAAGAAAATAGAAAGAGAGCTGTTAGGATCAAATCTCTGGATAATGTGGGCTCAGGAAGTAACTTTTTTATTTTTAAATAACTTCCTGGACTTTTATGGCTATATCTAAAAACTATCTACACAACAGGGCTTGTGATGTGCGCTGGTGCCACCATTTTGGCATTGATGGAGAAGTGCAGGTCCAGCATGCACATATAGGGGACGAGATGTGGAAAACTGAATAGCAGGGACAGGAACCACAACTTACCAAAACTGTTCAAGCCTACTATCCAAGGCAACAATGCATGTGAGTTGGTGAACATAGCAGAACTGAACAGTTGAGACCTTCCATACATGTACAAAGAAAGTTGCTATAATGCTAGTAAAATGCTACACTTATCAAGGTTATTTGTGATCAGATGCCCCAATATATTCGCACATCCCAATGGATCCAACTCTTCACAAATAACATAAATGACCATGCCATCCCACAGAGAGAAATCTCCAACAACTTCCTTACCAAGAAGGTTGTCCACAAGCATTAATCTAATAGATAGAGCATTGCAGTGACAAAATCCAACACAGTATCATTACTAAAGTCACATGGAGCTCAAGACGTCCACACATACTTTCTTGTCGAACTTCCTCATGAAAAATTTTCTGTATCTTTAGATGGCAACAGTGCCATAGCATCCCCATCAATAACAATCTCACCATTTCGCAAGCACTTTGTTGAGAACTTCACTCTGCAAAAAATGGTTGGTTTTAACTGTTTAAATACAATCCTATATCCATATTTAGCCCTTGTAGGCAGAAGGGTAAGAGAAAAAGGACAATAGTTAGGTACTACCACTTACAGATGTCTTTTCTTGTTCTGTCTAACATTTGTTGATTGTATTTCACCTATAATCTCATCACCAACATAGACGGGTAACTTGAATTGCAAGCTTTGTGACACATAAATAGCTCCTGGCTGTAAAAAGCAAAACTTTAGCTCCAAAATGACAAAATTACAGCACTATTGCTGGTGTGTTGTACCATCAAGCTGTGATTGAAATTAATTATTGGGGTATAAGATGTTCAAATAGGATGTATCAGGAAAAAGATCAATAAAAAAGACACTCGTGGTTAATATTTTATGTAACGAAGACATTATAATTGAATGATATTTATTATCCCTCAACTTCAATCTCCTCACGATGGAAATCATATTATCTTATATAATGGACTAATATATTTGTATCGACCACCATGTCCTTATATGTATGACACGCATCATAGTACAAACAAACATGAACATTCAAAAGCAAGGTTGTCAAGACATTCAGCATTTCAAAGTCCAGAGTTACATGAAATGACAGCAAAAATGTAAATGACTTACAAAGTTAGATGCGATAATTCGAGGAAACAGAGATGCAACAAGCATGCCGTGAACAATCCGATCTTCAAATCCACATGAACGAGCAACTTCTGGATCGAAGTGAAGAGGATTTACATCATGACTCACTTTAGAATATTGAAGGACATCTTCACCTGTGAATACCCTTTTTTCCCTTAAAACTTCTCCAACCCGAAGTACTTGCGTCCCAGAGGATGAAAAGTGCCTCAAAGACCAAATTCTGTTTAAGCTCCTAGAGATGATCATAACGATCTCCAAGTTGAATGCGGCTCAAATATCCTTACTAGGCTCAAATATCTAACACTAAGTCTTAGATACAAACTAGACAATCAGCACAATGCTCTAAGACTATGGTTGAAATTGTTCTGCCTTACCCTTACTATCGCAACTCATCGGGTAAAAGAAAACCTGTTCCTATATAATGGGAGTATAATGAAAACTTGTTCTTCAAAGTAATCTCTCTCGTAGCTTTAACTGCTTTTTATTTATTTGTTAGTCGAGTATTTTAAATGTTATATGTAAACACCGGTAATGGCTCTTGAGCATTTAATCAAACAGCTTACGTACATAATTAGGCGATGCCGTCGCTGAGAGCAGACACTAGGCCCTCCAAATGAAAAAAGATGAGGTACCCGTGAGAACGCCGACCCAAGCTGTTTAGCTCATGTAAGCACACAGAGAGAGAGTATTTGAAATTACAGTTTGAAGATAAAAGGTCGTGCTGAAGGCAGAAGCAGATGATTTACTGTTTCCAGGCCAAATTAAATTTCGTTTTAAACGAATAGGTGGCCCGTCCCGCGGACAGAGGGATCCGTCACCACCGGAATTTTACCTCGGGATAATTTGGAGCAAAAGATTGTTTCTTGTCTTATTTTCAACAGGTACATGCAAAATGCGTCTAGTATCTATAAACTTCACTTGAATAAAAAGAAAGCCCAATCAATATATAAATCTCATAAAATTATAAAATTGTAGTGCTGCAAATCAGTCGAGCTGTTCATAGGTCTCTTGAGCTCAGCTCGAGGTCAACTAATAAGGAGCTAAACAAACTTAAAGTAAAGCTCAACTTTTGATTTATGTTTATAATCTAGTTCGTGAATAAACTCATTAAAATTAAGATTTGTTGGCTTGTTAATAAGTTCATTAGTTAATTTATGAATACTATAATATAATATATTCAATATAAATAATAAAAATAAAAACTATTTATTTATTTATTTTTTTGCTATTACAAAGGAGGAGAGTGGATTCGAAGCTGGGACCTCTCACTTGAGAGATTAGAGAGATACTACTGGGCTAGAATATCATTGACAAACTAATTTCTATTTAATGTTTATATATATATATATATTTATAGCAACATTTATATGTAGTATTTTAGGTTTCAAAAAAAAAAAAAAGAAGGAAAATGGGTTATTTAAACGAGTTGAACTTGTTTTAAATTTCATGCTTAATAAAAAATTGGTAGTCTTAATAAGAAACACTTGAGCTTAATTCTTAAGCGATGTAAACTCGAGCTCCAACCTAAATTTTAGACTTGATAAAAAACTTAACTTGGGATTAAGCTCAATAAAATTTAAATTAACCGAGCCTGAGCCTTCGAAAGCTAAGTTTGGCTAAGCTCATTTGCAATTTTAATCATAGTTGTACGAAACATGTTTTAGCTATAAATCCAAGACTTTCTCCAATAAATAAATCTAATTTGAATCTTACCACTAGTATAAAGAATTAAGTTAAATATAATTAATTACCATTGAGCTTGCGTGGTAGGAAAAGGAAAAAAATTATAATATTTAATTACAAAATAATCCTAGTTTTTGGTAACTTGAACTTGTCTTTTGAAGAGAAGAGTTTGGCTGGGAATAAAAAATTAATAAGATATAAAAAATATAAAATATAAAGTAATGAAAAAAAATTGATGTCACGTTTAGTATGTAGGAATCATTTGGAATGGAATGGAATGGATTAGAATGCTTGAAATGAAATGAGTGACGGAATGATAATTGCATTTCTTTAATTCCATTGATACATGATGGAATAGAACGGAATTAATATGTTATTTATTAAAAATATCCTTAGCAATAAATAAATATAAATAATAAATATGCAAGAGGATAAAAAGATAATTATAATATTAGCTATTAATGAGATGGAGTGAAATTGCAATTTCGTCTTATCAAGTACAAAATTGAATTACTTATAAAAAAAACGTACGAAATCGAATTTCCCCTCAAAGTAGACATTATTGATTCTCGAGAATCATGATCCCAATTTTTATAAACACATGCAAACATAAGAATGAAAAAAGAACCCGGAATTGTGATTTCATTCCAGGTCAATTCCCTTATACCAAACAGCAATAACACATTAAATGCTATGAATGGATAAAACTCATTGCCATTCACATAGAAAATAATATCTTATAATTTTTTGCGTTACATTTTATTTTATATTTAATATCTTATAATTTTTTTCTTTTTTTAATTCCCGGCCAGGTTAGTGTAAGTCTACGAAACTCATCTTTATAAGAGACAATATTGGTGTAAATCTACTAAATTTGTCTCTTTAAGAGACGAGGTTAGTATAGTATACCAAATTAGTTTGCAAAAGAGGAGGTTGGTATAATTCAAGCAAACTCATCTCTTAAAAAGATGAGTTCATTCTCTTCAAGAGTTAAGTTTAAGTTGCCTAAAATTGGGAGCATTTTCATCTAAGTGATTTTTCGTATTATTATTATTATTATTATGTTCCTTTTCCCCTCGCTTGCTCATTACATATATGTTATAAATCAAATCCTCTAATTTTTTTTTTTCATCTCTTTTCTATTTAGGTATGTTTTATATAAGCAAAAGTATTATAAGTAGACTCAATAGACAACGATTCAATTTTAACCAATCCCTCTCCCTCTCTTTGGTGAAAAAAAAAAAGAAAGAAATGAAAACTCTCACTAAACCCTAGCATTTAAGAGGTGACCATACGACCACCTTGGCTATCCCTCTACGCTAATCCTTTATTCATTTTTTACCATGTTAAAACTACAAATCCATCTTTATTGATTCCAATATTCATGAATTTTCATTTTTTGAATAGAACTTTTTAGATTTGTCTCTTTTCTGCCATTTTTACCATCATCAATTTATCATAGTTTACTATGTTTTGTCTACTTCAACAGATCTAGTGAATATAAAGAGATCCTAACAATTGAGATTTTGGATTATCAATGGCTTCTTGAATAAGCGATTTAATTTTAATTTCCTGCTTTATGTAGTTTTATTTTTATTTTTCTTTTTGTTGTTATCACTTAGGTAGGATTGTGTCATCTCTACCATGGATTTTTCCTACTTGCTAGTAGAGTGGATCTTATTCATGTGGGTGTATTATCCTCTATGTGAGACAGTGTAACTTTTGAAGAGATATGTCAGTTTATCTTATTGGGTTTTAATACCTCCAACCACTTGTTAATCATTTGTCTATGAATCTTTTTGTATTGATGAATTTGATTGATGTAATATTTTCATACGAAATGAAATTCACCTTACTGGCCAAAAAAAAAAAAAAAAAAAAAGAACTCAACAGGTAACTTTCATCTCATAGAAAACTCCATATTTACTTCTCAAGCTTTACTTAATTTTTCTATCCACATATTCAATCTTTTTTTTTCTTTTTTTTTTTTCCTTTTGTGTCTCAATTTTATTTTATTTTTACAAAATTAAAAATTCCATCAACTCTATAAAAATAGCTTGTTATTGGCCTTAAGGTAGTTAACTAAGATAACTGGGTTTTGCACAACTTGTTAATTCCTTTTTTTCATACTTTTGTTAAATTTTATATTATTGTAATTATTATTATATTATGTAATTAACTTTATATTTAATTTTTTATTCTTTTATTAAATCAATTATTATAACCAGTGTCACGGCCTAGAGGGTACTTCAACATCAACTTCTTCTTATCCACAACTTTGATTGCAAAATGAATCACACATGCGATTTTTTTGATATATTTTGCTATATACTTTGATTCACACTTGTGGTTTTATTTTCCTCTGTTATAGAGGCATGCATGTCTGCAATTGAATTGACTTCATTTTTTAATCTCAATCACTCTGCAATCACAATAAGGGGAGTATCGCTTCATCTTTTCTTTTTAATCTTGCTTTGAACTTCATCGTGCTATCTTTCTCCACTTGTTTTCTATTATTAGACACTGAGGACAAGATCTATTTTAATTGTGGGGAAGGTTTTACTAAGATAAGAGGAGATTAAGTTGAATTTGAATTAAATATTGAATAGAGAAACTTGTGCTTTAATTGATCAATTTTTCTTTTAAACTTATAGGAAAATAATGAAATGGTACTAAATGAGCAAATTTTTATGAATTTTTTTTAGATTTGTCTTGCTTTTTTCTAAACTAAACTACCATGTGACTTAGGTAATCTTAGCATTGGACACCGTTCTCTTGTATTTGTGCTATTTTTATTGTGCTAGTCTTACTCGTTATTTAATATAAGAATCTAGACTTTGAATTAACTTAAGGTCCTTCATAAGAGTTGCTTAATTGATTTTTAAGCTTAAATGGTTATTATACTATTCAATATAGTTTCTTTGACATTTTTATAGTCTTGTATGAAGATTTAAATAAGATTTGTAACCTGATGATTTTTCCCTTGTATTGAAAACAATGTAAAGAACATTAAAAAAAAAAAAAAATCAAAGGCTTGAGTTTTGTACAAGCAGGTGTTGGTCTCTAAGAAGAGTAATTACTTGACCCTATTGCCAACTAAATATAGCTAGTAAAAATAATTTAGTTAGTATGAGTGGGTATTGGTCCCTTAGAAGAGCGAGATTCGACTTATTTACTAATTGATAAAGAAAACAAAAAGAAATATGCTAAAAAGGTTACTTGATAAGGGTGGGCTTTGGTTCGTCAAAAGAGCATGGTTCATTCTCGACTATCAGTTATACCATCTTTCTTTGAAAAAGAAAAAATGAAATTTGAAGGTACAAATAAGGAAAAAGGATTTGGGGGATAAATTGATGTATATGCCTTTATTTTGGAATATAATGCTTAGAGAAGTAACTAAAGAAGTTTATACTTTTAAATATAAAGGGGATAAAGTTAGCTGAGTCTCATTCTTCCCTTTGTTTGATCTTTTATATAATGTTTACTTTGGAATCTAATTTAAATGATGAGGGTAAAGGTAATCTACTTGGATTGATTCCATAATTCTAGTACAAGAAACCTTAGCACATGTCATAGTAAGATTGTGTGACGTAATATATGCAATGATTACTAAGGTTGTTGGGTAGTTGAAAAGGATAAGATTGAGACAAGAGAGCTAAAATGTAAAAGAATTGTTGAGTTTTAATTGAAAAGTTTTAATTGGAAAAGTACCATTTATGATTTATTTCCCTATTTTGAGAGATTTGCTTTTACTCTTGTCCTTGTTTTGATAAGCTCTTTGCTTGAGGATAAGAAAGCTTAAGTTAGGGAAGTTTTGATAGCTAGAATTTACTCTATTCAGTTTAAGAGGATTTGTTCTTTTTTTGGTTTTTAATCTACTGAAATCCTCTTGAATCTGGTACTTGTTTGATAAAATTGTTGATTTTAGTTTAAATGTACTAAAGAGAAGAATTGATGAAGATTTGATGGAGAAAGATAACTAAAACAACAAATTAGGCTATAACAAGACTATTCGTAGTCGTGATTTATTCCTATGATCTCAAATCGTGCCTTCAACCATGCCTATGGATGATTTAAATAAAAGTTATTGAATGAGGACTATAGACTCAACCACATGGAAGACCATGCCTATCATTAATATGAAATCTTCTCCACATATGCAATCACATTGTGAACTGTGCTTGTGGTTCTCCTTATAATTAGACCCCTGACACGATCCAAAACTCCATTTTGTTTAATTTATTTAAAATTTTCTACATCATCTTTGCACTTACTATAAATAGCTGAGTTAGTTACAAATTAGATACAATGGTACATAACTTACATATAGAGATAGAGATAGTCTTGTATTATAACTAACTTTCGGAGAATTCTAATGAGAGAAACTTATTCTCTGCTAGGGTTAGAAGATTTAAATCAATTCAAGAGCTTATTGGAGTTTATCTTACAAAGATCACTGCGTTTATAAGTGTTTTCATAAAGAAATAATTGAATCTTGCATAGATTTTGTGGATCCAAACTTGATTCATGTGATTTTGATTGTGCTTTTATTGAAATATTGTTTAATTCTTGAAACTAATGGCTTGATTTGCCTTTTCTTGCATATGTATGTGTGCATTTTATGAATTCATATTTGATTTCAATTTAATAGATTAAGAGATTATTCCTTTGAATAGATCTAAGATATTAATGAGGATTGCACATAACATCTAGAGATATAGTGGTGAAGTCCTTCTATCACTTGATTGATTCTTGTGAGATGTGATTGTTAATCAAAGTATTCTTATTCCTAATGCAAATCTAAGTTGCTAATGGCTAGGAAGATATTGTAGTTGTTAAATTTAGTTTTAGAAGCCAATGATCTTGAGAGAGATATTAGCATATTTTAGTGAACCTGACAGTTCAAGATTTTCAACAACAATCTTTTAGAGATTTCTAATGAGATCACACAATAAGGATGTTGGTGAAGCAAGATCTAAGCTTTCTTTTGTAACTTGGACCTAATCTTTTGTGAATTGATCTGGATCTTGTAAATATATAGCTAGTTTTCATAGTTTGATGTCCACAACAATCGTGAGAATCTTAGGCTAGATAATAGGCAAGAATGAGTAGGGTAGGTGTTAACAATTCCTTGAAATACGACTGAAGTGTTTCTATGTCATTTTTGTAGGTGCTGTAAACCCCTAAATTTTCGGAATCGGTTTAGCACAAAACCCTAACCGGAAGTCAAACGAAACCCTAAAGGTCAACAAAACCCTAGTTTACCGTATCAACCTAAATCCGGCATTGCCGTTTTCTTTGGCCCGGAAAAACGAAGTTGGGATAATTAGCTCGAATAGTCCGTAATAACCATAGGTTTTATAAAAGTTTCAGTTTCGCGAAATTCGGGTGTCCTTCGAACCCGATCGGACACAGTTCTCTAAAAACGTGTCCGGAAGCCCGGAATAGTAAAAATATTCCAAATATACCGTTAGACTCATAAAAACATAAGTTTTCCAAAAATATCAATTTCATAATTTTTCGATAAGTAAAAATAACAGATATAGCTATTATACGCGTATTTTCTTACTACCGGTACTTTAATTGTCATATCTACTTTACATTACACTATTCATTACTATTCTATACTATTCTTTTATCTCTACTTTTTCTTACACTTACTCTTACACTCTACATAACCTATAATCTTAACTTTTTACCTTTCCCATAACTTTATATCACATCTATCTTACTTATTACATCTTTTATTTAACAAAATACAAAAATTAAATCACTCCCTCTCTCCTCTCAAAAGTGGCCGGCACCCCCTCTCTCTCTTCCCTCTCCATTTGTTTTAATTTTGCATTTATTTTAATCACACAAAAATCACTCCCCATTTTCCTATAAATACCCCCCTCCTCTTTCACTTCTTTCACACATTCACTACTCACAAATTCATACCAAAACTCTCTCAAATTTTCCTCTCAAAGCTCTCTCAAATTTCTATCTCAAAACTCTCTCAAAATAATTCCACAACAACTTCCACCAACAACAAAAACCCATAACCATATAACCATATCAAAATCTTCTTTAGGTAACCCCTCTATAATTCTTTCCTCTTCTTCATGTCATGTAACTTCACATGACCATAGTGTGAGTTTCCAAATACTACAAGTTGTGGAAACTACATTATGTTCATGTATTGTTCTTGTTTATGCCAATCCATTTATGTTTATGTTGATTTATTATTGTTTATATATCTATACATATTCTTTAGAGCATATAAGCTCACTTGCAATTTATTTATTTCATGCAAAGCAATTTATTTATTTTTCCATTGCAATTTATTTATTTATTCCTTGTTGAAATAAGACTAGTCTCTAGTCTTAGACTTGTCCTCATCAAGTCAAAACAAGCTTTTCTTCTTTCATTTATTTCTTTATGGGACTAGTTTATTTCTTAGTCCCGGGAGCCTTGAAAAAGCTAAGACTCCAATACTTGATTTTATTTTTATGCTTTATGTTATTTTGTTTATTATTATAATCATGTTCATTTAGATTGTTGTCCAAAAAGTTATATTTTCTAAAGATAATTAAATAAAAGAGAGCTTTTTGTCACTTAGGAATAAGTTTAGGTGAAACATAAAAATATAAGATAACAAAAATAAACTCATTCCTTTTCAAGTTACAAAAGAATTCACTATGAATTTAGAAACTATTTTTACTTAAAAAGTTATTTAAATCTTTGTTACTCTACCTTGTTTTCAAAAGAAAATATTTTGTTAACAAAAATAGTTCTTTCATCATAAAGAAGGAACATAAGATGGATGACTAAGGAAATTTTTAAAACAAATAGGCAAAGAAAAATTTGTGGTTTGGAAATAATAAAGTTATTTCTTTTCAAGTTACAAGAGGAAAATAATAGAATTATAGAAATTAGTTTTTCTACAAAAAAGTCATTAATTGTTCCATATTGTTTTTATGAAGAAAACAAGTTTTCATGCATGGACAATTATTTTTGAAAAATTATGAGACATGAGAAAAAGAATGGGAAATATCAAAGTAAAGATTTTTGCAAACAAGTAAACAAAGAAAATTACAAAAACAATTTCCGAAAAAAAGCTTCAACCCGACATTGTTTTACCTAAGAAAAATAATTGGACAACAAGACACTTGAGCATGCTTAAATATGAGTTATATAGTTATAAAAAGAGAATTTTTCAAATATAGATAACTAAGTATTTATCAAACAAATTTTGATTTCTTGAAACAAAGTTGTTTTTACTTGGAAAATCCGTGGTGAATTTTGTCGCCACTTTTTCGGAACCTATATGGCTTCGTTTGTGGGAAATAATTTTAGAAATGGGTATATCTTTTCGAGTAGATAGAAATCGGTATATTATATGCGCAATTCCGAGTTAAAATGATCAAGTTATGGCCATTTTAAGTTGGAACATTCTTCTATACGAACTTTGACGTTCTTTGACATTGTTTTGTTAAAATTCAAGAAAATCTTCAAGAAAACTCATTATGGGTATTTTCTTTGGTTAGGTAACCCCAAGGAAGGATTTCTTCACCCCGAGAACTATTACGATTAAGTGGAGCGTGTGAACGACTCATCCACTTAGAGGAATAGACGACGATGGCATCGTGAGTTTATTTCCATTAAATGCTACACTTGTTGTGCTTGTAAATTAGTTGCACTAGAGTTAGGAAAAGATAAACCGATATGCATGTAAAATAATTCCTTGAAAGAATTCTAAGAATATTGAAGCCAAATTGTTCTAAGTGATTGTTTTAGTATAATATTGATTTGTGTGAAATTCCTTGATACCATAAAGTTGAAAATAATTATGTGATGACTTTATAAATTAATGAACTCATGCATACTACGAAGTGAGTCACATTACATGGTTGGGTTATTATCCTTGGTGAGAAGGATAGTAGGCTCATGTCGAAAGCAATACTTGGCGGAAGATCCGAAAGCGATTGCTTGGCGGCTTAATGGAATATGCTTGGCGATTGATCCGAAAGCAAGGTCAAATCAAGTAGGTTCGGAATACTTGGCGATGAGTGCTCGCAAGTATAAAAGTTTTTATTGAATGCTTGGCGATGTGTGCTCACAAGCTTAAATTTTCTATTATTAAAACTACTTGTTTTGAGTATCACCAAACCCCGAATGGAGGGCGTAAATCCATTCAACATATAGTTCCCGGAAAGCTATATGATTGTTTGCCCATGTGTTTGATGCATTACATATGTGTGATTAACCAACTTGTTTGAATCTCGTTACAAGAAGTTATTTATGGAAATATATTCTCACTAAGCCTATTAGCTTATACCCCGATAGCTACCTTTTGCAGTTTCCGTACTTATGGCTAAGGCCCGTGGACCATGTGGGCAGGTAATCCCTTTTGAATATTAGAATCTGGATAAAGTACATCATAGTATTAGCATGCAAATATTTATATAATAGCTTAGTAATTTAGGGAATTGTTCCTAAGTATGCACAGTCTTTGCTATGAACAAATATTCATTGTGAATCCTTTTCTTAATATGTTTTTATATCTCCTTAAGCTTCATTATTCCATATATGGTCCTCTAAAATTGTGAAAGTAAGCCTTACACTTAATATAAAAGCTTTTGGAAATGACTAAGGTTGTCATACTTAAGATTTAATATTGAGTGTGGCAGACTGTCACGTTTAGGGTACCCGTTGGGGCGTGACAGGTGCGCTTGCTAAAATTATGATCGGAGTTATAGGACTTTTAACATTTATAAATTTCAAACTCAGTTCACTGTCATATCATACGTATTATAAAATGATCATACCAATTCTTCAATTTACTTCTTTCTTTTAAGCTCACTAAATTATTAATATTACTTACACATAGAAAAAATGGCTTTTAATCCAATTCTTCTATTAAATCACTATCACATCAATAGTAGGTCACTAAGAAGACCAATTTCACCTCACTAATCCCTTTTCTAGATCATTATCACCTTAGCTTAGATGTGACTTCTTTTATATGATTATCATCTTAGCTTAGATGTGACTTCTTTACTTGATTTCAATTGCTCACTCAAATAGGAGCCCTTTGCTGAGTACCTAGGGTACTTGGTCTTAGTGATTCATTATTTTGAGAAATCCATGACAATTGGGGTTGTAGATCCAAAATCAATAATCAAGAGAGGGTGGATTGGTTATTCACAAAGTTTGAATTTTTTTTGCCTTTAAAATAAATAGCACATTTGGTTTATATTTGCAGTGGCTTAAAATAATTGAACTTAAGCACAAACAATAATAATACATAAAAAATTAAAGAGAGAAGGTCTTTCAAAATTATAAACTCATAAAATCGTATGAGTAAAATCACGATTTTGAAAATAATGGGTTTTGTCAATTGCTTCGATCTTACTTAAAATCATCTTAATTAAACCATATTATCCTAAATTTACTTCATGCTCAATTTGCAATATTAGTAATCACTAATATATGTTTCATTATCATCAAAACCAAACTGAAAGACTTAATAGGAGTATCAAGTTTACTTCTACCAAACCAATAGACAAACTATTTATCAATGTAACCGCAATGAACATTACATAATGGAACACAGACTTAAAAGTGAATCACAAAGTGGATTAGTTAAATTTCTTTTTAGGTGAGTGACTTCCTCTTTCTTACGTAGGTCCCACAATTCATCTAGGAGTTGTGTTGGGTTGTAGATTTGCCATAAAAGTATTCTAGTAACCAAATCACAACAACAAATGTCAAGCATCTAGCGATGCCATCCCTTTCTAGTCACTACCAACATAATCATTTCTAACCAGACATTGAACACTTCAAGTTGCTCTATGGGAGTTTCTTGATTAGATTGCTCTTTAGTAACCAATCAATTTGAATTTTTATTTATAACAAGATTGAACTTTTCAAGTAGACTTCATATATCTCATGTCCATCATCAGTGCTAATTGGAATAGGAGGGAAAGACCTTGCTTCTTTCAACATCATCAATGATACTTATGAGCAATTATACATACAAGGCACACTTTGACGAGAAGTAAAGACTTCACTTCCTTTGCCAGGATGTAAAAATGGCAACCACCTCCTATGAAGTCAATCCCAAGGGTAAAAAAAGACTTTCTTGAGGACGTTCTCAATTTGACAGTTTTGGTTCATAACAGATCTAGACCATAATACTTAGTATAATATAATGTGAGTCAACTGACCCTATGCAGCCTTGTTCTCCTTGCCAGCCGTTGATAATTAAATCATTACCACATTGAACCCTACCTTCTCACATGACGTGAAGCTCAAAGATGCATGCTACATGCATATGTTAAACAAAATTAACTCCCATAACCACGGTTTGTGTTGAAATACTCGAAAACCATGGATATGCTCAAAGGAAGTATTGGGAATAGGGCTATTTAAAACCAAAATCATTTGAATGCTGGGACTGAGATAAAAAAAGACTCAAATATGCTTAAAGAATGTGCTGAGAAAGTTAATTTTTCCCTTACGAATTAGCACACAAGAAACGAATCCAAATCACATATCATATGTGATTAACATCCATTCCTTTACATTTATTCCTCTTTATCCCAATTCCTATTTAAGTGATCTGAATTTCTATGATCACGTTTGGTATGTAAGAATGATTCAAAATGGAATAGATTAGAATCAAAGGAATAGAATGGAATGAAATGAAATCAATAAGGAAATGAGAAATCCATTCCTTTGTTTGGATATAGACACAAAATAAAACAAAAAAGAATTAATTTATATTGGAATTTACTAAAAATATCATTTATAAAAAGTAAGGTAATAAATTCATATAGGATAAAAAAATCATTTAATTAAAATTCTTTAATAAAAAATGCAAAGGAATCGCGATTTTGCTTTAAGCAAGCATAATCAAATTCCATCTTAAAATTGGAATTATCGATTCTAAGGAATCACGATTCCTACTTCTCATAATGCTTCCAAATGTAGAAAAAGAAATGAATGCCGAAATGCATGATTCCATTTCAGTCTATTACTGTGTACCAAACAAGCTCCTTAATCGAAGCATCATCAAGCAAAATAAAGCCACTGTAATTCCATCAGATTGGACAAATTGAAATCTAGTGGGCCTACCATAAACCACCCAGACTACAACTTGTTGCTGCTAAGGGAATTATCATGATGACAAGGAGGAAACGTAAAGTAGGATACTAAAAAAGTTGGGAAGGATGATCGTTTCCAGGCCGAAATATGGGGACCATTTCTAGGACTTCAGTTCCTCCAAAGCTTAACTACCGGAAAATCATTGTCGAATCAGATCCTACATCACTGGGAAAACTTAAAGGAACAATAAACCTCCAAATTACTACTCTTAACATGCACAGTTTTTCTATTGCAGTTTGACCAAGCTCAAACACCTTTTAACCCGAACTCTGTCCTCCCATGGCACTCATATAGCAATCTGATTAAGCTCAAGCCAACACTACTTTATGCACGCAAACAGGATAGCAAATGCCAACAAAGGGTGATGCCTTCTGCATAGCCCGCCCAAGAATTAATCCTCACTTTTGAAGTCAAACTTGTCTTTGGTATAAAGCAAACCCTTCCTATGCACTAAACGTTTATAAGACTCGTGTTTTGTAACCAACACAATGCATTTAAATCCAAAAGAAAGGCAATTACATATGCTCAGAGTAGACCAAGAGAATGGTATGTAGTACCGTACAAACACCACTACCCAATTGATGAAGTTCTTGCATGGCTGGATAAAAAAATAGAATAAGTTGATTACATGTTTTTCTAGACAGACAAAGACATGGGAGCTCGGTGATTTCAAATACAGAATAAGTGGCCAGCATGAAACCTCTTTTATGATTGGTGATTCAATGTGACTATGACCAATTAAACAACCTGTACAACTAATAACCCTTGAATCAGATATTTATAACATATTAACAATAACCACAAATGTCAACCGAACCCTACCAAAGGAACAATAAGGAAATTCATATTATTGGAAAAAAAAAAAAAGAAAAGAAAAAGAAAATAGATCGATCAGAAGTTCAAACAATTTTCTGGTCCCAAGACCATGATTCCATAATTAAGAAAGCATGGCATATTCAGTAAAGCCATGCAAATTATGCTTTTGAATTGACTTAAAGAGCTGCAGAACTGCACTTGCCAATAATTTCCTGCAATCCAGATGTTAGAATGCGTCGATACAACACTATTGTACCAATTGATACATTTAAAATACAAAGGAGAGAACATTGACATGCTCTTAGTTCAAACTTCTTGTACTGAGCACCACCATTCCCAGATTTTATGAGCAGGCTAATAGATGAGAAGCAATACCATTAGTTTTCCGCTGTATTTCTCTAATCAACTAGAGAGAAAAATGACGTGTGGAAAAAAGACTTACCTTGGTAATACGAAAAAGGGAGATGTTGGCATGATCATAATGTTACTTCAAGTGGTATACTTGAAATAATATAGAAGAAAGCACAAATTGAACTATGTATAAATGATACGTATGCAAATAGGATGCACACATTGCCAACCTCGTTTGGTTCTTTTCATGGAATAAGATTCTATGCAATCCGCTTTACTTTAGCTTTTAGCAAAACTTTTATCATATCATTCTGGTGGTTATAAGAAAATATAAGTTCATGCTTCCCATACCTTGGAATTTTGATAACCAGCATGAAGGAATAATCAAATTCAAGAAATTGGAAATAATCAGCTTATACTTTCTCATAAAAGTATATCAGACCAACCTCTCCATAGACATAAAAATAAATCAGATTCCATGATATCCTATAGGGGGAGAGAGAGGCGAAATTAAACAAGGCCTTACCTGTTACAGTGCCTCACAAGGCATCAGAGTAAACACAGAAATTTTTAGCTATATTCCAAAACTCCAACAAAGTAAGGACGTCATTTAAAAGAAAAATGGGCATTTACTACGAATAATAAGCTTCTCGATATGAAGCAACCAAATGGAAGTTTGAATATTTACTGATTGCATGTATAAATGGGTGGATGTCTGCATGCATGTGTAAAAGAGCCAATTCTTGACACATAGCAGCATTGCAATTTGAGCATTATACAGAATTAGGTGTTTGCCTTGAGTCTAATAATGCTTATGCACTCCTTCTGGGTCAAGTTGGAAGACAAATACTAAACGACTCATATTCAGGTCAGACTCATATAATCAATTTTCTAAATCATCTTGATACATGTAACAGATATATTGTGAAATTGACCAATCCTTATAATTTCTTTTTTAAGGTTTCAATAGGTGATACGAATCAATTTCATAATCAACAGTTTGGGATAATCATGTGAATCAGCCAAACCATTTGTAACTCGTGCTGTGTCAGCCTGTTTACTAACTACATCAGATTCATATTTAGGTAAGATAACACGAAAATTAATTGATATTGATTAGAGTTGAGCTTCAGATCCACATACATCTACATTACTAACTCTTATTTGGTGTGTTTGATTTGATGATTACATCGAAAAAGGAGGCTTCTTTTAAACTTACTAGCAGTTCTTTTTCAAATAGCAACAAAGGCAGATATGTTGTATACATTTTTTTATCTTTTTTACTTTTGTTTGAAAAAGATTTTTAACTGCTGATATGACCTACATATATCATTCAAGGAGCCGAGCAGCTTCTCTAATCAGACAGCAAGTTTCTCTGGAAACCGACAAGAGGTGAGAATGACAGCACTAGCAGCCCATGATTTTATCTCAAGGAATTAAATTTTCGTATTTTAATTTTCTTTTCAATTTTCTAAAGAACTGCAAATTAGATTATCCTTTTGGACTAGGGTGGGGGAAGCAAGAGAGATGAATTAACACTCCAATAAACAACAAAATCTGCTCTAAGCTAAATCATCGACTGCTTCGCCATCATCTCAGCTGGCAAAATGAATTTACACCAAATAATGCAGATAAAAAGCCAGGAGCCACAGGTATGGCAGAATCATCCCAGTGGTGTTTAGCACAAAAAGTGTTTCCCTCTTCAACAAATAGCACACGAGAACTCAGAAAAGCAAAAAATCAAAAGTAAGGAATAGACAAGTATGCAAAATTACCTATATGTAATAAAGAATGAAGGGATGATTGATTGCTTCATTCCCAATATATCTTACGAAGCATCAGTAAGTCTTTTTCTTGAATCTTTATTTTCTAGTCCGTTCTCCTTTAGAAAAGGACCAAGAGGAGTGAAACCGTGACTACTTATCTTGAAAGTACTCTTCTGAAATGTCTCTTTGAAAATCCAGGCTTTCTTCATCAGGACATTCTATGAATATGCAAAAGTGATGGCAACAATCAGGCTGATCATGGTTTGGAATTAAGAAGCACAATATCCAAATTTCGAGAGTTGCCAAGATGATGAACCAAGTCAGCAGCCAAATATTTCAATCTTCATCCAGAACCATAAGTATCGAAAGCCTTTTATAGAGCTCACTTGCCTAGAACCCACTGATGGTGTTTTCTAACCAGAGGGTTGATGTGGCCAGCTTTGCTGAGTGCAAAGCAACTTCAACAATGGAAATCACATCCTCAGACAGATTAGTTTTAAAAAAGGCTATTGTGATGTGGGCGTCAATGAGGCAAGCCAATTGCTTCAAGCAGTGAGAATACTCTTTATTCCTCCCACTGTGAGACCAGCTTCAGCAGTGCATCCTATCCAGAGCAAGAAGCAAAAATAGAACTGTGATCATAAGACGCTTTATACTCCACATTATATGGAACATACCAACACTGCATCCCTCCTCTTTCTAATGTTCCCTTCAAGAACTTGGAATATTTCGAAAAAAATGACTAAAAGGACAGCCTTCGATTTACTGGATTGAGACAACTGGCTGCTCATTATAGCAAAAATATTTTGCTTCATCACCTTCCATGGTTTCCTGAGATGCTGAATAACAGATCCAAAGAAAAGTTAAGAAAAACAAGTTCATACTTATATTGCTCATTTAAGACATTTAATTCTGAAAAGCCTACAGTGATCAAGAACATGGTTTTTGCAAAGGCACAAGAACAAAATATGGAGCCTTTTCAGTCCATTAATGCTGTTGAGAAAAATTTCCAGAAGAACATGACACAACTAAAACTTAGACAAATAAAGAGAAAACAACGAACAACAGAATCTGTACCTTAGTAGAATCGTGCAGATGAGTGCTCAAAGTCATTTTCGAGAACATGTGAAAGCTGCATATATGTATTTCCATCCATGATACATTTCTCTTGAAGGTCTCTCAACAAATCCATAGCCTCCCTCACATTCCTTTTTCGGCAGGTCTCATCTAGGACTGTCCTATATGTAATGAAATCGGGTGACCTCTGCTTTTCTATCATTTCCCACATATAGCTCACAGCGTCCTCAATTTCTCCACCTAGAGCCAATGCATTCACGAGTGAATTATAGGACTTGCTGCTAGGAACAAACCCTTTTTCCTTCATTTGGTCACACAACTCCCTCGCATTATTGGTTCGCCCTTGTGCACATAACCCATGAATCAAATAATCATAAGTAAACGAGTTCGGCTGGCAGTTATACACTACCCCCATCTGATGGAATATTCTTAAAGCATCATTGACATGAAGTGAAAGCACATACCCCTTTATCATACAATTCAGGGCAAATATATCAGGCTCAATCCCGTCGTCAACCATTTGTTTAAACAGGGCTCTCAAACTCTCCATATACACGTGGTTAACATAAGAATTGCTTCCTCTACTCAAGAACGCAGCAAACAAAATATTATATGTTCTAATCGTAGGCCTACAATCCAACTTCATACTACTTTTCATGTGCCTAAAGATATTGACAGCTCTAATGATCCTCCTAGCTTCGGTGAAGAAATATATCATCGAATTGTAAAGAGCCTCAGTCCCAATATGCGGAACTGCTAGCGCTTGGTTTACGATAACATCCATCTCCTCATACAAATTGGCAGAGCCAAGCTTCTTAATGGTAATATGATAAGTGGATGCATCGTGCCTAAACCTATGCTGCTGCGATGCCCAGTTAAATAACTCCAAACAAACCATAGGATTCTTCTGACAAGCAATGACATCGTGAAGCTCTTCGGGGGAAAACCTCAGGGGCAGCCGCGAAATTGCTTGTTTGAATTGAAATTCATCCAAAGCAGGCTTTCGGGCAGCTTTTGCCCTTTTACTAACCCTCCTTTGATATGATCTGGATGAATAAAAATAATTAAACGAAAACCGGTCATACATCATTGCAGGAAACTCGTTTGAGCAAATAATCCAACCTCGGTTTCCACATGTCTGGACTGAATTGCTCATAGATTTGAAGGTATTCAAGGTCAAACGAGTTCTTGTAGCGCATTTTCTTGTAAAAGCAAACATGTCTAAACACATAAATCAAAATGAGACTCAGAAAAAGGAAAAAAAGAATAAAACGATCAGATTCAGATTTATTCATAGTTAAATCATCAATCTTTTTCACTTTATAATGCTGAAAAATTACTCTTCATCAAGTGGACAAAATTAATAAAGCATATAGAAAAAGAACGAGAGAAATGAAAATTAAAAGCGAATAATGGAAAATGGTTGTGAATTTTGTGAAGCCCTAATCGAAATGAACGGAAAAATTTTAGTACCTAAGCAGGAAAGAGAGAGTGTGATGATGACTGAACAATTGGGTGTGGAGAGTGGGAGACTGGAGACTGGAGACTGGAGACTGGAGACGATGGAGCTACAGCGGGAAGGGAGGGAGCGAGCAAGAGCAAGGGGCAGATGGAGCTCAGGGTGTTCAATGATCGGGTTTTTAATATTTTAAATTTTAACCGGCCCATGTACTGTTTATATCGGTTAATTTTTTAGGTTTTAAATCAAATTAATAATTACAATAAATCTTATTTTTTACTTTTTATTATAAATTTTTTCTTTAATTATTATGGTTTCAGTTGGGCATTTGTATTGTGCGTGCAAATTATAAATAAAAGTATATTAATAAATTATATCACATTATAGAAATAAATAAACTCAACGATAAAATTTCTAAGGTCGTATTTTTTTAATATAATGTGCAATTAAATGCTTTGAACATGATGACTATATATAAAATATCATTCTAATAGTAGACATGTAAAATATATAAGAAGAAAGAGAGAAACAATCAAAATTTCAATTAGATACATATTTAATATGTGTGTAGAAAAGTAAATACCATATGAAATTAAATTTATAAGAAATAAATCTTGTAAACCATATACATGATTATCAAACCTAAGGGAAAAAATGCATAAAAAATGTCAACAATCTACATGAAATAAAAAGGAATGGAAAAAATTAATAGAAATATTAACTAAAAAATATGCTAATCATCACTGATCCCTTCATTGAAGATGCAGTCATATGCCTACAAAATTAATTAAAAGTATGCATATTAGTAGAGGAAGGATGCACAAATGAAAATAAGACTATGTAAAGTGATTTTACCCTATAATTAAGTTATTAATCTCCTTGTACAACAATTCTTGATCGAACCTTTTAATCATAAAAAACTATAAAAACAGAAAAAAAAATTGGGAATGGTAAAAGAAAATGAAAAATTAATTAATATTGAATATAAGAAAAGAAAATATAACTTTTAACAACCTTGGAAAGGTAGAAGTGGATGGAAGTGTACGACTTCACTCTGCATTGAAGATTCGAGTATCTATTAAAATAAAATATCTTAAAGCGATGAAACAATAATAATTGATATGTATTACATATTGTAACTGCAAGGAAGTTGCACGATTATAATAGACTTGCTTCTCTATATCACAACTGAAATAATAAAAAGGATGCAGTGTAAGCGAAGATGGAGTGCAAAAGAAAATGATATATAGTAATAACTGTAACAAAAGTTCGTTTATTAACTGTAACTAAAAATCTCCTTCTCTATAGGTGAAAAGTGGATGGATTATGTGTTGAAGAATGTTTTCTTGTGATCTTATCGCGTATTTCTTTACCTCCAACTATTATAACAACCACTTGTGAAGTGGTTGGAAGAGAATACTGATATGGGCCAATGGGATGCTTACAAATGGTAAGCCAACAATCCTCAACATTAGAAAGTGTAGATAATTGACGAAATTGATGGACAAAAGGATTGTGAGCATTGAGAACAAAAGTAATTTTTCCAACAATTTCCATATTAAAGGATAGGTTAATGAACAAACAATTTTGTGTTTTATGATCTATATTATATATATATATATATATATATATGTTTGCAGAAACCTTAGTCACTCATGTGCATTAGGTAAAAAGCTACGATTTTGTGATTTATTGAACCGAGGGCATCGACTGTGTAGACGCCCTGATTATTAGCCAATAAACTATCATCCACATGCACACCCATGGAAGTAAATAGAAAATATGATTGTGGATTGAATATGTTGTCTAAAATGTCTTCCAATGTTGATTTGGAAATCCAAAAGTTCAAGGAGGTCAAATAGTGATGAAACCATTGGTAGGTTAATTCACCCTTTGGAACAACACATCTCAAACATTTCATGTTGAAATAATTATGCACCACAAAATTGGCATGTAGTGGTGATAGGAAGGTGTAGTACTTTATATCCCAAAGTTTCATGAAACCCTGTCGATGCATTCAACGAACTACTAATATCAATGAATATTAAGCATAAATAATAGTAATAGCAAAGAAGGGAAAATAATAACTACTATATGAATCAAGGTTGTAAAACGTAACTATGTTAGCCATAGTCTAGTTTGGATAGGAATCCATAAGGTAAGAATTATCTAAACATATTTTAAAATTACGTGTTCATATGTAATTTCTTTTAAAAAAAAATCATATAGGTATACTTGTATGTTCATCATGATGAGGCTAATTGCTATTACCTTTAAAGGTTGATCCACTTGAATAGAAAAGATAGTAGATATCCATTAGATAGGGTCCTAACAAAGGATTAATGAAATGTTGTGGTAAATATTAAAAGTAGCATAGGTTGTACGAAATAGTTACATAATACCCACTTATGATTGGATATTCTCTATTAACATTAGATGTTGATCCACGCGAATGGGCAAGATGGGGATATTGTTAGATGGGATCTTAACAAAGTATTGTTAAAATATTGTCATGAATATCGGGTAACCTTGTATGATATATCAAATGATAATGGAAAACACACCTTTAGCTAGAATCGATTAGTTTAGGTTGTTTGACTAGAAAGGATGATGATAGTCTGTATGTATATTCTTATATTGAATTGACCAAGATATGCAGGTTATATATTCAAATAATAAATCGAATTTCGTACCTATATTATTAGCTTGATGCGAAGAGGCACCGTGTACAACAATGGGTAATACATGTGAATGGGCAATCATATGTCTTGCTCGGTAGTTGGATCGGCGTCTGGCAAGATGTGCTTCCCTTTGTCGTTGAGTCATGTTTTGTCTTCGAAGATGATCACGATTTCTCCAATAGGATCTTCTTCGATTGTACTAACTTCTAGTTGAGGAAAGTGACTGTGTATTTAAATCCATTATAAATCTAGAAAAAATATGATAACATTAATTTAGCTGTAAAAATGTCAAACAATGCAAGTGATAATTTTCATTTCAAGTATTTAATTTTAGATGGTTCATGCTTACAAAGTAGTTTGAGCAAAAAAAAAAAAAAAGTGATGGAAAATAAAAATCATGAGTAAGAATAACTATATCCTAAAACAAAAAGGCTCATAAATGAAAAAAATTATGCAAAGTACTAATATGTCAATGTAGCTGAGAAACATCACTCCAATGATATTGGAAGTGAAATGGTCAAGGCTACTGTGACATGTTACAACTTTTAGGACTAGATATAGCAAAAAATAAAGGGAAAAATGGGGGGGGGAGGGGGGGGGAGGAACCTTAAACATAGCAAAATATAGTATTATATTAATAGGCTAGACAGTTTGTTATATGATCAAAAGTTCTAAGTACCAAATTAATTCTTGTTGCTTCTTTTTTCCGATATTCATACAAATTATAGAACTTATAAGATATTTGTTTACTAAACATAAATTGCTTTGGAAATCTCCTTAAATTTTATGAGGCACTTTAAGTTTTATAACTATAATTTTTCTTAATATGTGTATTTATAGAGCGAGAAAAAAAGGAAAGAAAAGAAAACAAATGAGAAATAACACTTAATTTTTATTTGAAAAAGATCTTAGATGACGTAATCTAGGAGTGATGCCATCTTCGTTGATTTAAAAAAGAGTGCAATTGATATAAAAAAATCCATATATCTCACTGTCATTATTATTATTATTATTATTATTATTGTTATCATTATTGTTTAGATTTCCTTGAACAATTGTTTTCAAAGTTTTGGAAAAAAGATTTAGTAATTAAGATGTGTTGTAAAGGACAATCCTTTGAAATTTTTTCGTTAATTTTTTTTTTCTATTGGAATCATAATATAAACCTAACAAAATAAAATAAATAAAAAAACTATTGATCTCTGCAAAATAATAGAAACGGTTTTTTTTTTTTTAATTTCAAAAATTCAAATTAATTAATTCATTAAAAAAAAGTGCAATGAATAAATCATATTTTTCACTTTCCTTATTATTATCTATTATTATTGTTTAGATTTCCTTGAACAAATTGCACATGATTTATTGATGTAATCATAAGCCTACAACTTTAGCGAATCATATAAGTAATCATTGAGAAACTTCATAATATAATAAGTAAGATTATATATATGGACAATGTTAGTACCTAGTAATTATGTCGATAAGCTCCTTCTACAACAAATCAAGGAGAACTTCTTAATTCTAAAAATTTGCACGAAAAGGAGAATTATTGTTTTGACACAATTGGATAAGGTTCAAATGGATAGATGTATAAGTTTTACTTTAGCAAAGAGAAAATGTTAAATCTATATATAATTAAACCACATATCGTAAAAGAAAAAAAAATGCTAATGAAGATATATTTATGATTAAATGATAATCCCCATGCTCATGATTGAATTCAATAATTTACATGTTTAAACTCACCTAATGATAAAACAGAATTAGCACACCAGTAAACTAAAAGTATTGCCTAGTCAATTCCTAATTCTATATGTGAAAGCACTTCTTTATTCAAAAATATAATAACTAAATTTTTTAAATCAAAGATCTTTTTTTTTTCTCTTTTAAAAAGCCACATCCCATAATTTAAGCAATAAAAAAAGATCTAACCCAAATTGAGTAAAGCCTTGCTGTCCAAACTAATATTAAACAAACTAATCAAACCCATTCATAAGAATGAATGAATGGCTATCTAAACTAATGCTTAATTCCCAGTATACTTAAAACTCATAGAAAATAGATGAATTTATACATTTAACATAGCAAAGGAAACCTCGAAACTTGGAGGATAAAACTACGAGATAAAAAAAAAAAAAAAACAAAAACAAAACACTATGTGCCTTATCGATTTATCTAATACATTAATTAGACACTAATGCTGAACATACGAACCACCGGCAAGAGAGCATTAAACCGCCATTTATGATGAAGAATAAATTGGATCATGAAGGAGGCCTTCAACTACCTTTGATAACTTAGCCTGCCAATCACACAATAAAAGTCAAGAAAGTCTAAGAAAGCCGAGTGTTTTAAAAGGCAATGATATAAATCATAATTTCAAACCATAAGAAGTATGAAAAAGGAAAAAAAAAGAAAAAGAAAAGAGAGAAGTGAAATAGACGGGAGAATAAGAAGAATTAGAAGATTGGTTGAAGGCATGAAAGGCATTATCACCAAATTCTTACCCTAAGGAAACATATTGATTTGGTTGTTAATAAAGGGAGGTTGTACATAGTGCAATATATATGTATATATATATAGAGAGAGAGAGAGAAGGAAAGTAATCACTTTGAGAGAATTGAAAACAAAGAACTATGAGAACAAAATAAAGAAGCAAGGTGGATGTAGGAAACTAAATATGAAGAATTGAGAGAACAAAACAAAGAAGTAAGGAGGATGCAGAAAACTAGATTTTAAACCATCTAGTTGTCGGTCTCAAAAATACGTACTGCAGGGAGAAGGAGAACATAAGCAATGAAGAGATAGTTTGTAATAGAAATTGTGTTTGGGGTTGGGGTTGGGGGGGTGGGGGGTGGTGGAACTGATATATAAGGATGCAATCGAATTAGCCATTAACGGGTTTTCGACTTGTTCAACCCGATAAAAACCCTATGGAGTAATAGGGTCGGGTTTGGACATAGGTAAAAACCCTATAGGATATTAAGGTCAGGTTTGAATACTACTAAAACCCGATGGATACCCACCTGACTCATTAGTCATAGTAAAAAAAAATTATAATGTAAATACCTTTACTAAATATAAACATAGTAATAGGCTAAATTTAAAACCAGGCTGACAAAGAGAAGGTGAATTGCTATATTATTAGACTATTATTTTATTAGCTTAAGTTTATAGAATCTATTGGGAAAAAAAAAAAAACAATAAACAAGGCAGGTTCAGGTTGATAATTGGGCAGATGGTTGGATGGGTAATTGAGTTGATAGTTAGACGGGTAACTGAGCGGATGACAGGTTTTAGAGTAAACTCTATAAGGCAGGTTTGGATATAGAAGGAAAAGCATACAAGATTATAGGGTCAGGTTTGGTATATCATATAGTATAGCGGGTTCAGATTTGGGTTCAAATGACCGGCCCGAAACTTGACCCGATTGCATCTTTACTGATATATGGATCAAAGGAGAGAAAAATGTGGAAGTGGAATAGTGGGGAGAGAGAGAGAGAGAGAGAGAGAGAGAGAGAGAGAGAGAGAGAGAGAGAGAGAGAGAGAGCAGGGAAACATGGTTAATATAAAATAGAATTATTGTAATATCCTTATAAGTTTGTCACTGTTACAATAATATCCTTATAAGTCAATAGTTTGTGGTATAAAAGCAATTCAAGTAATGGGAAAAGAATGAAATTTCAATAACAAATTGTTGCGTCCAATTGAAGCAGGTATTCACCTTATAATAATATAATAGAAGATATAGTATAAGAGCTAAAAAAAAAATCAAATTGAAAAAAGGGAAAAAACAATCCTTTGCATGTATCATCATTAACAAAATCAAAATAAATCAATTATCAAATTGATTCTGATCAAACATAGGATAAAACATAGTACTTTAATGAAAATCCAAGGAATATTAAATATTTAAATTAAATATATATGTAAATTATATATATAATTTATTTATAAATATTGAAATGATTAACCGTTAACCATCGATTTTTTATGGTTACAAACTGAAATCAAAACCGGAATTGAAACTGAAACCAAAAACAGGAAAAAATAAAAACATAATCCTAAGTTGAAACAAATAGACCGGTTAACCATATTTCTTATATTATTTTTTCAATTTTGGTTCGATTTTTCAGTTTCATCAGTTTTTTCACACTCGGAGATTGTGTTTTTTTTTTTATTTATTTATGTACTATTGCCTTATTGGACGATGAATTTTGACTAGTTTTTTTTCCTTAATAAGCAAAATAAAGCCTAAATCAGTATAAGTTTATTTTATAATAAGTATATATATCCACTTATACTTTAAATAATTCAATTTTAATATATATATATATATATATATATGTTCAAGCAAATAAAAATAATATAAGAAAATGAAAATAAGACGTTTCTTGTGAATACCAACTAAAATTGGAGTAAATTCTATATCTTTTTGCATCAAAAAAACAGAAAGAAAGAAAGACCCTCTTTTCTGAATTCAAATGTAGCAGATAACGCTGCGTGCAAAAACTACATAAGAAAGTACAATCTCATTTGAAATATAAATTAATTATTAAATCAAATTATATACACCCAGTTGGTCTTAAAAAAGATGTATATAAATAGTTTAAAAATATATTAAAAAACACTTATAGTTATAGTAGTATATTACAAATGTGCTATATATTAATATATTTATTATTGCATGTTGTGTTGGTGATTTATAAAAAGAAAAAAGAAATATATCCATACGGAATCAAGTCTATCATTAATATGTAAATAATAAAATATAATTCGTTTCAATATAAGATTGAAAAAACGATGTTGTATCATGTTGATTGAAATACATAATTGATTCGGTCAAAAAAAAAAAAAAAAAAAGAAATACATCATTGTTGAATATAACAATCAAAATGATTAGCTATGTCATCATAATAACATGTCTTCACGTGAAAAGTAAGAAACAAAAGGGGAAAAAAAAAATTAAAAATCAACTAATGCAAGCTTCTCTCATAGAGATATGGAAGAAATGGAAAAAAGAAAGAAAGAAAGTAGATTTATCTGCATAATATTACCATCTTCTATTTTTCCACGATTAAAAAAAATAAAAAAAGTCAATAAAACCCGCTAAACCAAAGGTAATTTCACAAAAGTCTAAGAAAACTAAATTTGACTAAAGGTGAAAGGAACGTAGATAATAATAGATTTTAATTAGTAATATAGGTAGATAGGATCTTGTAGGATTCCTAAGAAATTCTTTGATTTCTTTCAAAAACAGATGATTATTCATTTCCTTCTCACGTTCCGCGAATAACCGGGATGCTATCTCAACGGTAAAGTATTCGGCTTTTAAGTGGGCTAGCATTTTTATACATTTGTATGAAGTAAGAGAATCTTTCAGACCTTCGGTAGAGTTTGTTAGACCATGACTAATCCTGAAAGATTGAATGAAAAAATAAAAATAAAAAAACAACATGTTGTTCCAACGGAGGCCCGATCTTTTTCTTTTAAAGTTGATGTTAGATCTATTTGTTAATTTTTCTTCTAACTACAATACATGTTATGAGATATTTATTTAACATAATTTCAATAAAGTAAAACACATGATACTATAAATAAAGTTTATATAACATTTTAGATATACAAGATATTTTTGTTTATTGAAAATACAAAATTAAATAAGTAATGTCATAAAATGCTTTGTATATGCAAGAAATATCACCAAATGGTATCTAAAAATATTGATATATGTATGTGTGTGTATATATATATAGAGAGAGAGAGAGAGATTAATCTCTTCAAAATCTATATTGAGAAATTCCTTTATATATTATATATGAGACATTATATGGTATTTATAGTTAGTAATACTAATAAATTTAATGAAATATTTACAAACAAGAACTACATAAAGATTTTTAAGGAGCAAAGCCCTTTTGCACCATAAATAGCTACATGAAAGAAAGAAAGAAAGAAAGAGTAAATTATTAATGATTACATTTTTTTATATTCTAAAAAATTATAAATTGAAAGATAAAGGGCTAAACAAAGCAAATGCATCAAGAACTATAAACTAAAAATAGGCATAAGGAAAACAAATAGAATATGAAAAAATCTTGCTATGATCATCATATCTCTTCCAATTAACCATATACATAGTTTAATCATTACACGATATTGGTTTAATAATCTTACATTTTAAACCCTTACATGAATGGGATCTTCTATAATTTTTATAGTATTATGTTTTTTATTTTTTGACAACCATATGAAATGAAAAATCAAACATCTCAATATATTCCATAAATTTATCAAGCCTTAACTACTAATATGTATAATTAATTAACATAAAAGTATATCTAAAATGTTTAGAACAAGCCTTTAAAGAAATTTTTAAATGTAATTTATAGTATTTTGAACATTCCAAATATGAAATTCAAGATCATGGAAAATTTGATTAAGCTTGTGATAGGAAAAATTGTTCAATTATTAGAAAACATTTAGAAGATAAAAGTATTAATAAAAAGAAAGGATTTATTATACTCATTATTATTTCCTTTCCACAACCATGATTACATTAAATGCACCTGTCGATAATATAAAAGTATACATATAGTTGAACAAAAGTATATGGTAAGGAAAAGGAAAAAAAAATGAAAAAGAAAAGCAAACAGAAAGAATAAAATAGAGACCAAAGTCAAAGAGTGGAGGACATGCAAATGACTCTAGACAAAAGCGAATCACCCTGGACAAATATGTTGTCAGGCCAAAATGTAAAATTGGAGGTTCGAATACCATATCGGATGTAAAACCAACCCATTAACCACTATGCTACCAATCATCAACCGTGTAATGTTTCCAATCTAAAAATATCACATATGCTTCATTATACATACACACAATTTCCAAGGTGTTGGGGCCAAGGCCCCCTCGGGCTTCCCCTAGATCCGTCCCAGTAGGTAGAGATATATTAATTTTATTAATAAAAAGAAGAAATAAGATAACTCTATTATAATCATGCTTAGCTATTTTCATTTTCAACTTTCACAAGTCATCAAAACATTATAATGCAAAGCTCTATGTTCAACACTCTCTCTGTCTTCTCAACTCTTCTCCTCATTTGACCTCATAAAAAAGATGATAAGTGGATAGCCACACGATAAAGGTTGAAAAGTTGAAAATAAAAAAACCGGCATTGGTTCAACTTAAGCATAAGTATATATTGCTCATATAACCTAAGCAAGCGCACATCGAGAGAAAACCAACCAAATAACACAACACATAGAATACAACTAACAAAGCAAATTCACAGCATAGCATTATCAAGTAGAAGAGATCACCATGAACCACAAAAAGTAGTTAGGAAAATACTTAGAATAAATAGCCAACCTAAAGTGGATAAACCAAAGATAAAGGGTACATAAAGATCCAGCTAAGGGTAATAATAGACCATATATAAAAATATTTAAAAAGAAATTAATAAGTATAACGTCCTAACCTAATGATTACAACTCGTCATGTATTCTTAACATAGATGAATACGCTAAGGCTTTGAAATACCAATCCACAATTAAACAAAATATAATTCTCCAATACTCACATATAAATGGCACTTGTTTGAAATACTTTCAATAACAAAATTTTTAATTAACCTTGTTGGCATAAATCATAGCCAGCATAATCCAAACTTATATCATCTCAAATAGTCATATAAAACTACTAATTAAAAACATAAAACTGTTTTAAAACTACATAAATTCCTCAATAGCTATCATTAGATCCAAAGCATGTCTAAGAGTCAGCAGAATAGTCAAGTCCATTGTCATATTTCTCGTAGTCCATAAAAACATCAAATCTAGATAAGTTATAATATACTTGATCTTCACTTGTTCTTGAAAAAGATAAAAGAATGAGCGAAATTGCTTAATACACCAAACCATAAACACAAGCACATGAACACACATCATACATAATCACATACAACCTATTCTAATGCACCAATCATAGATTATTATCTTTTCAATTAGCCCACAAAGAGCATAGTTTAGAACCATCTGCAGTCCAGTTCTAAACCTAAAGTTACTCATGACTCCATAAAAACAAGCAATATAGAAATTAGGTAATATGTATAATAGATGGATGTTATGTACTCCCTACAAACCTGGTGCCATCATTAACAATCCTAAACTACTGGAATTATTTATGTGTGCAACTCTACTAGGGACAATGGCACATACAGATCATCAGGGTGCTAGCATTAATATTACAGTATGCTTGGTCTTTACTAACAGCAGCCAATCACAAATAACAAGCAAAATATAATTAGATCAATTTAACAAATTCTAATCCTACACACACAATAAGCAAGAAATGGTCGTACTTGAATCAATCTCAATGAATAGAACTCTAAATCACCAAAAACCCTGTTCAAATAAACATAACAAATTTCAATATACAACTTCCATAACATAATCCCAATCTAAACTTCATCTAAAACCCTAATCTCAATAGAAATATAAATCCACACATTTTTCCTTGATTGAAACACAAAATTCTCCAAAACAACAAATCTCCTCAACAAATCTTTCCAAACCTTAGAATCCATTCATTATAAATTAGACTAAAAATTTAACATAAAAACATTTCTATATAATCATAGAGATAAAAAAACATTCAAACTTACCTCAAATTGATCCTTAATCCTTCTTAATCACTGAATATCTAGATCTCTAAGAAAACTAGGGTTTTGTTTTTCCAATTTCCCCTTCAAAACCAACAGAAAAACCCAAAGGAAAATGATAGATCTTATAGATCCTAAAGAAAAGATAGAGGTTCAATTACGTTAATCCGATCTTCCAAATCTCCTTGTGATGTGCCAAGAACACAAGATGTTTGTGGATTTGTTCAGAAATAATAAAAGATGGTATTTTTGTGTTTTGTAATTTAGGATGCAAGAAAATAAATAATATGAATGGTGTTGATAGGGATATTACTCACCAAATCAACCCGAGCAATGCTAGCCCTAATTCAATATGGCACGAATAGGGTTCACGGTTTGTTTGCCACAATTCTAATAAGAATTGATAAGAATGGAAAAAAAGATCTCGAGACAATCAATAATGTGATTGATAAGAGAAAAGAAGAGAAAACTCTCAATTACAATGTCAATAATCCAAAAACTCCTGAGTATTTTTACATCAAAGTGTATTTATAGAAAAACCTTAAAAGAAATAAGAAAACTAATAAGAAATATGAATAAAAGAAAGCTGATCGAAAGTTGGCATGTAAGTAGCCAGCTTTGACAGAAAGGCTGCCACCCTTCAATATAAGCCACCGGCTTTAAAGCATGCATCAAACAACCCAAGGCTTCCATGCTTTGAACCACGCTCGTGTGTTGATGAAAATGGATAGGCCGCCTGTTTTGATCGATACACCGCCGGCTCTACTGTTTACGCCACTAGCCTTTAGCAGCTTTGATTCTCGACGAATTCTCTTCCAAAGTTCTTGTTGTCTCCTTGATCCGAGTGCTATAACTTCTTAAGATAAACTCAAAATCAGTATGTAACATGAAGGCTTTATTCAATTAACTCTCATATGATTCCATATGATCTCCTAGCACCCTCAATGTTAGATTTTGAAGTCCTTTAGCTCTTGCATGAGTAAGTAGACCTGTGACTGTAGTAGTTTGATTCCTATCACCTTAGATGCTATAAACACTCACAGAGAGAATTTCTTATGTTTAGAAGTGCTTTGGAGAAGGAAAACACTAAGTTAGGATATAAAGAATTCACGGAAAAATCTTTGTCTTCGAACACATACGCTGGTAGTTTTACAACATACATTGGTAGTGTAACTCGAAGGCCAGTGGCATAAATGCCAAAGATGGTAGCCATTTCATCTTGGGTCATTTTTCTTTTACACGTATGCTGGCATGTATGTCGACGGTGTACATACCAAATCTGGCGGCGCACATATATATGCTAGCGGTGTAGACAACTTTGATTGAATTTCATCATTCCAACACCGGCTTCAACGCTGCTTAAGCCGCAAAACATACACTAACAATGCTGACTTCTACGCTAGTGGCGTACTGGTCGGTGTACAGCTATGAAATTCCATTCTTTGTCATGTGTCTATCATGTGATCAAAACATAAAAATACTTTAGATTTTGACTGTATAATCCTCCTATTTTTATGTCAATTGACACTTTTAGCCTTCTTTATAAATGATTTACTTGTATATTACATTTCTCTCTTAAAAGAAACTTACGTCTTCGAAAGTTACCAGGATTATTAAAAAGCTTAGGATGTTTTGTCATCATTTCTTCCTTTAACTCTCATGTAGCTTTTCGCTCTGATTGGTTTGTCCATAGTACTTTCACATATTTGATTACCTACCTTCTCAAAATCTTCTCCTTATAGTCAATAATCTTCAAGGGATTTTCAATTGTAGATAGATTTGGTTGTACTTCCAACGGTTCTAAGGCTATTATCTTTTCGGGATCTTTTACATACTTTCTTAGCATAGACACATGAAACACATTGTGTACTCCTTCCAAACTTAGTGGTAAAGCTAACCTATATGCCACATCACCTATTGTTTTCAAAATCTTATATGACCTAACATATCTAGGGTTTAACTTACCCCTCAAGCCAAATCTGACAACACCCTTGGTTGGCGAGATCTCAAGTAAGACATGTTCACCCACTTGAAATTCCAAAGGTCTTCTTCACTTATCAGCATAACTATTTTGATGACTTTGGGCTGCTTGCAACTTTTGTCTGATCAATTTGACTTTATCATTAGCATCCTATATTAGTTTTGGTCCTAAAATCTATCTATCTCCTACTTCATTCTAATGAATAGGAGATCGACACTTTCTTCTATATAAGACTTCATATGGTGGCATCCCAAGAGACATTTGGTAGCTATTGTTGTAAGCAAATTCTACCATTGGCAAATACTCAATCTAGCTACCTTTGAAATCCAAAACACATGCTCTCAACATGTCTTCCAAAATTTGAATAGTTCTCTCAGATTGTCCATCTGTCTGAGGATGATAAGCTGTACTAACAAACAACTTTGGTGCCTAAAGCCTGATGCAGACTTTTCCAGAATCTTTCAACAAATATGGCATCTCTGTCAAATACAATGGTTATTGGTATTCCATGTAACCTCACTATCTCCTTAATGTATAACTTTGCCAATTAATCCAATCAATATCCAGTTTTAATCGGTATAAAGTGAGCTACCTTGGTAAGCTTGTCAATTTTCACCCATACCAAATCAAATTTCTCTCTTGTTCTGGGTATAGCAGTAAAAAATCCATTGTTATGTGCTCCCACTTCCACTAAGATGTTAGCAAAAACTTCAATTCTCCTACAGGTCTTCTATGTTCACTATTAATCAATTGGCAAGTATAGCACTTAGGGACATACTCTATTATTTCCTTCTTCATGTTATTCCACTAGTACAACTTCTACAGATTATGGTGCATCTTATTACCTCTAGGATGAATGGAATAACTAGAATAGTATGCGTCTTTTGGTAATTCCTTCTTAAGTTCTCCTTGCTCTGGGATACATAATCTTCCTTTGTATCTCATAACCCCTTCTTCATCAACATGAAATTTAGGTGCTTTGCCAATTTCCATTCTTTTATTTATCTCAAGTGTGCTTGGATCTTCCACTTGTGCTACTTTGATCATTTCAACAAGAGTAGGCTAAATATGTAGGTTTGCTAATCTTGCATCTACTTATCTAGTTATTATCTCTAACTCCAATTTTCTCATATCATCTATTAGATGTTGCCCAGAAGTGATCAAAGCTGCAAGATTTTCCACCTGCTTTTTTCTTAGGGTATCTACTATACATTTGCCTTTCTCGGACGGTACTGAATATCCACATCATAATCTTTAATAAGTTCCAACCATCTTCTTTGCCTTATATTAAGCTCCTTCTGGGTAAAGATGTATTTTAGATTTTTATGATTTGTTTGTACTTTACATCTCTCCCCATATAGGTAATGTCTCTAAATCTTTAAACCATAAACAACTGCTAGTTCAGATTATGCGTAGGATAATTCTTCTCATAGGCCTTCAACTGTCTGGAAGCATACTATTATCCTATCTCCTTACATCAACACACAACCTAATCCTTGTATAGAGACATCACTATAGATAACATACTCCTCATCACTTACTGGTAAGCCTACCACTAGAGCATATACTAATTTGTTCGTCAACTGTTAAAAGTTGTTTTCAAATCTTCACTCCATTCATACCTTACCCCATTCTATGTCAGTCTAGTTAATTAACTTGCCATTCTAGAAAAATCTTCCACAAATCTTTATAATATCTAGCCATTCCTATAAAACTTTTGTTTTCTAACACATTCTTAGGTCTTGACCATTCAACAACAGCTTTCACTTTCTCAAGATCTATTGATATTCCATCTCCACTTACAACATGCCTTAAGAAAGAAACTTGTTCTAACCAGAACTCACAGTTAGTGAACTTGGCATACAATTTCTCATTCTGCAATTCGGTTAGAACCAACCTTAGATGTTCCTCATGTTCTTCTTTTGATTTAGAATATACTAACACATCATCAATAAACATCACTACGAACAAGTCCAGATAATCTCTGAAGACTCTGTTCATAAGATCCATAAAAAACAGCTAGTGCATTAGCAATACCAAAAGGCATGATAACAAATTCGTAGTGCCCATACCTGGTCCTAAAAGCTGTCTTCTAAATATCCTCTGCTCTAACCTACAGTTAGTGATATCTAGATCTTAGCTTAATCTTCGAGAACACCTTTGCTCCTACCAGCTGATCAAATAAATAATATATTCTTAGTAGAGGGTATTTGTTCTTGATAGTCACATGATTCAGCTCTTTGTAGTCTATGAACAATCTCATATTACCATCCTTCTTCTTTACAAATAGAACTTAAGCTTCCCAGGGAGAAACACTGGGTCTGATAAACTTCTTCTTCAATAGATCATCTGGTTGCACTTTGAGCTCTTCAAGATCTATAAGATCCATGCGATATGGTGTCTTCAAAATTGGTGTAGTACTAGGCATCAAGTCTATACTGAATTCCACTTGGCGATCCTAGTAAATCTTCTGGAAATACCTCAGGGTACTCAAACACTACTGGTATCTAGGAATGATCTTTCTTTTGTTTATCCTCTATCATCATCTGAACTTCCCCACAACTCATATATAGGTAGTATTAGCGGTCTTCGCACTTCAAGTTTATAAGCAAATTAGTCTTCATCCATCAAACTAAATTCTACTATTAGATTACTACAATCTATTACAACACGATATTTCACCAACCAATCTACTCCCAATATTACATCAAAATCCAGGATATCCAAAACTACAAGATTTATAGGTAAATGCCTACCTTCTATCCCTATATCCACATTCCTATAAATCTTGTTCAACATAGTTTCACTTCCTAGAGGTGTACTGACAGAGAAACATTCAGACATATGCTCAACATGTACACCATAAATAGATACAAACCTCTCATATATACAAAAAAACTTGCACCAGTATCAAATAACACATAAGCACCATGTAGGAGTATAGGTAATATACCCAAATTAGTGTCAACACTGGATGTGTCTATGTGCTAGAGAGCATATACTTTAGCTGGTGCTTTATGTCATTGACCAGAATGATGTGTTCTACCTATGTGAACTCTTGGAATTACTTGTCTCCTAATTTCCTTACAATCAATTGCTCGATGTCCGCTTTATCCACACTTGAAATAGAATACTTGTAGAAGGACTTTATTTGTGTAGAATCTAGGGTTGTGCCCCACCTTGCCACATAAGAAACAAGCGTTCTTAGGCCATTTGCAATCTTTTATGTCATGAGGTCCAAAGCATCTGCTACATTTCTTTTCAACACTTTGAATTACTAATATAAAATGTTGTGTAATAGCTCTCTTTCCTCTGTCCTGTTGCTGATCTAAAATGCTATGTAATAGGTCTCTTTCCTCTGTCCTGAGTCAAAACAATAGAAGCTAGTCTTTTCCCCAAGTAGATTTGACCTCTCTAGGGCTCATGACTATTCATCCTGTTTAGACCCTACTCCACAATCTTAGCTTTGTTGACCACCGCTGAGTAATTGGTCAAATCCATTAAGTTCACCTGATATTGTATCTCATGCTCCAACCCAGTAATGAACCTTCTCACTTTAGCTTCTTCACTTTCTTTCAAAGGATCTAGAAAAAATCTCATTAGTTTGTATAGCTTTGTTTCATACTCCTATACAAACATCTTACCCTACTACAGGGAATAATCCACCTATCTTTTTTTCAAGTTAAAGCCTCTCTTAAGGTTAGAAACTCTAAATCTAGATCAGACTACTGGAATCTCTTCACAAGTTATCAGTAATCTAGATCCGCATGAAATTTAAGAATCTCTTGTTTAAAAACCCATTTCGGAAATTTGAAAACAAGTGAAAGAAAGTTTCACCATTCCTCTTTTAAGGTGATTATGAAAACTTCATTAGTAACCTAGATCTATTCAAAAGAATGTCTCTCGATCTATTCAATTAAAATCAGGTATAGATCTAAAAGCTATACCACGCCTTTAGATCTACAAAATTAAGTTCAAGCTACTAAATACAAATATCTAGTCAATATTCAATTGAAAAGGTGAATTAGGATTATGATTCGCAAACCCTAAGTATAGGAGATTATTTCTCCATAGTTGTGAACATTAAGCATAGATTCAGAAGAAATAACATGAAATTAAAGATGAATATTACAAATCAAGCTTAGAATCTTGCAAATACAAATAATGGGTTAAAATGGTTTTACCCAGAAAACTTGTAGATTTCTTAGCAAGAATAAACAATTCTTTTGTCAAAGATTTCTCTCTCTATTCTATGTTAGTAATATTTTGCCTATGGTACTCGTCTTTTCTTTAGTGGGCGTATGTGCATGTTTATTTATAAACTACAGGTACTAAAAATTACAAAGATTTTATTCGTTGACGTACAGATTCTTTGTAACTGAATTCATCTTCATTCTCACATGCGCATCTTGGATGCCAGGGTCACTTACGAGGTTAGATCGAGTGCTTGATAGTTACTCAAATGTTAGGACTCAATCTAATATGTGGCTTTCTTCTAAAAAGTACTCAATTATTGTATAGGTTCAACCGTGGGTATCATCGACTATATCGAGGGCTTGAATGTTGGCATTAATCTAAGCTATGCTTTTCTAAACAAAGGCATGACTTTTGTCCAGCTCTAATCGTGAGTTGAATCTAGGGCTTGACTTTACAACGTGATTGAAGTTGTATCATGCAGTTCATGGCTCATTCACCTCAGTGCAAATTGAGGGTCATGTTGAGGGCTTGATTTGGGGCATAACTAGAAACTTTGCCTTGTTTGTCTTGAAATTTTTCCTTTTATAGGAATTTCTAAAGGCCTCGATAGAAATCTGTCTTTAAATTTTGTTGTTGTTTTGCTCCAAATATGATCTAAATGAGTTGTAGTATGCTCCTGAGTGGCTGAGCAACAGTCTCTTGTTCAGGAGTAATAAGTGGTTCCTCCCTTGCTGTTGGTGCAGTAGTAGCTTGAGTCCTTATTTCTACCAACTTTGTTCTTTAAAGGATTTCTATTATAGCCCTTTGAATTTGTAGAATATGATGCATCAACAATTAAAATAATTAGATTTCCATACATGAGTCATATAGGAAATAGTAATTGTTATTTAGATTGACCAACAACTATTGTTAAGTAAATGGGCTAGAATAAACAATGAAAATTAGAAAGATCCAATACATATATGTGTATTTCAATGTTTGATAATCATGAGGTGAATTACATTGGAAGGCCACAATGTTTGGAGGTAAGTTCATTTGATGCCACAATGTTTCAAGTAGTTAAAAAGAAGTCACAACTTTTCAAGAAGTGGGTCAATTGTCTCCATTGGCACGTATCATAATGTGTCGAATCTTTAGAGTTTTAATTGAAAATACGAATTATTTCTCCTATTGACACATTTCAACAGAGAGCTCATGTGACTCACTTCTCTAAACTTTGTGATCTTTTTTAACCACTTGAAACACTATGAAATCATATGAACTTATCCCTGAATATTATAACACTCCAGTGTAATTTATCTTATAATCATCCATGAACTAGTTCGTTGTTCTCAGTGTATGTGAGATTCATCAATTATCTTGACAAAATAACTCAAAAACATAAATTATTTATTAATTTACTTTGATAAACTAATAAGCTTGTATTGCAAACTAAGATAGCACTTTGTAGATCACTTAGGAAACAAAATTCCTATATGGAATGTCCCTTTTCATTTCAACAGCATTATAAAAAAGGCTTGATCTATTCATTTTCATAGCCTATTTTGAAGTTGAGTGAAATATACACATTACATTCTTTGCATTAAAGTTTTTGGTTTTTTGCAATCCTCTTGTAGCCACTTTAAAGAAAGGGAATTCTTAGGTTAAACAATTACTTTTAGGCAGATTATATACTTAGAGATGTTTGAATATATACTCTCGAATCTAAACTTTTGGTTTTAAGAAAGTAGTCAACTAGATATAAAGTCTTACCATAAAATTTATCTTTTTATGATGTTCATCTTGTTAAACAAAATATTGCCTCCTAAGTAGATGGTGGTGATTTTATCATTTAAAAGTGCAATAAATTTAGTAAATCAAATAACCACAAATTTAACTCCTTATTCCTTGAAAATTCTCCTTTGCATAGAGTCGTGCATTTAAGGTTTTCGCCAATCTTCTTTCTCTTTTATCCTTCATCTCATTCATAGACACCATTTCCTTAACCTTTATCTCCATGACACGCTTAATGTAATCAGTTCTATTCTCCTATATTTTAACAATTTTCTCAACCAAAATAATTCTCTTTATAATTTTTCACACTTTTCTTTGCAAATGATTTTATAACCTCCATTTTGTCTCACTTTCAAGTCGGATGCTTCTCTTGTTACTGTGTCAATAGATTTATGTCCAAACCTAAGACACATATAATACTTGATATATCGAATTCTTTTTCCTAGGTTTCTAACATGTCTCATTGCTATACACATTCTCATGTGCTAATAAATTAATCTATCTTGTAAATGGTCATGAAGATAAATTATTTTTATGAGCATAAGGATTTAACGTGTTATTGAACCATAATGCATATAAGTTAACTATAACTAATATTCATAAAACCAGGTACATATCCAGACATGTCACTACATCCCTTCAAGCGACTATGAGAATTGCCACAAAATGTTAATAAAGCTGCACCATAATATATTTGTAAAGCCAAAATAATGAAACCTTAATAACCAGGCATCTTATGATTTCCTTAAGTAGTTTGAAATAGATAAAGAATTTGATGCCTTAAAGAATATTTAACTTCATTTAGTTTGCTTTTTGGTTAGATATAATATGTTGCAATGTGGACAAAATACAACTTAGGTAGGTGGTACACTTGCATTGGATAAAGCCACACTTATAGGTAAAGATTTTACCTTAGAGTATAACATAGAGTATAAGGAGACTTTTTTTTTTTAAGATTACTTCATTTGACTTACTTTGCTTTATTTGCATTTGTTGTACCTAAACGTGGAAAAGCTTCAAAGTGGTTAAAAAATGGCTAACTTAAAGGTAATGTAATGAGGTATATGGATTCTTCATTAGCATATATTCATTATGAAATAAATTGCACATACTATACTGAACTCTTTATGCCTTAAAGTAGTTGCCATGTAGGTATTGCTTTCTTTCTTTGTGATGATTCTTATGAATGTATATTGATGTTATATACTCATGGTACAACTATCATAAGATTAGTCATTACAATATCAATGATGAATGGAATATTTTAGCCCATCAAAATTTTAGAATTCTATTAACCTGGTTATTCTATTCATTTTAAGATTAAATAGTGCTAGTGTATATTTTCTTAGAATGTTAAATATGCTATAATTATTTTGTCCCATATTAACATCAAAATAGTAAGATAACTTCCAATCCATTGAGAAGAATACTACTGTTGCAAATAGTGATCATATCCTACCTAATTACTATTTTTTTTTTATCAACAACTTAATGAGATAGAGTATTAAACTAGTGTAGCATGGCAGGTCCAGTATAGATAACTAATAAATAAAAGTGGAGTCTTGGCACATGAATGAAACTCCTTGATCACTTGGTCTAATGTACAAGAACTACATCTGTGTGAAAGTATGAAGAGTTTTGCATAAATATAAAAAGCATAACGCTCATTAAACTTAAGAGTTATGAGGATATGAAGAGTTTTGTAATAAGAAGTAAGTTAATAAAGCATAAATATAACTATGATATCTCACATGCTTTGATCTGTAACACATCTAGTGATGTTTATTTTTTTGTTTTACATTCCCATAAATAGAGAGTACTTTAGGTTGTGTTGTCCACATGATTAAGAGGATACCCAACACATGATCTCTCCAATTGCTTGCTTGTATACCTCTTCAATTGTGAATACACCAATCATTTGGTCCAAAGCAGTACTTGCCTAAATAATTGATCAAAGATATATAAATATTAGAGAATGGAAAGTAAAAGGCTCTAAAGAATGACATAATTATGTTTATATATAATTCAAGTTGATTTTATTAAAGTAATAATATCAAAATTCAATTAACCAATTATGGATTGGAAAATCTTTTGAATAATAGTTGGTTTTGTAAACTTTTTTTCTTTTTACCTTATCTTCAAGCTTTAAGAGCATAGAGGCTAAACTTTCATCCATCTTATAATAGGGTTAATGGAAATTGGTCTCTTAGTTAGCAGAACTATCTTTAGGCTATTGGAATCTTGATAATTACATGTTTATTGAAGTATTTTCATATTTGATGGATCATGTACTTGGACATAAGATATAGGTAAGGATTAGAATAGTTATGACTTGAGAATACTATAATCAATAATATATTATGAATGATGTATTCCAGAATTTACTTTATTAATAATTTTATTGCTGAGAATACATATTCCAATAATTATTTCAATTTATTAATGAAAGTATTAAATTAAGAATATAACTTAAAATACAATTTTGTCCCTGTTTTGTTATATTGAATAAATAAAAAGTTATTATAAAGGGTAAAATAGTCTCTTTGTTTGACTTTTTTTTTTTTTTTTTCGTTGGAGAGGAAATAAAGAATCCATACACTAAATAGATTTAATTATTCCATCTACATAAATTACTAGAAATAAATACTCCCAGTCATTTTACAAGTAACGGAGGTAATAAGGTGTATTTACTTCCAAGTAAACAGGCTATCAATGTGTTTCCATAATATTAGCTTTCTTTCACATTAGAAAAAAAATCATTTTAATGACATAAATATATAAACTTGGCTTTTGCATTCCTAAAAATGTTCATAATCCTAGATTGATTAGTTAATCAAGTGTGATAAAACTTATTTTGGAAAATAAACATAAAACAAAAAGGTCAAAGAAATGAAAAAAGAGATTGAATAAGAAGAGAATTGAGAACTTACATTAGCTTGAATCATATAGAGGCTTCGAGTTCGGTCTGAAGAAATACATGCACACACTACTTGAATTTTGTATTTCTCCAATATGCAACAAATGGTTGAAAAAAGACATGGCTTCTTCAAAGAGCAAACATTAATGTGGGCTTCATCTCCGTATATGCTCAAGGTAACATTAGGGGAAGTCCATGTTTGGAAGACAATAGGATTATTGCAAAAGATTGGAGATGAATTAGAACTGGTAACTATACTCATAGGCATAAAACTGTTATTTGATGCTCCTTGATCAGCAAGAAAGGCCTCTCTTGATTGATCAAAAGATGATTTTTGAATAGTGAATGAAGATTGGTCATAAGTAAATAAGGTAGCACCTTGGATCCTTTCTAACTTTTGCTTTTCAAGCATTTCTAGATTATGTTGTAAGGCTTTGATGTAACTGACTGCTTCATCAACAATTGTGGATTTATCTGCCTGTTCAAATAAATTTTTATGAGTTTTCATGAACTTAATAATTTAGAATATCAAATACATTTTTCCAGATTTTCCTCGATGAAAAATGTAGTTTTAGAAGCATGATTTAACAAACATATTGCCATGTGTAAGATGTTTGCTAACAAAATAAACTATTAAGTTGAATCACTTCAAAATAAATATATGATTCAATGAAAAAAGTATTTCTAAACCTCAAACTATTATCAAAGCCTACAACAATGACTTATGTTAAAACACAACAAATGGAGGTTTCTGCTCTCTGTAGAAATTAGGGAATATTATAAGATATCTTCAATTTTTAAGATTACCCTTTACTACCATGACATTAAACTTTGAGATAACTTCATGATAAAGTAGCACCCTTCTTATTCTCTTTTTCATCTTTATTGAGGAAAAATTTGAAACAACCTCATAATAAGAAATGATTTCTAAAGCACTATGTAAATACATAAGCCTCCCTTTTTAAAAGTATATAATTGAAATGATAATAATTGCAAAAGTGTAAATAGTGAAAGTCTTCAACTTTTTGGACATGATGTTGAACAATTTAATGAGAATCAATAAATCTACAAAATCATATAATTCAATTAAATCTAACAATTAGTTATTGTTTTAAACTTGAGAATATGTCAATTACCATAGGATAGGATGAGAAGAGAAAAAAGAAAAGGTCTAAGCCTTATAATGACAATTGAATGATGAAGAAGGAATGTAAAATTATTGTTATTAGCAATTTCTTTACCTTGAGGACTCAAAAACACTAGAAAAAAATGAATAAAGCCTAAAAAATCAAAAATAAAAAGAAAAAGAAACATAGAACAATTGGATGAATTCAATCACTAAAAGTTTTATGGTTTTTTTTTTTCTTTTAAGCTTTCAGGGACTCTAACACTCTAAGAGGAAGAGCAAAGGTGAACCTTTTGGAAGTTTCATCTAATTGTAGGGTAAAAGATTCTGTAAGCTTTGATGGAAGGAAATATAAGTCTTATTATTGAATTATCTTCTATGCAATAATCAATTAATTAGACACATTTCAACAAAACAATAGAGACATTAAAGTTGAAAACTTGACCTAAATCTCATTAGACATAGATTGTAAACTTGAAAGCAAGCAAATATGATGGACTACTTGTTATGAGTAAGAGATCTGATTCTCTATTTACCTTTGCTTGGAGCCCAGGAATCAAAGAATGTAGGTTTGTAAACATGTTCCTCATCTTCTTTCTCCTCTCTCTTTCAGTCCAAACATGCATGTCATGATCTGATTCACCACCTTCTTTTGCTTTGGCAATCTCATCGCCTTTTTTATTGTTATTTTCCATAGGCTTCTCACGACCCCTTTTTTTAGATAATGTAACCGCTGCTTCTTTTTCTATTGCAACTTCACCATTGGAACTCAAATCTAAAGGTTTCTTATTAGTTTTTTGTTCATATTTTTCAGAGTTGTCAGAATTTGAAAAATCCCATGACTCATTTTGCCATAAGGAATTATCTTGACTGTCCATCTCAAATAGAGCTACTAATGGTAACATCTCGATGAAAATGGAATCAATGAAATATAAGAGATAAGATCAAGTTTAAGGATATATGAGGGAAAGAATTGGGTGAACTCAAAATGTAGTAAACTTTATATATACTAAGAATTGATTCCCTTGGCATTAAAATGACCAATATACAGTCATAAGCAAATGCGGTTACTAGGCTTAGAATAAAAACGGATGGCTTACCTAGTTGGAAAGTGGTTTCTCGCACTTGACGTTACAAATCCTACAAAAGCAATGGCCTCACTTTGCATTTTTATATTAAGCATGAATGCAATGAATTTACAATATTTCCAAATAAAGAATAAAGAAATAAAAGATCGTATTTTCGTACTCTAGTTCTACTCTTCTAGCAATTGTTGGGTTTTGTGGCTAAAAGAGAAAGTATGTTAATATAAATATCGTTAACTTTCCAAGATTTTTTATGATTGGTTAGCTATGCTTCGAAATGTGACATTTTCAATCAAGAGCTTTTATATTGATTAATGTGAAACAACATTGATAAGTTAATTTTATTCTATTCTTTTTCATAGAGATTCAAGTTTACTTTCTTAAGTTTTTGATTAAATTCCAATGAATTTGGTGCTTTTAATGTTAAATTTTGTTTTTTAGCTTCTTGAATCAAAAGACGAAGAACCGAAGTATTTTTAATCAAATTTGGAGTAAAACAACAACAAAAGTAAATAACATATCTGATGCGTCCTGTTTATACTGATCAAGGCTAAAATATACGGAAAAATAAGCAAAAATTGGTTTGTCTCACCTCAGATTTAGCCCTTGACATGACCATCGATACTTGTTTTGAGGAGATCGAGCCGAAACCTAAAGAAGGCTTCTATTTCACTCAATGTGGTACCTAAATCTGACCAGGATAGTTGCTAAAGTGAAGTACATGCCTTCACTTATTGTGTCGTGCCTCAAACCATATGGACATTATGCCCTAAACAGCACTCAATTTAACCCTCGATGGAAGAATGGAGAAACAACAACGTTTTATCAGCCAAAGTCGAGCCTTATCTTTAATGCAACACTCGAGCACTCGACTTACCCCTTGATGAATGATTGTTTGAGCACTTGATACAAACATGCGCATGGATAAAGGATTTACCACTGTATAAATCATCATTTCTTTCTTTGCCCTTATCCTACAATAAGCGTGCAGAGCATTGTAATAAGTAAGGTTGTATAGTGTGAATATAATAGAATAGTACTAAAGTAGTGAGAGAATTTCTAGAGCGAAACAATTCTGTTTCTTCTTGCTTTAGAGAATCTCAAAGTTTTTTGGATAAAATCATTTTAACCCATTGTTTGTAATTACTGCAAGACTCTGTTCTGAATCGTAATATCCTTCAAATAATTTTATTTTATTTCTTCAGATAATGTTCATAAATTCTAAATCCATGGAGAAATAATCTCCTACATTTTAGGGTTTATAAATCCAAATCCTAATTCATGTGATTTCAAATATGCTTTCAATTCAATATTGACTGGGTGTGTGTAATTAATAGCTTGATTTTTTATTTCGTAGTCTAATTGCATGGTGCATGGTTAGATTCATGTTTGATTTCAATCGAATAGGTTGGGAAGACATTTTTTTTAATAGATCTATGGCTACTATGGAGTCGATCCTAAATATCTTGAGAGAGGGCAACTGAAGACTTTCTATCACTTGTTTTGAAATCATTGAGTTGGTTAAAAAAAAAAAGGATTCTTGTTCTTTTTATGGATTTACGTCGATGATAGCTTGAGAAGGGATTCCAGCAGTTTGGTTTAAATCTAGAGCTATTGAGTATTAACTTGCGTTCTTCCACATCGATGAGTGTTTTAGCTGTGGCAAGGAATGGTATGCCAAGAATTAAAAGCACATCCTCACACTCATCAATGTCAAGGACTACAAATCCATAGGGTATATAAAATTTCCAACCTTTACCAGAACATCTTCAATAATCCCCTTAGGGATCTTTATAGAGCTCTTGGCAAGTTGTAGACTCATGCAAGTAGAGCGGGGTTCGACTAGGCCCAATTTCTTGAAAAAAGAGTAGGACATAAGATTGACACTTGCCCTAGGTCAGCTAAGGCCTTATCCACATATAGTTCTTCTATTACTTATGTAATAGTGAAGCTCCTAGGATCCTTTAACTTTAGAGGTAATTTATTTTGAACGATTGAGGAGCAGTTTGCTCCTACTTCAACTGTAGATACATCCTCCAGTTTCTCTTGTTAGATAGAAGTTCCTTAAGAGAGAATGCTTCACTAATTGGTACATTGATGTGGAGTAGTTTGAATAGGTTCGAAAATTTAACAAACTGCTCCTTGCCTTTACTCTGGTGGAGACGAGCAGGATATGGTACCTTAGGCACATACTCTCTCATTGTTGGAGGTTGTCTCTTCTCTAGTTCTTTCTTCTCAGGTTCCACTTTCTCCTTCTTCCAAGAATGACTATCTAATTTCTCTTGCTCGGCTCCTTTTTAACCCGTAACTCCTTCCCATTTCTCAAAGATATGGCATTCACCTATTCCTTAGGATTGTTCTCTTGATTACTAGGCAGTGAGCTTGTTTGTCTTCTAAAAGCATCTTCGCTAGGTGGCTAATTTGTTGTTCCAGGTTATGAATGGATACATCTTGATTCCAATGGTGTGCATGAGAATTCTAGATAAACTATGTCAAAAGCTTTTCTACTTTCGACATTTTCTCTAGTGGTGGTAAAGCAGGAAGTTGTTTAGGTATCGGTAAAGTAAGATTGTTGAGGTGCTTGTGATGGCGGTAGCTATGGCTTGTGAAACTCAATAGAAAATTTGATCTCTATGCATTTTGGTTGCTCTAGGAGAAATTAGGGCGATTTCTCTAATCATAATTATCATGCCCCGAGGGGTACCCCGAACATAACAATCAACTGTACAATATTAAAGCTGATCAATGACTTTCTTAGTCACATAAAGGCTTTCATATCATGCACAAGTGTACAACACAACAAGAGAATGCATCGCAGTAGCACAATTATGTTGATAATAATTTAAATAACAAGGTAAAAGAAATATAAACCATTGATAAGTGTCACTAACCCTTATTTTTTGTGCTTTTTTAGACATATTTATTATGTAAATTTTGTGATTTAATCAAGATAAGGACATTTATTTTGTTAAAATTCATTTTCAGGCTTCATGGGCTAATTTGGAAGATGATATGATGATTTGAAATAAATAAAGCAAGTTTGGGACAATTTGTGAAAGAAAAGAAGGTTTTTTATTTTTTAGCCCTCCCTTCAGCACAACTCAAGGCAGAACAGGGAGGGATGGAATTGGAAGGCTATAAATACCCAACTTGTTTTCATAAAAAAGAGGAAAAAAAAGGAAGCTTTTGAGAGAGGTAGCAGCCAGTAGCAAAAAATAGAACAGTAGGGTTTTAGAAGGGTTTCTTTAAACTCTAATAGAGAACTACGGGTATTTCTTTATAGAGAGAGAATTTAGAGAGAGAACTCCATAGATTCTTTGGGGTTTCACATCAGCTTTGTGTGTAAACGCTTCGATTCATCAATGATATTTGTTCTTTATTGCTTTATTTGATTATGGATCTTCGCTATTTCTCTGATCAATTGCTTTGTATCATCATATTCATGGAGGAGTAGTTGATTTTTCTTGGGTTTATGGATCCTTGGGTTAATTTCATGTAATTATATTGTGCTTATTTTGAATACGTGTTGATTTATTGAATTCATTAGCTTGAGCTTCATAGATCTTGAATCTATATAGTGCACGATATAGGCACTTGTCAAATATTGCTAAAGGAGGCTAGGAGGTTGTTTTAATGAATAGATCTAGGCTATTGATGAGGTTGATCTTAACTACCTCAAGAGAGGACAGGTAAAAACCTTCTATCGCTTGTTTTTAAAATCATTGGGTTGGTTTCTACAATAAAAATACTTATTCTTTGAGTGGATCAAGGCTGATGATAGCTTAAGAAGGGATTTCGGCAGTCTAGATTAGATCTAGAACTATTGATCTTGGGAGAGGCTTTAGTTTACATTAGTGAATCCGACGGTTCAATAATTCAACATAACTTTTTCTGAGAAATTCTTGATTTACATGAATTGACCTAAGGTGAAACATGACCAAGCAACCTTGTGAATTGATATATCTTTAGCCTTACATGCTTGCTATGAAATATGTGGTTGATGTTTGCTGATGTTTGTTAGATTAGGATTAGATTAGTTCTTAGTTGATAGATTTTGCTCTATTTTGTTTAGGTTAGATAATAGGAAAAGAGCGAGAGTAGAAGTATTCACCAACTTTCCCTTGGAATATGACCTAGATCCTTTTCTACTAGGCTACATCTAATGGGTGTGCTTGCCCTGTAGATACCGTAGTTAGACACTGATTTAGAAAAGAAAATACAAATTTTAAAACTTGGTCTTTCCTCTACCAAGTTTTTGGTGCTGTTACCAGGGATTGATTGCTGATACTTTGAAAGCTTAACACTATTAATCTAACCATTTTTCTTTTCTTCTATTTTCTTTGTTTTTACTAAAATATGTGGTGAATTTTTCTCATTGAGCTTAACTTGATAAGATATTCTAATATCATGGACTAGGGCTGGTGGATACCAAAAGATCATTATTGGAATGTTCTTTATAATCCTCCAAACAATGAACTTGAAATTGAGAAAATAATGTGAATGTTGTTTGCTGGAATTGTGGTGAGGAGGAGTGGTACTGTTTATGTACAAATGCATGTTTTTATGATGCTCCTTCATGCATTCAATTACCTCCTTTGTGCATTAATGAAAATCAAGTTGATGAGAATTGGAATACCTTAGCTCCTACATCTGAAAATTCTGTTTTGAATGCATCATCATCACAAGTGCTTTTCAATGAAGTTGATAATTTCCATGATTTTGGACATGTTGATTGTGAATTGATGGTGGAGAATGTTGATGAATTTGATTGTGAAACATAATTTTTAGATCAAGCTTTGAATGAAAAATCTGATAAGCAAAGTAAGTTGAGGAGAAGAGTTCATTTGAGGTTGTGAATGAGGAAATTCATTTTGCCATAGAGGAAATGGAGGACGGGAGCATGAGCAAGAATTGAAAAATTACAAAAATTAGCTGTTCTGCATTATTTATTATGTTTGAGTGTATGGGAGGTGATAAATTTCTAGAGTTGTGCCATGAACCTATTGGTTATATTATTAAGTTTGAGCAGGCACCAATTTCCCAACACCCCTCTCCCCACAATTTTTTTTTTTTTTGTTAATAATGGGAATTGAGCTAAAAAGGAATAGAGTAAAGATGAGAAGGAAATTCCCTTTGATTTTTATAAAAACATGTCTCTATGACACTTTTGTTTGGGATCTTGGTAGATTTTGAGTTAATTTGTTTTATTAAGTTGAGCCAACAACAATAAAAGATTGTGCTTCTTGGGAGGCAATCCATGTTTAATTTTGTTTTGTTGGTTTTTTTTTTTGTTTTGTTTGTGTTTTTGCTATCCAAGGTCATTTTTTTTTATAAAAATTGCAGATCTTGATGTGTTTGTACATATTTGTAAAGAGGTGAGAATTCAAATTTTTAAGTGTGGGAAAAACAAAATAAGGCATGAGGAAAGTTTTCATCAAGTTTCCAAGAGTTTTATATTTCATGTTGAACTAGTGATGAAAACTTGAAGTATTTTTGCTGTAATTTGCATTTTTATGCTGATTTTTCTATTGCAAAGTTGGGCTAAATGAAATACACATGACTCTTTGTGCTTGGGATAGTGTATGCTATGAATTTACAGCAAGCTGAGGCTCGAAGTGTGCCATTGCGCTTAACATCATCAGCAGCCAAGGCCTTGAAGACCCTTTGTCGCCCCCAGCAATCTGCCTTGATCAGCATTATTACGTCTAGGAATTTCACCCCTCCTCCAACCCTTGCCAATGTTGTAGCCTGTGTACAGCATTGAAGTAATCGTGCCTAAGATAATCCGTTGTCGAAGCCTTCAAGCATGCTACAGGCAATGTCCAAACCTCCAGCACGCCCCTGATCTTTCTAGGCAATGCCCTTGTAGCACAACTTATCCTTTGTCGAGGCCTCGATAAAGCACTACAGCACACATCCAACCTTTAGCATAACCCCGATCCCCACCGGTAAAGATGCTCATGCTAGTACTAGAGCCTCACATCGTGCCCAATATTTGACCCTCGACATGTGATCTCAATATGGCCCCGATCCTGCCTGTGTAAAGGGGCGAGATGAATCTGCAACAAAGTGTGCAGCCTGTTCTACACCAAAAGTGAGTTATTTCTTTCATGCATGATCATAGAATGATGTTTTTTTAATAAAAATTTCAAAACAAAGTGAGTTATTTCTTTCATATAAAAATATGACTAAATTCTCAATAGAAATTATATTCAACACTTAGGAGAAATTCTTATTAAGACTTAGAATAATGGTTCAACTACATTCTTTTTAAAATATTATAATAAAGTTATTATCAATTTTTAATATTGATAATTTTTGCTATGCAAATCTTTCTTAAAATCTTATTTATATGGCTTATGCCAATACTTTGATAAACAATAACAACAAAACTATTTTTCCAAGTCAAGCTTCAAATCAACTCACTAGTTAAAAATCCACTTTGAAATAAAATTGGTGTACAACTTAAAGAATTAAGTTTTAATAGTAAAAATTCAATTTTATTGAGTTAAGCAAGTATAAAAATAATTGTCATAATAACTAGACACTCAACTGTAACAAACTAAACATTTTAGTTTTCTTCCAACAACTCAAAAAGAGATTTTGTAAACTTCACTTTTTAAACTTCTAACATAAATTATTCTATGAAAAATCATTCTTGGAGCAACATCACTAGAATCATTCATATAATATAAGTATATATCTATGTTAAAGGATTTTCTAACTATATACATACATATATATATATATATATATCTATGTGCTTGCTATAGAATTTTAGATGATATAAAACTTGAAAAAATTACAATTCAAGGGATGAAACTTTTAGATCAATTATGTGCCGATCCCTTTCAAATCCTAAATGGCTTTAAATATTAAAAATAACCTTAGAAATAGATAAATCTTTTCGAGTAGGTAGAAAACTACTACTAAATGCGAGTTTCCAAGTTAAAATGAGCAAGTTATGGCCATTTTAAGTTGAAAATTTTCCTAATATAATTTTGACGAAAATAATGAAATAGAATAATAAAGTTTAAGTAGAATTTCTATGTAATACTCATTTCAGGTATTTCTTTTGTTTAGGTGATGAGAAATGTGAGATTCCTTACCTCGAGGACTATTACGACTAGTGGATTGCCTGAGTTATAGTGGAGTAAGTTTATTTCCTTAATTTTGTACTTTTGTTTTTGCTTGTAGTATAGTGGCACTAGATTAAGAAAAGATGAAAATATGAAAAGTGCATGTGCCTTATAATGTTGCTTGAAATTATTCTAAGTATATCATGGCTGGAATTATCTGTAATGAAATTGCTGTTTCTAGTACCATATTGAAGTGTCTTCCCATTCTATGATTGCCTCTAAAATATTTAATATCATGCCAAGAGTAATTAATTAAATGAATCCATGAATAATATAAGGTGAGTCTCATTGCATTCACTACTATACCCTTAGTGGGACAAGAGAATAGTAGTGGTTGTACGCAAGGGCTTGTAAATCTACATATGGTGCGTAAGAGCCTATAAGAACTAGGATTTAAAGGTGAGTAATAGCCCAAAAGAAATACAAATATCTATTTGCGAACTATGGTTGTATGGGCTGAACATCTAACCTCGAATGGAGGGTGTAGATCCATTCAAACATATGATTTCCAGTTAATCATGTGTTTTGCTTGCCTATGTGTTTGTTACATTATATATGCTTGTATAATTAACTCGTTTGATTTTTTTTGTACGACTACATTTTTATGAGAATAATTCTCACTAAGCGAGTAAGCTTATAGCCCCTTAGATATTTGTTGCAGTTTCCCTTTCTTTGGTTAAAGCCCCAAGGATACTTTTCTTAGGTATCAACTTTTGCCTTAAGGAGATTTTGGAAGAAGTCATGGAATAAGATTAAGACTTAGACTTCCATAGAAATCTCCTATGTATTTATTATGAAAAACAGACTTTGGAGCTTATGTAATTATTTCAATGGGGATATGCCTGCTTTCTAATTGTATAACTCCTATTATATTTTTTTTTTAAGTTATGATGTTATGATTTCCATTCTTGAATGCTATTATCTATATCTCCTTAAATTACTTGTTCCATATTATGGTCCTTTATGATTGTGAAAGTACGTCTTACATCCTATATCAAAGCTTTTACATGACTAAGATAGTCATTCTGAAGCTTTACAATTTAGTGTGGTAGGCTGTCTTGTTTAGGGTACCCTTTGGGGTATGATAAAACATATGATTGAATTTTCATCAATACTTTTAACACCATCTAATATAAATAGACTAGTTATTTTGTATAAGGTAATTAGTATAACCATGAAAATTTTGATTGGGTATTAAATTATTATTTCAAAATTTAGGTACCTAATTGAATTTTTATGTAAAATTTAGATACAAAATTTAACATTCGTCCATTTAATGAGATTGTCCGTCTAATGCTATTAGTAATCAAAGTAGGTGTCTCCTTCTCTGAAACAGTATTTTAACTCCTCTTTTTGGCCAAGCGTTTAATTGTGATCGCTTCTCTTCTATTAAGTTATTGTGGTTAAGGCAATTATTCAAAATCTCTTTCACCATTCTATACAATATACACATATATTAGAACTTAACATAATAAGATAATTTTGGCCTGGTGTACTTATTTTTAGACAACACACATTACATGTGCCTAATGAATAAACTCTTAAATTTATTGATAGTAATGAATAAACTCCTAAATTTACTACCCATGATCAAAATAAGGCTTCGTATAGGTATAATATCGGCCACGTCATTAGAAAATATTAAGGAAGTTTCAAGAGAATAACAAAAATGAAAAAGCGAAAAAGTGCTTACTCTTCTATTTACTTGCACTCACGAAAAATGTCATCTTAACCTCAAATACCCACCCATCGAAAAATGTATAACATACTCATGTTGTATATATTTTTAAACTAGTATTTTGAAATATATAAGATAAGATTTAAGGCACTCTATACGTATTCGTAAAAAAAGTATAACATCCACCTTCTATGAAGAAAAAAGATTAAAAAAAATAAATAAATACACATATACTTAAACCTATCTGTCCTTAGGGATAAGTAAAAAGGCTTGTTTATTTTTTGCAACATCCTCTGTGGAGGATATGCTCTATAAAAATATTAGACTGCTACTGGTAGGTACTACAATCCTATTTGACACTCTTAATGGAGTTGTTGCTAAAGATAGGTTTATCTCATTATTTTCTAGATACTATTGCATAATTACTAATCTATAGAGAGGGAACCCAAGAAAAAAAAAAAAAAAAGGAAAAAGAAGCTGCTATCTTTCCTCTGCTGTTGCAAAATTTTCTATAAGAAAACCTAATTTTTGGGTTTCATTCATTTTTCACTGGGATCATTATTATTGCTATTGTTGTTGATATCGCGTCGTTTACCTTATTAATAATAGATGTCTTTAACAAGATCATGCGTAAAGAGCAATGGTTAGTAAAATATGGTCGAGTATAACAAATCAGTGCTTTAATTTCTTCTAATGATGTGGTTTACATGATGTTAATTAAAATTTTATAGTAGATCGTATTTTTATGATAGTGATACTAAATTGGTAAATGTACTATCTATAAAGTTGCAATATATTAACAAGTTGTTAAAAAATTTTCTCCAAAAATTTAATATTACAAAAACATAATAAAAAATTTTATAGGCTCTCACATGTTATAAAATAGGTTTCGATTACAAAACTTAGAAATTGATACCGTAAATGATGGATTATGAAATACAATTTTTACCATGTCTACTCTGTCCATTGCTATCTGATATTATTCAAATGTATGCAAAAATTTTCGTACTTACATTGTGTTTAAATTTTTACGACAAAGGCCAACCAGGTCTTAGTTTCATCAATTAAGAGTGAATATCACCTCTTTATATCAAGATTATGATAACTATTTTTTTTTCGCCTAAATTTCTATATTTACATCAATGATTCTTATATTTTATATTGCATGCTTAAACCTTTTGCATAGTATTTACTCTTATGAAAATTGGCAAATATCGCGGATGGTATGTGAATTTTAGCAGAATATATAATTATGTACTTAAACTTTAAAATTAATCAAATTAGTACCTAAATTTAAAATCGATCAATTTAACACATGAAAGAACTTTTTATGTATGCTAATTAATATCATAGACAGTACTATTAGTATGTATAAAAAGTTATTTTTTGTATTAAATTGATTAATTTCAAAGTTGAAGTACTTAATTACATATTTTAATAAAGTTCAGGTACTTTTCATAATATTAACCCCGATGAAAATTATCACAGGTCATGAATATTAAGAAAATCTTATGCAAAGGTGTTATGTAATTTTAACACCAGTTAACAATCTAATTTTCCATATTAAGAGATATAGGGATCTTCTATAGTACCATTCAGTAAGGTTGTAAGTAAGTCAAGGCTACTCGTGAGTTAATGTAGCTCAATTTGGCGAAAGCTTGAATTCACTTGCATACAATCGAGTCGAACTCGAGTTTAAGTTACTTGGTTAGCTACTAGGTTCAAGTTCAAGCTTTAAAATACTCAGCTCTGTGAGCTTACTAGCTTAATCGAGCTTGATTGAATATTAAATCGAGTAGAGTGGCGTTCAAGTTTATCAAGTATTAAATACTCTTTATAGTTAAATCAATATTTAAAACAATAATCGAGTCATGTTCGTGTTTATCAAGTATCAAATGGAGTCGAGTTCGAGATTAAAAATCAAAGCTCGATCGAGTTTAAGTTCAAGCTTTGAGTTTCTTATTCGAGTTGAGTTTGAGCTTGGTACTGTATCAACTCGACTCGTCTCATTTACAGCCTACCATTCAATCAATCATTTTACTGTTAATATAAATATAATAATCATATATTAAGTATTTCATGATGTGATCACGGCTAATATGAACGAGAATCGATAAATAAATGATAGAACCAGTTCTATTAAAAAGCATGATTGGGGCATCGAAATTTGGGAATATTTAAATGCACAACTAGAAAAGGGAATCATGTAATTTTGAAATTTTTGTTCTAATCACATAAGCTACCTTTATGTTAATGAGGTCCTCGTCCATGTGAGAAACGTACACATTGGTATATTGAAGTAATGACAAATAAAAAGATAGATATAGCCAGTTACTTAGTTACCATAAATCTCTCTTAAATTCACGCAACTTGCGCTACATATGCAGGATTCCAGAATGAGACAACCCATCTCTATTTTAAATTATTTTGCCTGTAGCATGTAACGTTCGCTTTGGTAATACAAAAAAAAAAAAAAAAAAGAAAAAAAAAAAGACGGTTAATATTCTTCACAAGATAAACCTGCATTAAGTCCAGGCTGTTGCACTGTTCAATTAAGTATCACATGAACAGCACTTCCCGGAATGGAAGGTCCAGATCATTCAATTTTATCTAAATTTTAAAACACCTTATAATATTGTTATAATATTATCTTCTTTCTTATAAGTTATGAGAAGATAAGAACATTCCCGTGCATCAAGGTCACCTATTGATACTCAGGCATATAGAAGATATTTGATGCCTCCACCCCCCTCCTTCCACCTGATACATATATAAATATATATGTTAAAGTATATTATTTTTTAATCACTTGAATATAATATTATCTCTTGGCAGGTAGTACAAAATAATTATACAACCGTTTCATTTATTTTTTTTAGGCAAGCAATATCATCCTAAAATATAGATGTATTCATAATATCAAAATACCTCAACACAAAGATATTAAGTTGCTTAATTATGACAAGTCTTTCATTAATAATTCACGTAATTTACACTGTATGTATAGAATAAATGAAAGAAACAAAACATCTATTTCATTATATAACGCGTAGCGAGTTATTGTTCTTCACATGATAAGAATAGCACTAGATTAAAAGGTTAAATTGATAATGAAGCAATCCGTAGGTCAGGATTTGCCTCACAGAAGAAAAAAATAATAATAATAACAACAATAATAATAATGGCCTCAATTTTTTAGCACCATGTTTGGTTTGTGGGAGTAAATTTGAAATAAAATCACAATTCCATATTTCATTTAAAAGTCGAAATGGCGATTGTTGTAAATCAATGATTTTAGCATTGAGGGGAAACTTGATGCCGCTGGCAGAATCAAAATTCCATTTCATTCTCATTAATGATTATTACTATAATTACCCTTTTTTATACTCTAACATATTTTTTTAATCACGTTTACTACTAAGGGTATTTTTAGTAAGGGTAATATCAAAAATGGTACCTAAACTTTTACAAAAAGTTAAATAAAGTACATGAAATTTGGTTTTAAATAATTTGGTACTTGAAACAAGTTTTCATGTACATTTTCCTACATAATGAATTTACTTCAAGTAGGAAAAGTGTACCTGAAACTTATTTTAGGTATTGAATTATTCAAAATCAAACTCAAGATAGGAAAAATATATGCAAAAGCTTACTTCAAGTACCAAATTGCTCAAAATAAACCTTTAAGTATTTGATTGAATATTTTGTAAAAGTTTAGTTGCAATTTTTTACATTATCCTTTAATAAATGGCATTTTATTTCAATAAATGTATCTAAACAAAATAATTGATTTATTATTCTATATTTTATTTCTCCAGTTCCAATTTATTCTATTCCAAATTATTTGTTTGTACTAAATGTATGACATAAGGAGAAAAGAAAGGGTTTTTTTTTTTTTTTGTTTTTCTCCCTTTTGCCAATGGAATGAAAGGAGATTGAATACATATATTTTAAAGTGTAAATGTCACATTTGAATCTGAAACTTACATATTTTCACAATTAATTCTATAAATTTTGTTTATTTTTACAATTAACAATTTAAATCATTAAGTATTGTTAATCACCATAAAATTTTTTCCTATCTGAATCAATGCTTTAATTTCAATATTTAATTTTAAGAATAGACTAATGCCAATCATCATACATAACCTATATCTACAACCAACTTTATAGATATGCAAGTAATGATAAGAGCGGTTGGTAACACGCCCCTGCACAGAAAGCACTATGGTTTCAAATCCCCTTGCTGCATTAATTAATTCTCAAGATATTTTTATCAAATTTACCTGTAAAAACCTGTACAAACGTAGATAATTTGGTTTGTCTAGAGTAGTGGAGAAAAATAAAAAATTTATAGCAACACTTAGGTTCAATTCTTGAAGAACTATCTTACTTTTTTCTTTATTATTATTTTTTTTTATCTGTTTCAATCTACCAACGTCCTTTTCCTTTCTTTCTTTGTTTTTTTTCCTCTTTTTAGGGCTAGTATTCTCTTTCCATAATTCACTGGTAAATTTGATCCAAATACAAATAATATTCTCCTAAGCCTTTTCAAAATTTTATTGGAAAAGTTTGACATTTTCTTACAATGTCAAACTAAAATAGTATTGTTAAAAAGTAATAGGGAAAATTCAAGTGTAATTGCATCATACTCTTTTAAACTATCGGTCAAGCAATAAATCCTAAAATTTTACGGGATAAAATTTTCTTTTTCCCCTTTTGTTTGTGATATAAATTTAGAAGAGGATTTGATCCTATTCCTATACGATCCCTATAAGTAAACAGTGTTTATCCCAATGAAATATAGTCTTGAAAAAAATATGACTCCTTTTCCTCATAATTTTTAAAAATATGCGATCAATCCCAACTGCCAATTGCTAAATCAGTAAAAGTTATCAGGATTTGTTGATAGTTAGGGATCAATAGGTGTGCACACACTTACTCTAGTTAAAAGGGGTGTATTTGAAATTTGTTAAAAAGTTCAACTGATGTGCTTGTCTTCATACATAAGTAATATTAATTTTTTTAACAGTAGCATTTAGTAACAAAAAAAGAATTGATAAACTAATCTTGTGGAATATTTTATAATCGTATAAAATTCCTCATTCTTAAAAGCATTAAATAAATCTTTTTTTAAACAACGTCAAAGTATTATTATGATTAGTTTTATTTGTGAAAGTTGTCTCGATTGTAAAAGTAATATATTGGTTAAGTTTCTTAAAGATAATAATCTTCGCAAGCATGATTTTGATAATCTAAAAATGTTCTTTAAGCGTCAAATGTTAATGAAACTTTCAAAGGTGAGTATCCATAATGTATCGAAAGCAAGAGAATACATATAGGTAGTGACTCCATCACCCCCTTTTTTTGAGTTGTCTCGTTAATTCTAAGTTAAGAAAAAATGTCACGCTCCAAACGGTACCCTAAACGTGGTAGTCCGTCATATACGATATTAAGATTTAAGAATGACTATTTTAATCATGCGAAAGTCTTGATATCATATGTAAGGTGTAAGATACAAATAAATAATCTATAATGAATGGCTGAATCCTATTAAAGTGTTGTTCGTAAGGTATTTTTGTCTTTGAACTGATAGATTTGGACTCGAGGAAGTCGTACACAAGGAGATAGATGAAAATAGCCTACGCTAGCATTAAGGCCACCGGCCTATGTTGAAAAGATGCTGGTGTTGAAGAAGTTTATGGCGGCTTGAAGCAGTGATGTAGGCTAGACTTATGGCCGCCGACTTAGCAGTATAGGCCAGCCGGCCATCTGCGTCGTACTTCCTAAGCTATGTTGGTGTTTTTCCTAAGATGGCTTCCTCTATAAGCAGACCTTAAGACCTATGAGTTTCCCACACTTCCTCCTCAACCAAACTTAAGGTATGTGGGGTCTAAACTAGGTCTTTTCAATTCTTTTCCTTAGTTAAATTAGTCTAATCGTAATTTTATATGTTTGAAGGAGATCTAGGAGCGAAACCTAAATCAGATTTGGAGGATTTCGGTTTCAAATCAAAGTAAAGGTAATATTTTTATCCTAGTCTTGTGATTTCTAAGATTAATAGATTATAGGAATGTGATTATAGTGATAGTATATTATTTGTGACCGGAGAATTTATTGAACGAATTAGGGTTTCTATTGTCACGCCCCAAAGGGTACCCTAAACGCGACAGTCCACCACATGCGATACTTAAACTTAAGTATGACCACCTTAGTCATCCCATAAGTTTACATATCGAGTGTAAGGTGTACTTTCACAACTTTTAGGATCACACTTTGATTCGAGTAGTCTTAAGAAAGCATACATAGCATTAAGAATATAAATCACAACAAGATAAATAGTTAAACTTTACAAAAGCCAAGGGGGCATACCCCCGCCAAAATAATAGGAGTCTACATCGTTTAGCTCCAATTACACATATCTGAATTTACATTAAAGAGATTTTCCTAGAAGTCCACGCCTATACTAGGTCCCGACTTCCTCAAAAGCTCTTTAATCCAATGTAGTAAACCTGCACAAAGTGTCCTCTCGGAACATCCAAAAATAGGAACACTGCAACAAAAACTATTGGGGTATAAGCTAATTGCTTAGTGAGATTCATTTTCCAAGTAACATACTCGATCAAGCTAAAATATCTATACAAGCAAGTTATAATTAAGCAACCATATGAATGCACAAGCAAATGAGCAAGCAAGCATATGACTTTCCGGTAGTCATAAGTGAATGAATTTACGCCCTCCATTCGGGGTTTGGGGTAGTTCATAAGTCATGCAACTACAATTCCAAAGTTGGTCCATAAGACATGCAACCATAGTCCCAATCTTAAGTGGGGTGGTCCATAAGACATGCAACCACAATTTTTAATGTTGGTCCATAAGTCATGCAACCATAGTTTCATTATTTGAATGGGGTGGTCCATAAGTCATGCAACCCTAGTCCCCTTCATTAAAGACCCGCTGCCTCCCAAATACACCTTTGTCCCACCAAAGGCATACTCGACAATGATATGTGACTCACTACGTGATATGCATGTACAATTTATTCATATAATCATGATATTAATTAGATAATTTAAAAGTGACCATACAAATTTCAGACATTCCAAATCTATACTAGCTCATACAAGATTATTGCAACAAAGCTTGCCTCGATATACTTATCGTTCATTCATGCAAGTTTAGATCACCATTCAATCACAATTTTATCTTTTCCTAAGTCTAATGCCACTACTACTACAAGCACATCCAAGAGCATAATTAATTGAGAAATGAACTCACTTGTCCATGTAGTGAAAATCCACTAGTCGTAATAGTCCTCGGGAAGTGGTAACCCGTCCTCCAATTCACCTAGTACAAAGAATACCCTCAATGAGTATCTCTTATGAAGTTCTATTAAACTTAACAATTTTATTTACTAAGTTCGTCAATTTCCGCCTAGGTTGAATCCTTAACTTAAAAAGGTCATATCTAACTCATTTTAACTCGGAATTTAGCTTATAATATACCGATTTATACCTACTTCGAAAGAGCTATCTATTTCTAAAGTTAATTCAAACATTTAAGGTCATTTAGGGTCGGAAACATACTGTACAGTAGGGTTGCGAAAATTCCAAGATTTGAGCCTTTGTGAAAAATTGCCATATCTACTCTATTTAACTACTTAGACCAATTATTTTAGTCCTAAACTTGCAAGGAGATTCTCAAAACAAAATTAAGAGATTACACACTTATCTAATACCAAACATAAAGTTCAAATGAAACTTCTAAGAATCCATTTTCATAAAACCGAAATTTACAAGTTGAAACTCATTGTCTTGTTTTGAGTAATTCCTTTACTAAAACTTACTTAGTTCAATGAAAATAATTTTCCTATATTATATATCATCAAAGCATTCCATTTTCAATATAAAATACTTGTTTTGAGATCTAAAAGAAGGTTTTAAAAATTGGTCTCCCCATAATTACGAATTTCCTCTTTGAAGTTTACAATGAACAAGACCTAAATTTTGTCTTTTACAAAACACTTGATTTAAGCAATACCTTTTAGGAAAACTCATTTAAACTTATGAAAATTCATTCCTTAAGATATCTATACCAAGAGCCCTTATATTTTTGTCTAAATCTTCATTTTAAAGTTGAATGATGGGTTCCAAAAATGGTCTTGGTCTAGATCCGAATTTTCATAAATTTATTTTGGACATATCTCTTGAGAAAATTCATCAAAACTCATGAAAAACAACCCATTACATATTATATCTCAAGAACCCTTCATTTCTTGAATAAAATCCTCATTTTGAGTTGGAAAACATGTTTTTATTTTGGTCTTTGTCTTGATCCGAAAATACAATTTTTGTTTTTGAAAATCAACTTTGATTCTTGTAAGATGAAGTCTTGATGATATACATCCATCAAACCTTCATTTTCTTAACAAAAACTTCCATTTTAAGACTTGGAAGGGGTTTTTAAAATAGTGCATTGACAAGTTACGAATTTTACTTTTTCATTCAAACTCAAATCTAAGATCTACTCAATATCAACCATGAAACATAAGAAAAACTTAGTAGTAGGCCTTAAACTTCTAGATCTACACATAAACATAACTAAAGCTTGGTAAAACTCTAGATCTACAAGTTATCACATAAACAAGAAGATAAACAAGCCTTCATATAACAAAAATACTAAGAACAAAAGAGATCATCATCTAGAGGAGTGTTTCACTTTGGCATCATCATCCATAGCTTTTAAGCTTGTGGAATGTCCTTTGATGCATGAAACATCCATGGTATCATCCTAGAACATCTTATAAGAGCAAAAGAGGAAAGATTACCTCAAATATTTGCAAGAAATATATGTGGAAGCAAGAATAAAATGGGGCAGCTTGTTTCAAGAAGACAAGCAAGAAGAAGAGAAAAAGAAGGGAAAAAGAGAGAGGAAAAATATAGGGTTTGTAAAGATGAAAGAGGGAGGAATGAGATGCTTAAATAGAGATAAAGTGTGTTAAATAATTTAAAAAAAAATAAACATGCAGCTGCACAGGGGAGGGGCTGGCGTGATTTTGGAGTGTGGGGGAGTGGTTTAGTTGATTGAAATTGTAATTTTGAAAGTGTAACTTGTATTCCATTCTAACTAAAAGAGACTTTTAAAATATCAAATAATATTAAAAATAATGAAAAGTGGCTAATTTATGGGGAATGGGCAGCTGCAATTTTGGGAAATGGAGTGTAAGAAAAAGCAAAAGAAGACATAATAATGTGTAGTAATGATAATGTATGTGTACTTGAGATATGGGTTGATAAAGTGGCTTTTTGAATAAGAAAATATATAAAATAAATTAAGAAAAATATTTTATTTAAGTGGCAGAATTTTTATGATTTAAATAAAATAATCAATTAAATTATTTTTAGAAATTTAACAATTAAGTTACCGGTAAGAGTAAAATAAGCTTATATGAGCTATAACTGATATTTTTAAATCCGAAAAATTAAACTTGATATTTTTGAAATCCTTATAAAAATACGAGTCTAAAAATATTAAAGATATATTTTTAATTTTCCGAGCCCCGGGACACGCTTTCCAAAGCAGTATCCAAACGGGTTCGAAATAAGCCGAAAATAAACCAATCTGATATTTTTAATAAATCAAATATTATTACGGACTATTCTAAACACTTTAATTATTTTTCGACTCCTCGATTTACGAACTCGGGTTTGCAGGATCTAAACTGTAGGGTTTTACTCAAGATCCGTTGACCTAAGGTCTTCGATTGACTTTCCGGCTTAAGGTTAAGGCTTAGAAAACAGGGGTTTACATCTATTGCAAACAAGATCTGCGAGATCTAGGTAAGTGTGAATTCGTTCTTCAATAGTGGATTTAAGTTATGAATTTTCATAGTTGTTTTGCTCATAAAGGATTGTATATATATGTATGTATGTGTTGTGAAGGGAATTTGTGGAGATTCGTTAAGAACTTTGGAGAATTTTTAAAAAGGATTTTTATGAAGTGCAAACAAGATAACAGTGTGTTGATGTCACGCCCCAAAGGGTACCCTAAACGTAACAGTCCGCCGCATGCTAATCAAGATTGAAGAATCACTATCACAGTCATTCAAAAGTCTTGTATTAGAATGCAAGGCATTCCCTTACAACAATAGAATACATATGCAGTTAGAGATAGACAATTCAACTTGATAGAATAAGCATAAAAACATAAACCATAGATATCTCAAGATCTGTTACAAAATACTAAGGGGCATTCCCCTGCTAAACAAAAGTTAGGTATTATCTTTTAAATAAAACCCGATCGTTTAAGGTTTATTATGAAAGACTATATAGAACTATTCATAAACTTCTAATGGGGAACACTCCTAACTTCGCATTACCTGATTTGGCCTGCTCTGGGGATGCAGCCATATGTACGAGAGCTACATCAAAAAGAAACTATGGGGGTATAAACTACGCTAGCTTAGTAAGTTTCACTTCTAAAATTAAATACTTCATCAAACAATAGGGCAAACAATTTATATTAGACAATCATATGAAATGCACAAGCACGTGAGCACACAATACATAGGGCTTTTCGAGAATCCTATGTTGAATGGATTTATGCCCTCCAATCAGGGTTAGGTGTTTCAGGCCCATATGACCATAGATTTCAATTTTTCTCATTTATATAGTGGTTGATTCAGATGCCCACCTACTCACAAATTTTGTAGTTGATATAATTGCCCACACCACTTCCATTTTAATTCAGGTTATTATGCCAACATTCCAGTTTCTCAGCCCACTCATTTCCTAACTATTATGCTTCTTTCCACAAAGGAATAATAACAAATGTAATGTGACTCAACATATGGTATGCATGGTCAATTTAATTATAAGATCATGGCATATTAATTAAGCAATTAAAGGTGATAATAGATATTTCAGACACTTCAATGATGTACTAAATCATACAAATATTTATAACAATTCCCATTTTGATATTCTTATCACCGATTCAATCAAATAGAATTCACCTGCACATTCTAATTTTATCTTGCCCTACATCTAATTCCACTATCATTACAAGCATAATCATAAGCATGTAATTTTGAAGATAGTGAACTCACTCGGCCATGGAAACCAATCTCTAATGGTAGCGATCTAGAAAAAAGAATTTTCCCCCGATTCAAAATCACATAAAAGAAAGAAATACCCAAATGAGTATTTCATACCATAACTAATTCTAACTTATTAAATAAAACTCTTGAGTTCGTAATTTCTGTGATAATTCGAAATTCCAATTTAAAAACCAAACTTGGTTATTTTAACTCAGAATTTCTCAAATAAGCTATCGATTTCTATCTACTTCGAAATATTATCTATTTATGATGTTACTCTTAAGTTTTGAAAATTTTTAGGTCTTAGAATGCTCAGATAAGATCTGATCAGTAGCTAAAACTTGCATTTCCGAAATTGTTTTGTGAAATTTGCATTATTTCTACCAAATATATTATATGTGCATGCAATATCTACAAGTTATTATCATGAATCACATGATATGAGCTATCTACATGTAAATCATTAATGATTTTTTTGATCAAAAAGAATTTTTGGATCACTTTTACTTTGCAACAATTTTAAGAACACTTGATTAGGAAAACTAGCTTTATCTCTTTGAAAATCATCCATATTTTTACTAGGATAAAGCCTTGATGACCTATATACCTAATACCTTCATTATCTTAATAATATTCTCCATTTAAAGGTTGGAAAATAGATGTTTAAATGTGGGTTTTGCCTAGTGACGAATTTTACATAATTTTTGAAAATGAAAATATTATTTGCTCCTAGTTTGGAAACCTTTCCTTTGTTTTAGGTTTATACTTTGATAAAACACATTTACTCTTATAAAAATTAAGTCTTTATTATATCTATTCCTAAGGCTTCTATTTTTCTATTAAAATCCTCATTTTAATATTTGGAAATAGGTGTTTGAATGGGGATCATTTTTAGATCTGAATTTTGGAAAATTGTTTTTGAGATTATTTCTTGTGAAAACTCATTTAATCTTTCTAGAATTAAGTCCTAATCAAACCTACTCCCTAAGGCTTCCATTTTTTTTTTTTTAATAAAACTCTTGTTTTAGGATTGGAAAATAGGTGTTTTCTTGATATTTCACCTAGTTATGAATTTCAAAATTTTTGTTGGTGTTGAAACATAGATCTAACTTAACTTTTGTAACCCTTTTCTTGTTTTGAAAATTTCTCTTAGTAAAACTAAGCTCATCTTATAAAAATCACTCCTTTATGATACTTATCACCCAAGCCCTTCATTTTACATGCAAGATCTTCATTTTAAAGTTGGAGAATAGGTTTTCTAAATGGTTGTTTCTCGAGATCCGAAAAAAATCACGTTTTGATAGAAACAAAATGGATCTTGAGTTTTGGCAACACCTTCATCAAAACTATCATATTAAAAATCCTTTATGTATGTAAAACAAGTAACTATGTCATTTGAAGTAATCTAAACAAATAGATCTATTATACTACTCATATTGTGGCTGTAAATGCAACATAAACAACATGTAGATGAGAGTAATAATAAAAATACATGCACAAAGTTTCCATAGAACAATATATGACAATAATATAGCAAAATGCTAGTAGGAAAACTTTATTATCAAGATCCACAACATTGTGATGGCAAGGATCTCATGTTTAAGTGTTTCCACATCTCTAGCATAAAGCTCATGGAGATTTTGATGGAACCACACATGTATGATCTTGCTAAGAAAACGAGGGCTTACAGTTGATCTTCGATTAGATTTATGGAATTAGGGTTAAGGTTTAATATTGCTATTACAATTGGAATTGATTGCAATAATATATATATATATATATATTGTTAAACAGAGTATTGCGAGATTAGGGTTCCTTTTCAATTAAAAGTTTCTGTTGAATAGATTGGGATTGAAAAGCAAATCCAAGTATGACCTTACCATGTTTGACTGTATGTGCTTATAGGATTAGTTGTTATAAACCTGAATTAATGATTATCGACTTTAATTGAATCGAGTGTTGTTTGCTTGGCTACGGTTAGTAAAGACCATGACGTAGTATGATATTAACGCTGGCAACCTGATGATCCTTGTGTTGTGTTGTCCCGAATGGAGCCGTATCTAGAGATGATTCTGGTAGATTAGTAGTCGTTACCAGCTTAATTATGGAACATAGTTATATATGTATTTATTATCTATACTATGGTTTTCATCGAGGTCATAGGTTACTCTGGGTCTAGGATTAGTGATCAATAGTCCTAAACTATATTGGTTGCAAGGTAATGAAAAAAATAATTAATTTGTGCTTGTTGTATTAGAATATAAGCTGTATGTGATATTGTGATTTGCATGTTCATGTGCATGTGCATGTGTTTTCGGTCTGGTGTAATGGGTGTTTTCCACTCAATCCTTATTTTTCCCACAGATACAAATGAAGATTCTATTATTTATGACTTGACGGGCTATGATGTATTCGTTGATGATGGGGAAGCGATAGCTGTTATGACCATTCTATTGACAATTGAAATTAGTTGTTAGAAATTTGAGATGAAGAGACATATTATGAGTTAGTTGGTTTTATTTTGGAGACTTTTATATGTAGGAATTTCTTTATTATGTTTTAGATTTGATTTTTATTTATGCTAGTTTATGATGAGGAATAATTTTTTTTATATGAAAAAATTTTGAAAGTTACCTATATGTGAGTATTTAGTGATATTTAAAATACATAATTGTGGTTTTAGAAATCTATATCCTTAGTGTGTCTATCATAATAAGGACACATGACGGGCTAATAATGCTTTTAGGTTAGGGCGTTACATAACGCGTACAACATGGTAATAGGAGAAGCGATGGGAAGTGTAATTTGAGTGAGTAATATAAAGCATGCAAGAATCTAGATAAATATTAACCCATATAATATAATTCATAAATTCATTACAAAAGCCTTAGGGGCATTCCCCTGCTAAAGTCGCTAAGGATCGAATCATATAACTAAGTCTTTAAAATAAAACATAAATAATATCACCGAAAGCTTTTAGAGAATGTTCGATCTAGGTCCATGATTGAATTTCCCCAAAAGCTCTCAAAAGAAGATTAATGTGGATAAACGAAGATCGTGGGTACATAAGCAAATGATCCTACGAATACAAGAATCTATAAGGATGTAAGCATTATTAGCTTAGTGAGAACATTCTCGGTTTACCATACTTGAGACAAAAATATCAAGTAAATTTAATTATTCAAGCAAGTGAAATGCAACAAACACATAAACATACAAGACATATGGTTTTTCGGAACCATATGTTGAATGAATTTACACCATTTATTCGGGTTAGGTATACTAGCCAACTACAGCCAACAAATAGATTTTATAGTTCTTACCGGTTACTATCACCATTAAAAAAGAAAAAAAAACATGTAGATTTTATCGGTTACTACTCACCACATGTAGATACTACGATTATGCCAACCACCGCTATTATATACTTGTCTTACCAAATATATAATAGCGAATGCAATGAGACTCAATTTGTGAAGTGCAAGAATCAATTTTATTAAGAGTCTAGCATTTAATTATAATATCTTGAGAGTGATCATACAATTTCAGACATGGTAAAAAAAAAAATACAATTTATCATAGGCAACTTAAAACTCAATATGCTTAGCATGAATTCACCAATTATTATAAATCACATGCACTTCTCCATTTTATCTTTTTCTATTTCTAGTGCTACTAAACTATAAGCACAAGCATGAGTATGAAAAATAAGGGAAGTAAACTCACTCCGCCATGTCTTGACCGTAGTTTTCCTAATCAAAGCAGTCCTCGGGATAGCAAGCATCATCTTCCTCGGTTCTTAGGCAAAAGAAATACCCCAAATGAGTATTTCATAGAATTTCTACTTAAATTTTTCTTACTTTATCTTCTATTTGTGGTAAAAATCGGATTTGTTCAAATTCCAACTTAAAATGGCTAAAACTTGCTCATTTTAACTCGAAATTTCGCATATTATATAATGTTTTCTACCTACTTAAAAAGAACATCTATTTGTAAGGTTATTTTTATCATAAAAAGTCATTTTAGTCCGAAATAGTAGGGTACAGATTCATTATGAAATTCCCACCCTCAAAATACAATTTTCTAAACTTTTCTTCACGAAAAAATCCTTAAACAAATATACAGATATTTGTATAGTTGAAAATTTTTTGAATACATATCTATATGTGTGTGTGTGTGTGTGTACTCATATTACATGTCTGATTTTAGTAGTGTTGTCTCAATATTGATTTTTTATAAAGCAATTTGTCTTTTAAAGGTTTGAAAGATTTAGACTTTAAAAATTTCACTTTAAGTTGTTGGAAGGAAAACTAAGAATTCATGGGTCATTATGAGTGAGTATTTCTTATTATAATTTCATTTCCTAACTTTTTCAAAGATAAATTAATTTCAAAAACTTGGTCTTTTTAGGATATCTATCAATTTTTATTTCTAGTGATTAGAAAATAAAGTTTCCAAAATTTTTCTCCTAAGTTGTTGTTAGTCTCTAGTGTTTTGATTTGTGTTACATGTATATTTTCTCTACATATTTATATTCTTCTACTTCTTAGCAAATAAGTTTATCATTTTTAAAACTTTCTTTTTTTGGCCACTTTTATTTCTCTAAGTGGGTTTATAAACTAGTGAGTTGATTTTACCTTAACTTTAAAAACTTGTCTAGTTCTTAGTATTTATTATGAAGTTGGTAAAAATTCTTATAAATAAGTTTTTATGAAAAATTTGCATAGCAAAGATTATTAACATTAAAGTTTTAAACCATGATTTTCATGTTATCATTTTGAAAAGAAAGTGTATATCGTTTAGTTAGATCCTTGAAAAAATCCTCTTTATTGATATTTTGAAATTTTATGATGAGCTTGTATAAACTTTTGAAAAGAATTTATTAAGAACAATTTCCTAAGTCTTGATGGAAAAATATATGTGAAGTGACAAAATTCATTTTAAAGAGAGTTTAGTCCTATTTTCTTTGCTAAAGAAACAATCTTTTTTTTTTTTTTATTAAGACAACAACACCTTAATCATGCATGAATATGTTTATGTAGCCATAAAAAAGATAGGAATAACACATAATAAGATAGAAAGAGATATAAGAAGCAAATAAGCATAATAGTAAAGTCAAGTATTGTGAGCCTTAGCTTCATCAAGGCTCCTCAGAACTAAGAATAGAATAGTTCCAAAAAGAAAAGAAAAGAAAAGAAAGAAAAAGAAAAAGCATAATAGTAAGAGCAATAATAAAAGCAATATTAAGATTTAGGTAAATGAGCATTTAGGCTCTAAGGAGTATAAATATACATATATATGGAGTTAGATTAGAGCAACAATAATAATATAACAATATAACAACAAGATAATTTAGCAACAGTAAATAAAATATTTAAGCATGAACAATAAAAAACATAAACATATTATTGCTTCCTCAACACTATAGTTTTGAGAAAACACATATTACGGTCATGTAATGTTGGATGACTTGAAGAACAAATATTAGATATTTTTCTAAGGTTTATGTGGAGACGGAGGAAGATGGAATTTGTTGTTAGTTGTATGGAGATAGTAATGGATGGAAAAAAAAAAGAGAGTTAGAAAGGAACTTTTGGAGAGAGGTCTTGTAGAGAAATTATGGGAGAGTTTTAGTATGTAAATGAAGTGTGTGAAAGAAATGGAGAGAAATTGGGTATTTATAGAGTTTTGTGGAGGGAAATTAGATGTAATTAAATAAAATAAAAAAAAAGATGTATGGGTGTATGTGCGTGGCACCGGTTTTGGGTACAGGGGAGGAGAGAGAGAGAGAGATTTGTTTTGTATTTTTTGTAATAAAAAGTAATTAAGATGTGATGTATGAAAGATGTACAATAGTATTAGAAATGAAAATTATAGAAATAAGTGTATATGTCGTAAGAGTATGTAGTAAGAAAAAGTAAAGATAGATGAATAGTATAGAATAGTAACATGAATAGTAGGCAAGACAAATTAATACCATTAGTAAAGAAAATACGCATAAAAGTACGATGTACTGATATTTTTAGTTACCAAAAAATTATAAAACTGCTTTTTAAAACCTTTATATTATTGCGAGTCTAACAATGTCATCGATATTTTTACTATCTCGTCCTAAGGCACATTTTTTGAGAATTGATCTTGTTTGGGTTCGGAACAAACTAAAATTTGATGAATCTAATCTTTTTAGGCTTTACTATATTATTATGAACTATAATCTACGATTATCTCAATTTTATTATTTAGTGTTAAGAGTGTGGGATTGTCGAATCTAAACACTAGGGTTTGCTATAGACTTTATTGGCTTTTAGAGTTTCTAGTTGACTTTTGATTCTAGGGTTTATGCATAAACTTAGCATAAAATCTAAGGATTTACCAAAAATGTGTCAACATACCTTATCCTTCTTTAATTTCAAAATATGTTTAACATATTTAATTTCAAGCCTTGTTTGGTTAATTTATTATATAGATGTTTTCAAATAAAACTTCTTCTTACGTTTGAGAATTTCAAATATCTTCTAGTATTCCAAAAATTTTGAAGATCTTTTGGAACAAGCTTGATGTTGCCTATATATTGGAGTTTAGTAAAATTGGAGATATGTTTTAATAATTGCAATTAATTGTATATGATAAAATAAGCTTTTAAGTTTATGACTAACAATAACACTTATGGGAATTTTCAACTACATGTTTGCATTTGCATTGGAGAGTCTGGTGTCTCTTGTGCAATAAATTTTTCATTATAAATAGAGATTTTGGCTATAGCTACAATTTTGAGAAGTTAAAGCATTTTGTAACATGTTTTTGAAAGGGTTAGACTAAGAGGGAGTTGGCATAACTCATGAGAATTTACAAAAGACACTTAACATAATAGGGTAAATGTTACGATGATAGCTGAATTTTAAGAAAATATACAGTTGGATACTCGAACTTTGAAATTGATCAATTTAGTACCTAAAAAACTTTTCATGTATGCTAACTAATATTACGGAAGTATTGTTTTTGTACATGAAAAGTTTTTTAGGTACTAATGTTCTATTTGTTTCATCATATTCTAGTCATTTTGGTATCATATTTTTGTCATTTTCAAAAAGATGTTTGTCAAGAAATAGATACTAATGAAAAACTAACAGTTTTTGATAAATAGATCAAATAGATACGATACAGATATAACATAAATATGACACATATAAGTTATAAATAAAAATCGAAACTGACCCTTGATCTATTACTGTCTTTAGTACCCAATAACATATTTTTCTAAAATTTGGATACTATCCGTAACATCAACCTAACACAACATTGGACCATGAGAAACCACAAACGCTTAAGATGGAATCTAACCATTAGTCATGCTTGGAGTGTGGTGGAAGTTCTACCATAGAGTGAAGTGAGTTGGGAAGACATATTTAATGTCAACATTGATAGACTAATATTTTAGGAAGCACAAATGAATGGAGATATCACTTTTTTTTCCCATTCTTTTCTTCATGTTATAAGCATTCTATATGTATATAGAATTTCTTAATGCATAAAGCCTACAACTAAGTATGTAGCTATTTCTTAAATTATTTTAAAGGAGTATTACTGAAATGATCCAAATATCACATATAAAATCCAATATTAAAAAAATAGCTAGAAAAATAATTATGAATTTAAAGCAAATGAATGGGTAAATTTATAGTAGGTTAATTAAAAAAAAATTGATGTTTTCTTAATTAAAAGTTCTAAGTTATCAAAAAGTCACAAAATAAAATCTAGTAGAGATGGGGAGTTGAGATCGCACCATGTGGTACTCTAAATAGAAACTCTACAAATCCTAGACCCTACCCTACTAACCCCCATGTAAATACTCTTTTTTTTTTTCTACCTTTACTTTTTAGAAAACTTACAAAAACCTTAAGGTGAAAATCCCTAAACCCTAGCCTTTGCCTAACATTAATTAAGTAAGATCAAAGGAGGATTAGCATTAATAGGCTAAGACTATCTATTTCATGATAGAAAATGTGGACAATTGAGGTGAACTAGGAGAAGGAGAACATCGAAAATTCATAACAAGGTGAGTTTTAGTATTTCAAGTATTAAAATACAAAGTTTATAGTGCTTTAGATGAAATTTTTTACATAGGAATGTTGGTATGAAACAAAGGTAGCAAGGAAATTGATTTTTGGAGGTGTTTTGAGCCTTAAAATACCTTTTGCAGCTGCAACAACTACAAGGTAGACCTAAACTCAACTTTTTGTGTTATGAAGATGTGATAAAAATTAAATAAGACAAATCTAATAATGTAAGAATGAAGGATGAACATGCCTTGAGTTGAAATTTTGCTAGAGAATAATCTTGAGAGGAAATGAATATTGTTATATGTTTAAAACCATGTATGGAATCATAGAATGGATAGCAGGTTTGATGTTATAGATGTTGAATGAAGGTTTATACATGAAAGTTTTGAAAATTTTAGAGAAACCATGATAAATTTGGTGGTTATTGTCAATACTAGGTGTTTTAGGCTTTCAACTTTGACTAATTATGTTTTAACAAATGAGAGATGAAAATGGATGAGATGACACATGAACACGATCATCTAATATCTTTAAAATCACCAAAAGTTGTTCCAAAACATGTTTTTGACAAAATATCAAGTTTGAGCATGAAATTCATGAACCTGGAAAAGCACGGCGAGTACACAAGGTGGTGTGCTTGCTTGTATTTCTCTTTAACCCTAAAAAACTCAAGGAGATGTGTTTTTCTAGAAAAGCATAGCAAGTACACGAGGTCGTGTACTTACCCATGCTTCTTACTGTCTTCAAAACTCAAAAAATCGAATTTCTTTGGAGAAACAAGACAAGTACAAAAGGTCGTGTACCTGCCCATGCTTCTCTCTGTCTAAAATGTCATGAAATCCATAAGCATATAGGGAGATACATATAGCCATGTTCTACGCGTGTTTCTTTTTTATTTAAATATCCTTCAATCCCAAAATAGCTAGGGGTTAGACGGGCGTATACCTTCTCATATACCTTTTTAACCACCAAACATAAAAAGAACACATCATGAACATGACTAACACATCTAGTTATGTAAAGGAACATAGAGGGATGCATTTTCATGTAAACCCTATTTTTTAGTAATCCAATAAACTTCGGAAATTGAAACCAAAACCCTAAATAGGATTAGTATGAGCAACCTAGGAACCCTAGATCCGACTTTTCTTTGATTTCAATTTAAAAGAACCTCTATAGAATAATTTAATGTGGGTTATTGTTTCAAAGTCTATTTCAAACCATAAAAAGTTCTGATTTCGAAAAATTTTCTATTCGGGCCTTCCCGAGCTCTATTATGGAAAAGTGAGCCCCAGAACTAGAAATTCAGAAAAATATCGGAATACTCTTTAGAATCGAGATTTTATAAGGATTTCAAAAATATACATTTTATAATTTTTCGAGTTATAAAAATTATAAATATAGCCAGTTTTTCCGCATTTTCTTTACTACCAGTAAAGTAAATGTCTCGTCTATTGTTTATTATTATTCACAAGTATAACCTACTACACACACAACCCATACCCTAGTGTTACAACCTTACAAACACTCAATTATATTTTCTTTTCCAAGAATTTTTGTCTCTTAACAAATTATTACATTTAATACTTTTTATTACATATATTACATCTATTACAATTTAAAACAATTTCAAATCTCTCTCTTTTCCCCTTTGAGGCCGGTGCAATCCCCCCTCCCCCTTCCATTTGACTCCAATTTGCTTTATTTTATTTCTTTTTATAATACAAAAAAACCCTAATTTCACTTAATATAAATAGTCTTTTACTTTCTCTCTCTTTCACTTTATTTCATTTGTTTCAAAAGCTCACAGAACTCTCTCATTTCTCTCCCTATTGCCGTAACTCTCACCACCATACACACACACACAAAAGCTTCATTTCTTCTCCATTTCTCATCTATATTAAGCTTTAGGTGATGAATCTTAAGCCTCTCTACCATTTAATCTTATAATGGTAAGATTATTCATGGGTATTTTCACTTTAGGTCCCCATGAGCACTTGCTAAGGATAGGAAAATACTAATACATGAATAACAAGCCATCACAAGAGTGGATCTTGTGTTTGGTTAAGTTTTTGTTGAAATATTTTCATGTTCATGCATGTATAAGTAGAGTGAAGTAGAGATCTAGCATAAAAAATCCATGTTCATGCTTTTAAACTTCATTTCATACATCATAAGTAGTAGATCTAGCTTTTATATGCTTATGCCATACTTGACATTTATGATCTTATGGATAATTTATGTTTTCATGCATTAATGCTCATAAAGGCCTTGTTTATGTATATAGATGCTGTAGTTGGTAGATCCTTAGGCAAATAAAACAAGGAACTTACAAAGGAAAAGTTTTTGTTTGAAATGTTCAATGACAAATTCGTATGATTTCAAAGCCCTATTTAAAAAACCTTTTATCAACTCTAAAACTCATGTTTTATGTGAAAAATGAAGGATATAGGTAATAGATATCATTGAGTAATTATTTTTATAAGTTGAAATGAGTTTTGATAAGATTAATGTGTAAACCGAAGGGTAGAAACAATATAGAAAATGTTGAGTTACTGCTCAATTTAGAAAATTCGTAATTTTGGAGTAATGCTATGAAAACACCTATTTTTCAACTCAAAATGAAAGTTTTATGCAATAAATGAAGTCCCTAAGGAATAGGTATAGTAAATTCTTAAATTTTAATGCATTAAACAAGTTTTTCCCAAAAGAATAATCCAAAAATTTAATTTCTAAAAATTCGGATTTTTGAATAAATCCTATTTGAAAACATATTTACAAAGTGTAAGATGCAAATTTTTATATAGAAATGAAGGCTTAAGTAATAGGCATAATGAAGACTCAATTTGAACAAGGATAATTTGATTTTCTTAAGAAAATAAATCCAAAACAAAGGGGATGGTCAAAGTTAAGAATCTAGTTCTCTTGAAAGTAAATAGTCATGGAGTTTTACAAATAAAAAGTTTCTTAAATTTTTCCTTTTATTAAATAATGTCGAGAGCATGCATGTATCAAGTTCATAACATTCCATTCATGATAGGAAATCATCAATATTGCATGTATGGTTGATCTATATGCTAGAAACATCATAAACATCCACAAAACTATTTTTCGGAATTGGAATTTTCGACCGATCAGAACTGATCAGATTATTTTGAATAGATAGATCTTTTGAAGTAGATAGAGATCGATATATAATATGCTCAATTCCGAGTTAAAATGAGTTAGATATAGTCATTTGAAGTTAGGACTCTAACTTATGCGAAAATTGACGAACTTAGTAAATGGAATTGTTAAGTTAATAGAACCTTATAAGAAATACTCATTCTGGGTATTCCTTGTACTTAGGTGATTTGGAGGACGGATTTCCACTCCCCGAGGACTACTACGACTAGTGGATTTCTCTCAATGGCTGAGTGAGTTCATTTCTTAAATAGTTGTGCTCATGTATGTGCTTGTAAACGTAGTGGCATTAGAATTAGGGAAAGATAAAATAGAGATGAGTTGTGATCTAATCTTAGGTGAATGAATGTTAAGTATATTGGAACGCAACTTGTGGTAAATATTGTATGAGCTAGTATAGACTTAGATTATCTAAAATTCTCTATGATCACATTTAATCTACATAATTAACATGCCATGGTTATATGAATAAACTGTACATGCATATCACGAAGTAAGTCACATTACATTAGCTAATATACCTTTGGTGGGACAAAAGTATATTAGCGGAAGGCGATGGGACCTATGTTAATCTTAAGGATACGAGATCGCTTAAGTTAACGGATATGGAGTAGGCACATAAAACTACTACAATAAAACAACAGAGGTTGTATATCTAAGAGAAAGAGATCGGGATTATGGTTGCATGACTTATGGACCATCCCACTCAAAAATTGGAATTTATGGTTGCATGTCTTATGGACCATCTTAACCCCGAATGGAAGGCATAAATCCAGTCACATATGGTTCCCGAAAAGTCATATGCTTATATGATCATTTGCTTATGCATTTCATATGGCTGCTAATAACTTGTCTGTTATATACTGTTGTTGAGTATTAAATATTTGGGAATGAATCTCACTAAGCTTGTTAGCTTACACCTTGATAGCTTGTTGTGGTATTCCCATTTTTTGTTGTTCCGAGAGAACACTTTTCACAGGGTTATCTTTTGGATGGAGGAGCTTTTGAAGAAGTTAGAGCTTAGCTAGAGGCGTGGACTTCTAGGAAAATCTCTTGAATATAAACCCTAGTGTTTGTAATATGGACTTGGAATGGATAGACTTTCATTAATATTTCGGCGGGGGTATGCCCCTCTTGACTTTTGTAAAGACTTAACTCATTTATCTTGTTGTGATTTCTATTCTTAATGCTAGTGTATGCCTTCTTAAGACTATTCGATTCAAAGTGTGATCCTAAAAATTATGCAAGTACACCTTACACCCGATATGTAAACTTATGGAATGACTAATGATGTCATACTTAAGTTTAAATATTGAGTGCGGTGGACTGTCGCGTTTTGGATACCTTTTGGGGCATGACATCATGTGTACCACCCGTGTTCTTTTCCATCACCTTATTCCTTCTACATTCATTGTCTAAATAGCCCTCTCAATATGATCTCTAAGCAAAGTGGTTAAGTTAAAGTGACCTAGATATAACAAATGATACAAGAGGATTGAAGATAATTAATCATGAACTAATTTTGATTTCAATTATGAACAGTTATTAGACATCAAGTTTGGAAATGGATAACAAGCCTGAACTGACCAACAGGTATGCAGTAATTATGTGTTGCTTACTAGGGTAGTATTAATAACCAAATTAAGAATTTAAATGAGGCTTAATTGAGTGTTGGTTACTGTTTGGCTGCTTACTTCAGGAATGGCACATTCGGACTAGGTTGTGAGCTTGATCGTAACTTTAGAATGATTTGCTAGTTTGGACGCTTAAGCCCCCATGGATGCGTGGTTAGGCTTAACGGATAGTCAATAGGATCATTTATGAGATCAAGTGACGACTAGGAGTAGATATGAAGTTGTAACGAGATACACGACATATAGGATCTTGTATAAACAGTTACTATAGACCATGCTTGTTGGTAGTAGTTACAAGTGACTGACTAGGCGCTTAAGCCCCCATGATGTGTTAGTTCTAAGGACTTATCAAACCCTACTTTTTGATGTTTTATCCACTAAGTGAATCCTACCTCTTTTGTTTAGCGGGAGTCATGAGTACTTTGGTGCATGTTGGTATTTCTAGGATGCTGGGAATACTTCTTTACTGACTTATAGCTAATTAAACTTAATATGTGCTTATTATATTAGTCTAGGCATGCATCACATGCATGTATATGACTAGTTACTATAAACTGGACTTCGTTGCTCACTTTTTACTATTTTAGCCTTCAGGTATCGAGAATGACCACTATGTGGACCTTCATAATGACTCCATAGGTTTCTGGACCAGGGAGTTTGAAGAGTGACATAGATGAGTAGAGGGCCACATGGAATTTGAGAAAACTACATGAATGTTTATGTATCTTATTTTAATGGATGATCATAAACTTTAAGCTATTTTACTACTTTTGGGCCGAGTGACAAACTTTGTAATTAGGTTGAGCCTAGCTCTCCTTTTCTTACTACTATCTTAAACTATTTTAGACTTTAAATTTTTGCTTTAATCTCTTAAAGTGCTTTTCCACGTGTTTGTATGAAAGTTTCTAAATAGTTGGCAAATTGTCAATCAATGCATTATGGTCTTACTAAAGAATCTAATCACGATTTCATAGCTAAAACTTGATCAGCAATCTAACTAGTTAACAGAAGCCTTGCATGTGTCATTTAGAGGAGATGTGTGCGGCCAAACAACTATGCCCTTAAGCACCCTAAGAGTTGGATCGTTTCACTTAGAATAGTGAAGCTTAATTGGTAGAGGTAGTCTAATAAGGCTAGGTAAGATTTGTATAATAACCATGATATTGTAATGTAAAACCTAAGTAACACCTAGGATAAACATAGTTGAGGAGGGAGAGGGGGGAGGGGGGAGGTTAGAGGAGGGGAGGTTAAGGAAACGGCGATGAGGGGGTGGGGGTTTTTTGTCACGCTCCAAAGGGGTACTGTAAACATGATAGTCCGCCACACTCAATATTAAAACTCAAGTATGACTACCAATGCATCCCATGAGCTTCGATATCGGGTGTAAGGTGTACATTCACGATCATAGAGGACCAACTTTGAAACAAGTCGTTTAAGAAGACATTCATGTAGCAGTTTAAGAATGGAAATCATAAGATAATAACTTGAAATAGGAAATTATAGAAAGGTCTTACAATCATCAAAGGGGCATTCCCCTACTAAAAGTAGTTCATCATAGTTTAGGAAAGCCTAAACAAAATAATTACAAGGAGATTTACTTAGAAGTCTAAGTCTACATCTAGTCCTTAACTTCTTCTAAAAACTCCTTAAGCTAGAAGGTAATAATTGAGAGAAATACCCTCAGGGCTTCAACCATAAATGGGGAAACTACGAGAGATATCTATAAGGGGGTAAGCTTCTTCGCTTAGTGAGAATTAAATTCACAAGTCAACTACTCAATAATCAATAATCAACCAAGTTGTTTAATCAAGCATATGAGATGCAAGCAATCTCGTGAGCAAAAAATACATACGATTTTTTAGGAATCATATGTTTGAATGGATTTACCCTTTCATCCGGTGGTTAGGTGTTTTGGGCAATGAAGCCATAGTTTGCAAATGATATGTTTTTGTAGTTTTATACAAATTCCTACTAATCACTAAAATGTAGTTGATTTGGGTACCTACGCACCATTTAATTTTAGACAATTTAAGTCATAGATTATGATTTCGGGTCCTCGACCTCATTATTATGCCCTCATCCGACCAAGGGTATAATAATAAATGTAATGTGACTCACTACATGTTATGCATGAATCATTTAATTTAAGTAATTATGGCATAGCATTAGTCATTTTGTGAGTGACCATAGAATTTGCAGACAATCAATACTACACTAAATCATTCAATGATTAGTTAACAATTCTCACCTCGATATACTTATCATAACTTCAATCACGTAAGTAAAACACATGCGCTTTCACATTTCATCTTTTCCTAAGACTAGTGTTACTAAGCTATAAGTAAATACATAAGTACAATTGCGAGAATTCAAACTTACTTGGCCATATCGGAAGCTACTTAGTCGAAATAGTCCTCTAGGTAGGATAGCTCAGACTCCACATCACCTATACAAAAGAAATACCTGAAATGAGTATTTCTTGGAAGATCTATTTAAACTTGCAACTCTATTAAACTAAGTTCATGAAAATTCGCATAGGGTGAAATTCCAAGTTAAAGTGTCCATAACTTACTCATTTTAACTTGGAATTTCGCATATTATATACCAATTTCTATCTACTTGAAAAGATCTATCCATTTCTAAGGTTATTTCCTACATATAAGGTCATTTGGCTTGCTAAAAACCTCGGCACAAATAAAAAACAAAAACTTTCAGATTTTGTAAAACAATTTTCCAACTAAACTTTATAAAAAATCCTTTAGAAATATATATATATATATATGATTGAAAAATCTGTTAAGTATATAGATAAGCTCACTTTATATGCAAAAAATTTAATGGTAGTGTCTCAATAATTTATTTCATAAAATAATTCATTTTGAAGCGTTAAAACTTAAACTTGACAATTTCTTTTCAAAGTATTTTGAAGAAACTTTATATTTTCCTAGGTTATTATAAATGAGTATATTCTTATTTTTTTCTTATTTCTTTTTCCAAAACAAATAAATTTTTTCCCTAACTTTGTCTCTTACAATTTTTACTTCTAGTGATAAAAGAAAAAAATTATCGAAAGTTTATTAAGTTGTTGATAACCTATTTATAATTTGCCTTTAGAATGATTTTAGAAAATGAGTCTTTTCTTCTTATATCTGTATTTATTAACTCATAAATTTGTGTTTCTAAAACTTGATCTTTTATTTTCTTTACTAATTTTATTTGAAAAGAAATTATCTTTATTGATAAAATCCTTTTTTTTTATCTTTTTATATTCTTGTAATCTTGTTATTGCTTTGAAAATAGGATCCTTCTTTAGAAAATTGAAAATGATTATTTTTCTAAGTGAGTTTATAAATTTATGGGTTGATTTTATTTTAACTTTAAAAGCTAGTTTGCTTCTTGTTTTTGTTCGTCTAACTTTAAATCTTAAGCTTTTTGTGAAAACTTTGAATACTAATATATTATTCTTTACTAAAACTTAGGTTACCATATTATGAAAAGAAAGTGTTTATTTCTTATATTTCCTTAGTAAAGCTATCTGTGTTATTTGAGAAAACTTGTATTATTCCACTTTTATGTTGTTGATGATAACTCAATTATTTAATGACAAGTTACATAATAGAAAACTTAGTTTCAAGTTCCTTTATTAGAGAAAAACTCTACTTTCAATTTATTTGAGACAATATCATTATATAGATACATGTATTATGAGCATGTAGTATGTAGATGATGAAAATATAATATAACAAGCAAGATAATATTAGTAAGCAATATAACAATAATACGCAAGATATTATAGTCAAGTATTGGGAATCTTAGCTTCATCAAGGTAACCTGGTCATGTATTACGAGCCTTAGCTTCATCAAGGCAACCCGATCAAGTATTGGGAGCCTTAGCTTCATCAAGGCATCCCGGGACTATATCTTAAAAAAGGAGAAAAAGAAAGAAAAGAAAAAGTATTAATAAGCTTGTTAATGAGTTAGTGAGCATTTAGGCTAAGAAATAATATATAGATATATATATATATATATATAGATAGTAACATATATATGAAGTTAGGTTAGAAGCATGATAATAACAATAATAAGATCATAATAACAACATAATAGCAAATCAACATAATGTAAGGCACAAATAAATAATTCATATTGAAGGGTATGAACGTAATATAATATTGTTAAGTGGGTATTTTTCATTTGACAGACAAATTTCCCTAGTCTTCAAACCTTTCCAACTTCTCCTAAAAGTTTATATATCTTTTGGAAACCCTAGGAGCTTTCAAAGAGCAAAAACCCTAGGTATGTAATCTTCCTCTAATCTTTTCAATCAAATCCTTTAGATAAATCTTCTCTTATACTAGTTATCTTATGGATTGAAGGACATTCAAGAGTTATGGCAAACCCAGTGTGATTAGAGATTTGGAAGACTCCGATTCAAGAAAAAGGTAATATTTTTATTAAGGTTTTATAATTCTTATGATTTTGAAGAAATATCCTTTAGATTATAATATAGGTTTATGTGTTGTTTCAAAAGGAATCCAAGATTGGTCGTTGAAGATCAGGGGTGGATCTAGATCTGAAATTGTGATTTCAGACCAAGGAGAAAGGTAAGGGTTTTATCAGATTTATGGATTATGAAATATGTAAATTATGGAATTTTAATTATAGTTCATTATTCAGGAAAAATGAGAATTAGGGTTCTGATTTCCTAATTGAGATCTACAAGTTCTAGGTACATAAGAATCTATACCATTCTAATAATCAATGAACTTTGTTTGTTACTATGATAGAATTTCTAATTGGAGACTTTTTATATACATATATATTGAAGGAAGTCGTGGAAAATCAAGGGATTTGGAGATAGTTGTATTGGATTTCAAACCAAGAATAGAAGTTGTGTGTTATTCTAATTTCATAGATCTATGGTTAGGGTTTTAGATCTTCGAGTCAAATTATGGAATTTAGGGTTAGGGTTTAATTTTGTGGACATGGAAATTTATTGAGACATATTGGTGGTCAAGAAACGTGTGAGATCTTTGTTTTTGTAAGAAGTTCTGTTGGTGGATTGAAGTATTGAAAGCAATACTACGTATGACCTTACCACGTATGTTTGTTTGTGCTTGTAGGATTAGTTGCAAAATTTGACTTAACACATATTTGACTTTAATTGAAACGTGTGTTGGATGTGTTTGGATGTGGTTAGTAAAGACCACAACAGTAGTGTGATACTAATGCTAGCAACCTAATGATCCTTGTGTGGCGGTGTCTCGAGTGGAGTTGCACCTGGAGATGATTCTGGTAGATTAGGAGTCGTTACCAGCTTAATTGTGGAACGCATCTATATATATATATATATATATATATTATGATAATATGGTTTTCACCAGGTTCATGAGTTACTTTGGGTTTAGGATTAGTGATCAATAGTCCTAAACTGTTTTGGTTGTAGGCTAATGAAAAGATAATTAAATTTTGCTTGTTGCATTAGAAAATAAGTTGTATGTGATATTGTGATATGCATGGTCATGTGCATGTGTTTTTGGTTTGGCGTACTGGGCGTTTTTCGCTCAATCCTTATTTTTCCCATAGGTACAGGTGAAGATTCTATGATTTATGACTTGACTAACTATGACATATTTGTTGATGATGGAGAGAGCGATAGCGGTTATGACCACCCTGCTAATAATTGAAGTTTGTTATTAGTATTTTGAGAAGAAGAAACATATGATGATTTAGTTAATTTCTTTTGAAGACTATTATATGTAAGGATTTTATTATTTTTAGATTCGATGTTTAGATGATTTATGAGTTGAGGACATTTATTTTAATATGAAAAAGTTTGAAAGTTTCCTTACATCCGAGTTATTGGTGATATTCGAAAATTCATATTTGTGGTTTTAGAAATCTATAGCCTTAGTGTGTTTGATCTTCTAGGGACACGTGACAAGCTAATAACCCCTTTAGTTTAAGGCGTTACAGCTTAAGTGTTATCAGAGCTCTAGGTTGATGATCTCTTTAGAATTAAGTTATGAACTCCTTGGGGTGGTGAGCATTGATGAGTGGGGTAGAAATAATAGGAGTTGTTTATATGTATATAGTTTTATGGTATCTTGTAGTTTATATAGCGTTTAATCTCTGAAGTTAGCTTTTCCCTCTTATCTTATGTTTTGGTGTATGTTGCTTGGAATAGAATGCCTGATGCTGGTTCCTCCATATCTGGTGAAGAGGAATAGTCACCCTTGAATCAGACCCCTATGAACCAAGAGTATGAGGATTTGCCCCCACCACTGCCGCTGCCAGTCCTACCTGTAGGACAATAAGTATATATTGATGATGCTCAATTGATGCAAGCTGTGAATACTTTGCTGGGATTAGTTACACAATAGTAGCAGAATATGAGAAACGATATGCATGTGATTCAAGCAAATGCTGAAGCTTGGAGGCAAGAAACCCAAAGGATGAATGGTAACGAAAGGAATGGAGCGAGGCACACTGATGCTTTGAGCCTGAACAAGTTTGTGGACTTGGTGTACAAATTCTAGCCTACACCTGGAAAACCCCTAAAAGCACAATTATGGATGGAGGAGGTGGAAAAGCCTTTGTTACGTTGGACATCCCTATAAACAAGAAAGTGGAATATGCCTCATACTTACTGATTGGGAGGGCAAACAACTGGTGGCTAAGCACCAAGAAGCACATGTAAGGAGTGATCACATGGGACATGTTTCATCAAGCCTTCTACAGGGAGTTCTTCCCGAATAGTATCAAACAAAAGATGCTGCAAGTATACTATACTTTGCAACAAGGCAAGCTGACTGTTGAAGAGTATGAAGCAGAATTGAATAGGATAATGAGGTTTCTCCCCGAGCCACTAAGAGAAAGTGAAGATGCTAAGATGAGTAAGTTCATCACTGGGTTAGAACCGGAGATTCAACATTAGGTTAATTTGATGGAGTTGACCAGTTACTCATCTGTGGTGAACAAGGCAAAGCTGGCTGAGCAGGGATTGAAGAGGATTAAAGGAAGGGAGGACTTGAGGAGTCAAGTTTATTTGGGCAAGAGGCCAGCTGCTATGGTTATTGCTCAAGATAAGGGAAAAAGGCCTTTCACTCAACAAGTAAGATCTTTGGTCCCAAGTTATGATAGGAAATGCCATAAATGCCAAGGACCCCATGATGTGAAAGACTGCAAATGGCCTAATAATGTATGCTTCAACTATGGAAAAGTGGGGCATAGCTAAAGATTCTACACCGAGCAATCAGAAGTCCACCTATTTTCTATTTTAAGTGTGGACAAAGGGGGCATAAGGCCGTGGATTGTAAGAGCTAGGTAGGTAGCTAATTTTGGGAGCACCAGTAGGTAGACCTTAGGGTTAGGGACAGAGAGCAGCTGCCAAGATTTATGCCTTACAGCACAGAGATACCTCTAGTGTCGACACCATAGCAAGTATGCTATCCATTCTCAAACATAATGCATATGTTTTGTTTGACACGGGCGTAAGCTTTTCATGTATAACTAAAATGTTTACATCTGTATGTGGAGTAGATATTGAATTGATGTCTGGATGTTTTTCTGTAAATACTCCTTTAGGGAGTGGATCTTTATTGAACAGAATTTGTAGAGATGTAAACATAAAGAGAGAAGGTAGGCTCTTACCTGCAGATCTGATGGTGATAGATATGATTGAATTTGATGTAATCCTAGGAGTAGACTGGTTAATGAAACACCAGCCTGTAATTGATTGTAAAAATCTAGTCGTGGAGTTTAGTGTAGATGGAGATAAGTTTGTATATAAGCTGGAAGAACAAATACCTGCAACTTTACCTACATACAAGTTGTAGGAGAAGACGGTGTTTACAGCTATGACTCTAGAAGATGCATCAAAGATAAATCCTATGAGAATATTGATCGTGAGAGAATATCTAGATGTGTTTCCTGATGATCTACTTGGATTACGACCTGAGAGAGAAGTCGAATTTACTATTGATTTGGTGCCTGGTACCATATCAAATGGCTCCGACGGAGTTGGTAGAATTAAAGATTCAATTGGATGATTTGCTCAACAAGAAATTTATAAGACCAAGCGTGTCACCTTGAGGAGCTCCAATATTATTTGTGAATAAGAAGGACGAAAGCATGAGATTATGTATAGACAATCGAGAATTGAATTAGGTGACGATTAAGAATAAATATCCATTGCCTAGATTAGACGACCTGTTCTATCAGTTGAAAGGAGCGCGGTATTATTTAAGATTGATTTAAGGTCAGGGTATCATTAGTTGCGAATTAAAGTAGAAGATATTCCGAAGACAGTTTTCAGAACTAGATACGAGCACTATGAGTTTATAGTTATGCCCTTCGATCTTACAAATGCACCCACGTTATTTATGGATCTCATGAATAGTCTTTAGGGATTATCTAGACTATTTTGTTGTAAGTGTTCATTGACGATGGTTTGGTGTATTAAAAGACTAATGAAGAACATGAAGAACATCTCCGATTGGTTTTGAGTAGACTACGATAAGAAAGGTTGTATGCTAAATTCAATAAGTGTGAGTTTTGGTTAGAGCAAGTGTCATTCTTAGGGCATATTGTGGATGAGAATGGAATTTCTATAGATCTCGAGAAAGTAAAAGCTGTAGTAGAATGGCTGACTCCTAAGACAATAACTAAAATCAGAAGTTTCCTAGGGATGGCGGGATATTACGGAGGTTTGTAGAGGACTTCTCCAAGATTGCCAATCCTTTGACAAAACTAACACAGAAAGGAGTGAAGTTCATTTGGGATGAAAAGTATGAGAGTGGCTTCCAATAGTTAAAAGAGAGATTAGTGTCTACATTGGTTTTATCTTTGCCAATGAGTGGAGAGGAATACACTAATTATAGTGATGCTTCTATACAAGGTCTAGGTTGCGTTTTGATGCAAAGAGGAAGAGTTATAGCGTATGCATCTAGACAATTTAAGCTGTATGAAAGAAATTATCCCACTCATGACTTAGAACTGGCAGTCGTGGTCCATGCTTTGAAACTGTAGAGACACTATTTATAGGGTGAGAAGTGCAAAATATTCATGGATCATAAGAGCTTGAAGTACATTTTCACCCAGAGAGATCTAAACATGAGGAAAAGAACGTCGTTCGAACTGATCAAAAACTACGACATGGATATCTAATACCACCCTGGAAAAGCCAATGTTGTAGCAGATGCCTTAAGTAGAAAGAGGAATGAGAACTTAGCAGCTATGATCACTACTGAGCGTCACTTGCTAGATGACATGAGAAAGTTGGACTTGGAAATAGTGACCCGAAAGGTAAGTGCACGATTAGCAAGGTTGTAGATTTAACCTCATTGGTAGATAAAATTAAAGCAAGTTAGGTGAAGGATCCAAGCATACTAGAGATAAAGCGAAGGATGGAAATTGGTAGAGCCCTTGAATTTTATGAGGATGAAGAAGGCATTATGAGGTATAAGGGAAGATTGTGTGTACCAAAGCAAGGTGAACTCAAGAGAGATTTATTGAAGGAAGCGCATTATTTGAGTTACTCCATCCATTCGGGAGGTAACAAAATGTACCAAGATTTGAAGAAACTATGCTAGTGGAATAATATGAAAAAGGAGATTGCTAAGTATGTATTGAAGTGTCACATGTGCCAGGTGATCAATATAGAGCATAGTTGACCAGTCGGTGAATTGAGGCCTTTGCCTATACCCTAGTGGAAGTGGGAACATATCAATATGGATTTTGTCGCAACGTTACCCAGGACTAAAGGAAAGTTGGACTCAGTATTGGTAATAGTATAAACTTACGAATGGTAGCGTGTTTTATACCTATTAGGACTGGGTATATTTGGAACATTTGGCCACTTTATATAAAAGAGATTGTGAGACTGCATGGAATTCCAGTGACCATTGTGTTAGATCGTGATACCAAGTTTGTAGGGAGATTTTGAAAGAGCTTACACAAAGCTTTAGGTTGAAGTGGTTTTCAGTACCGCTTATTATCTTTAGACTGTCACGCCCCAAAGGGTACCCAAAACGCATCAGTCCACCACACTCGATATTTAAACTTAAGTATGACACCTTAGTCATCCCATAAGTTTATATCGGGTGTAAGGTGTACTTGCACAACTTTTAAAATACACTTTGAATCGAATAGTCTAAAGAAGCATACATTAGCATTAAGAATATAAATCACAACGATATAAATAAATTAAGTCTTTACAAAAGTCAAGGGGGCATACCCCCACCAAAATAATAATGGAAGTCCGTCCATTCTAAATTCACATTTACAAATACTAGGGTTTATATCGAGGAGATTTTTCCTAGAAGTCCACGCCTCTAGCTAGGTCCCGACTTCTTCAAAAGCTCCTTCATCCAAAAAATAACCCTGTGAAATGTGTTCTCTCGGAACAACCAAAAATAGGAACACCACAACAACTATCGGGGTGTAAGCTATATGCTTGGTTGAGATTCAATTCCAAATATTTAATACTCAACAACAGTATGTATAACAAACAAGTTATTAGCAGCCATATGAAATGCACAAGCATATGAGCATACAATACATAAGACCATCCGGAAATCTTATGTTGAATGGATTTACGCCCTCCATTCGGGGTTAGGTGTTTCAGGCCCATACGACCATCATTTAAATACTTCTCACTTCTTATTATGGTTGATACAGGTGCCCATCCACCACTCTTTAAATTTTTACTGTGGTAGATTCAGGTGCCCACCTACGCACATTTTTAATTCTGGCCTATTCGTTAACAACCGAGTTTACCGGCCCCTCGTTGCCCGAATTACTATGCCTTCTTCCCACAAAGGTATAGTAACTCATGCCATGTGACTCACTACGTGATATGCATGTACAGTTTATTCATATAATGGGAGCATATTAATTAGGCAGATTGAGCGATCATAAAGAATTTTAGACAATCCAAGTCTAATACTAGCTCATACAATGATTTATCAACAAGTTTTTTCTCGATATACTTATCATTCATTCAACCAAGATTATGTCACAATCATCATAATTTTATCTTTTCCTAATGCTAATGCCACTACGATTACAAGCACATACATGAGCACAACTTTTAAGAAATGAACTCACTCAGCCATGGAGAGAAATCTACTAGTCGTAGTAATCCTCGAGGAGTGGAAATCTGTCTCCAAATCACCTAAGTACAAGGAATACCCAAAATGAGTATTTCTTATAAGGTTCTAATAACTTAACAATTCTAACTACTAAGTTCGTCATTTCGTATAAGATAAAGTCTTAACTTTAAATGACCATATCTAACTCATTTTAACTCGGAATTGAGCATATAATATATCGATTTTATCTACTTCGAAAGATATATCTATTCCTAATATTATTTTCAAGTTTCAAAAATATTTAGCTCACGAAACAGAGGCATCAGTTCTGGTCGTTCGAAAACGTCAATTCGAAAAATAGTTTGTGGATGCTTGTGATGTTTCTAGCCTATAGCTTAACTACACATGCAATATCGATGATTTCCTATCATGAATGATATGATATGAACTTGATTCATGCATGTTTTTGAAATTATTTACTAAAAGGAAACTTAAGAAACTTCTTATTTGTGAAGATCCATGACTACACACTTTCATGAAAACTAGTTTCCTAACTTCGACTATCTCATTTGTTTTGAAGTTATTTCCTTAAGAAAATCAATTTATCCTTATCTAAATTGAGTCTTTATTATACCTATTACTCAAGCCTTCATTTCTACATAAAATTTTGCATTTTACACTTAGCAAATATGTTTTCAAATAGGATTCATCCAAAAATCCGAATTTCTTGAAATTAAATTTTTGAATGATTCTTTTGGGAAAAACTTGTTTAAATGCATAAAAACTAAGACTTTAAGGTACCTATTACCTAAGGAATCCATTTTACACATAAAAATTCTATTTTGAACTTGGATGATAGGCGTTTTTATGACCTATATTCAAAATTACGAATTTCATATGTTGAGTGCTAACTCAAAATTTTCCATCTAGATTCCACTTCTTGTTTGATACATTAATCTCATCAAAACTCATTTCAACTTATAAAAATTACTACCTAATGATACATATTACCTATATCCTTCATTTTTCACATAAAACATGAGTTTTAAGGTTGATAAAGGGTTTTTAAAATAGGGTCTTAAAATCATACGAATTTGACATTGAGTATTTCAAACAAAAACTTTTCCTTTTCAAGTTCATTGCTTTATTCACCTAAAGATCTACCACATACCACATCTATATATCTAGAACAAAGCCTTCATGAGTATGAATGCATGAAAATATAAATCATCCAAAAGATCATGAACGTCAAGCATGGTATAAGCATCTAAAAGCTAGATCTACTACTTATGATGTGTGAAATGAAGTTTTAAAGCATGAACATGAAATTTTTATGCTAGATCTCTACTTTACTCCACTTCTACATGCATGATCATGAAGATATCTAAAAAAACTTTATCAAACACAAGATCTACTCTTGTGATGGCTTGATATTTATGTAGTAGCATTTTCTTTGTCCCTAGCAAGAGCTCATGGGGACTTTGAGTGAAAATACTCATGAATAATCTTGCCATTACAAGATTAAATGGTAGTAAGGCTTAGGAATCCTCATCGAAGGCTTGAAATAGATGAGAAATGGAGAAAAAAAAATTGAAGCTTGTGTGTGTGTGTGTGTGGTGAAGAAGTCAGCAAGAAGGGGAGAAGTGGAGAGAGTTTGAGAGCTTTGAAACAAATGAAAATGAAAAGTGAAGAGAGAGAAAAGAAAAAGATTATATATAGTAAGTGAATTAGGGTTTGTTTTAAATAATAAAAAGAGATAAAATAAAACAAATGGGGGGAAAAATATGGGGATTTGCGCGGCCACTATTGAGTGAAAGAGAGGGAGTGTTTGATTTTATTTGAAATTTAAATTTGTGTAATAAATTGTATTAAATGTAATAATTTGTTAAGAGACAAATTTTCTTGGAAAAGAAAATGTAATTGAGTGATTGAAAGGTTGTAAGAATAGGGTGTACTTATGAGTAGTCATAGGTTGTACTTGTGAATAGAATAAATAGTAGATAAGACATATACTTTACTGGTAGTAACGAAAATACAGGAAAAATACTATAACTGTAATTTTTATAACACGAAAAATTATAAAATATATATTTTTGAAATCCTTATAAAATTCCGGTTCTAACGAGTATTCCAAAATATTTTTATGAGTTTCTAGTTCCGGGGCTCGCTTTTCCATAATGAAGCTGGGAAAGCTCGGAATAGAAATTTTTCGAAATCAAAATTTTGTAGGGTTTCGAAATATACTATAAAACAATAATCCACATTAATTTATCTTATAGAGGTTCTTTTATATAGAAATTAAAGAAAAGCCGGAATTAGGTTCCTTGGTTGCTTGTACTAATCCTATTTAGGGTTTTGATTTCCGATTTACGGTTTCACTCGGTTACTAAGAAAACCGGGGTTTACATAGACGGACGGGCAGTCTGAACGGATAATCCATATTCTTGAAGACATGCTAAGAGCCTGTATCTTGGACTTTAGACGATGTTGGGATGAATATCTACCTTTAGTAGAATTCGCCTACAACAACAGTTATTAAGCGTCAATCGGGGTGCCACCGTATGAAGCCCTATATGGTAGAAAGTGTCGATCACCGATTCATTAGGATGAAATAGGCATAGACAGATTTTAGGACCTGAATTGGTTTAGGACGCGGTGGACAAGATTAAAGTAACTCGATAGAAGTTGCAAGCTGCACAAAGCCGACAAAAAGCTATGCTGATAAACAAATAAAATCATTGGAATTTCAGGTAGGGAACACGTGTTACTTAATATATCTCCGAAAAGCTGATGTTAGATTGAGTATGAGAGGCAAGTGAATGCTAGATATGTTGGACCATTTGAGATTCTGGAATGAATTGGAGATATGGCATACAGACTAGCACTGCCGCCAAAGCTGGAAGGAGTGCATAATATATTTCACGTATCTCTATTGAGAAAATATGTGCAAGACCCTAATCAAATTGTAGCTTTAGAACCATTAGAAGTTTAAGCTAATCTTTCTACCCAAGAGAAGCCAGTAGGGATTTTGGACTCAAAAGAAAAGATATTGAGGGGATGCATGATCAAATACGTGAAGGTCTAATGGACAAATCAAGCTGAGCGGGAGGCAACTTAGGAGCTAGAAGAGGAGATGCGAGCCACCTACCCTAAGTTACTCAATGAATCAAGTAACTTTCAAGGACGAAAGTTTCTTTTAGGAGGGGAGAGATGTAAGGTACAAATAAATAATTCATATTGAAGGGTATGAATGTAATATAATATTGTTAAGTGGGTATTTTGTCATTTGACAGACGAACTTCCTCAGTCTTCAAACCTTTTCAACTTCTCTTAAAAGCTTATATATAACCTCCCATTCTTTTGGAAACCCTTGGAGCTTTCAAAGAGCAAAAACCCTAGGTATGTAACATTCCTCTAATCTTTTCAATCAAATCCTTTAGATAAATCTTCTCTTATGCTAATTATCTTATGGATTGAAGGACATTCAAGAGTTGTGGCAAACCCTAGTGTGATTAGAGATTTAGAAGACTCTGATTCAAGAAAAAGGTAATATTTTTATTAAGGTTTTATAATTCTTATGATTTTGAAGAAATATCCTTTAGATTATAATATAAGTTTATGTGTTGTTTCAAAAGGAATCCAAGATTGGTTGTTGAGGATCAGGGGTGGATCTAGATCTGAAGTTGTGATTTCAAATCAAGGAGAAATGTAAGGGTTTTATCAAATTTATGGATTATGAGATATGTAAATTATGGAATTTTAATTATAGTTTATTATTCAGAAGAATTGAGAATTAGGGTTCCGATTTCCTAATTGAGATCTACAGGTTCTAGATACGTAAGAATCTATACCATTCTAACAATCAATGATCTTTGTTTGTTACTGTGATAGAATTTCTACTTGGAGACTTTTTATATACATATATATTGAAGGAAGTTGTGGAAAAATCAAGAGATTTGGAGATAGTTGTATTGAAGGGTTCCATTGGATTTCAAACCAAGAATAGAATGTGTGTGTTATTCAATTTCATAGATCTATGGTTAGGGTTTTAGATCTTTGAGTCAAATTATGGAATTTAGGGTTAGGGTTTAGTTTTGTGGACATGGAAATTTATTGAGACATATTGGTGGTCAGGAAACGTGTGAGATCTTTGTTTTTGTAAAAAGTTCTGTTGGTGGATTGAAGTATTGAAAGCAATACCAGGTACGACTTTACCATGTATGTTTGTTTGTGCTTGTAGGATTAGTTGCAAAATTTGACTTAACACATATTTGACTTTAATTGAAATGTGTATTGGTTGTGTTTGGCTGCGGTTAGTAAAGACCATGACAATAGTGTGATACTAACGCTGGTAACTTAATTGTGGAACGCATCTATATATGTATATATTATGATACTATGGTTTTCATCGAGGTCATGTGTTACTTCGGGTTTAGGATTAGTGATCAATAGTCTCAAACTGTTTTGGTTGCAGGCTAATGGAAAGATAATTAAATTGTGCTTGTTGCATTAGAAAATAAGTTGTATGTGATATTGCGATATGCGTGTTCATGTACATGTGTTTTCGGTTTGGCGTACTAGGCTTTTTTTCGCTCAATCCTTATTTTTCCCACAAGTATAGGTGAAGATTCTATGATTTATGACTTGACTGGCTATGACATATTTGTTAATGATGGGGAGAGCAATAGCGGTTATGACCACCCTGTTGATAATTGAAGTTTGTTATTAGTATTTTGAGAAGAAGAAACATATGATGATTTAGTTTTTTTTTTTAGACTGTTATATGTAAGGATTTTATTATTTTTAGATTCGATGTTTAGGTGATTTATGAGTTAAGGACATTTATTTTAATATGAAAAAGTTTGAAAGTTTCCCTATATGCGAGTTATTGGTGATATTCGAAAATTTCATATTTGTGGTTTTAGAAATCTATAGCCTTAGTGCGTTTGATCTTCTAAAGACACGTGGCGGGTTGATAACACCTTTAGGTTAGGGCGTTACACATAATATGAAATTTATATATGAACAAAAACAAAACATGAACATAGTGTTGCTTTTATAACATTAGAATGTTTAAAAGACATACACCATGGTCATGTTAAGTTAAATGACATGGTAAAAGAAATAAGTAAGAACTTTTACTTAAGAAGATAATATGGAAGTGGTAGTAGAAGAAAAGCTTGAATAGTATTTGTGTGTGTAGGAATTGTGTAGAAAAATTAAGTAATGAAAGAAAGAAAAGAGAGATTTTGGTAGAGAGTGCCTGAGAAGAGATTTTGGGAGGGTTTTAGTAATATGAATAAGTGTGTGAAAGAATTAGAGGGATATGCAGTATATAGCATATTTGGAGTGAAAATTTGTGAATTAAATAAATTAAAAAAGAAAAATAAAAATGTTCGGTTTAGGGTTGGAACATAACCGTAATATAAAATCTAGGGGATTACATTTTTGAATTAAGTTTATCAACTAAATTTTCCCTTGTTCAACTTGTAGTGTAGACATCGACATGGGGCAGTTCTAAATCACGAACCGCCCCGAACCATCTCCGGCGATTCCGTACCTGAGAACTGCCCCATCGGGGATGGTTATGAACCGACGGTTCAATCGGGTCAAGAACCACTATTCCAGACCCAAAACAGACGATTCCGACTCGACTCAATAAAAAAAAAAAAAAACAAAATAGCACACGGAAGAATTTTAGGAGGGGTCTAAGAAGCGTGGATGTGGACGTCTTTTTTTTTAGGGGAGGGAGGGGGGTGGGGGGGGGGGGGAGGTGTTGGTGGGGGTGGGTCCCTCTGCACTCTAATAGCAATTGCTATTTTAAAAAAAAATGTCAAGATTGTCGGCGAATTTGCAAATTGAGGAGGGGAACCTTGCACCATGTAGGATTCTGTTCATAAAAAGAAGGAAAACAACAAAACCACTAAAATTTGGGGGGTTGAAAAATCATGAACGGTTGGGGAATGTCTATGCACTGTTTTGCAAATTGGAAAAGTAATCGAATCAGACAACTTCATTGCACTGTTTTTGCAAATTGTTGGACTGTGAGCAATCAAACAACTTGTTTTGTGATTTTTTACGCACGTAACAAGCTCTATAAATATACGAGTTTGATTGAAAAAACTATCAAACTTTCAAAAGCTTGTAACCACCTTCACAGATTGAGTTTTGCTAAAATATCAACCATTCCTGTGCTTGAAAAATATCAGACATTCTTACGTTTAATATTGCTTGTTATTTTGTAGACTATCTTGTACGAAAGGGTTACCCAGTAACACTTATTTATCGTGTTTGATCTTAAATTTTCAATTCTTTTAATACCACCCCTCACATTAGTACCTACTAGTTGTTGAAAGAATCAATGGCTTCCTTTTTCTTTGGTGGTTCATCAAAAAAAGTCGCAAAGAATGACAAATTAAAGGCAAAGCTACCCGAGTGCTAGTAAGAGCCTACTATAAATATAGATAAGGATGCTGACTGCTATGACTTTAATGAGCCTCAAGTGTCCGATTTTGATTTCACACCTGACAAATTCCCTCCGGTTCCACTAGGTTTAGAGACAGTTAATCGATTTACCATTAACAAGGGGGTGATGATAATGACTCCCAAGATCTGGAAATGGAACAACTACCACAACATGAAGCTGAGGATTATAGCGGTTTGGGTGAAGAAATACACCCCTCCATTGAGGCAAACCCATCCACAAAGCCACATTGACCATATAAGTGTAATATGTTCACTAAACATTTTAGGAAGGTCGAAGGGCCAGATGGAAAGACTAGGGTGCATTGCAATTATTGCAATGCAAACTATGCCTTTTCAAGGGAGATGGATATGGTAGTCTTTCTAAACATCTCAAGTCGAAGCATCCTAGTGAGTATGGTTTGGATCCATCACAACAACAAATATCACGATCGGGTTCTAAGAAAGAAGCAAGGCTATGGCATTTCAATGAAAAACAATATCGTGATGCTATGGTGTGAATGATAGGTGGGTTGCATTTCAGTTTTAATACAAGCAAAAATGCAAATCTTGTCTATTGCTACCAACAAACGCTGCAGCCATAAGCACCTAAATGGAGTGCTACGATAATGAAACAACATTGTCTACAAATGTACCATAAGGGTAAGGAATAACTCCAAGCAATTTTTGCTGATCTCGATACATGTGTGTCCATCTATTCCAACATTTGGACTGATAGATGGGGTGAAAGTTCGTATATGGGGATTACATCTTATTGGATTGATAGACATTAGGTAATGCAAAAACGATTGATTGCATTACGAAAAATGGATAGATCCATATAGCACAAAACATATATGTGAAAATACGGACAATTCGTGATGAGTACGGGTTGACAAAAAAAATTTCAGTAGGATTCGACAATGCTGCAGTAAATACAGCAAGTATTTCTAACCTTGATTCATTATGCCAACCAACACTTGAGGGAATCTTTTTTCACATAAGATGTGCATGTCACATCTTAAATTTATGTGTGAAGAATGGAATGGTTTCTTTAAAAATCCATACATCTCCTATAAAAGCTGTGGTTGACTACATTACGACCATACATCTATTAACAGAGAATGTCAGAAATGGTGTGGTGTGCATAGCCAAAAGACAAGAAAATTCAAAAAGGATGTGCAACACCGATGGAATTCAACGTATGAGCTTCTAGCTAGCACAGTACCATATAAGTAATTGCTATGTAGCTTCGCTATTGCACATGTACCAAACATACCATTGCACCCCAATGAATGGAACATCTGTAGCAATTTGTCGCAGCTGTTGAAGGTTTTCTATGAATGCACAAATGTTTTCTCCTGTGTGTACAATCCCTATGTCCATCTCTTTTTATTAGAGGCTTGCAACATCATCGAAACACTCCAATAGGTAAGATCTGATCCAATTTTGCAAATGTGTGTTAACGATATGACTCGCAAGTGGTTAAAGTATTATAGGGAAATTCCTATGATATACAACATGGCATGGTTGTTGGACCCACACAACAAAGCTGAGGGACTTCGCGAAGTCCTAGATTACTATTACGAACATGTAGATAAGTTGTCAAACACTCAGGACATTTATGCAATTTCTACTAATAATGTCGTGAAAGAGACAAGTAATGTGCTGTTAAACTTATATTCTCAATTTAGTAGCACATAAGGTGGACAAATACCCACCAATCTAGCAACCCCAAGTAATGCTCCCATATTAACCACCGTGGAGAAGCCCGAAGTGGTGCTGTAGCATCGATGGTTCAAAAAGTATCGTGGCATAGGCGGCAGTGGATCAGACTCAAAGATTGACAAGTACTTGAACACGGCATTTGAGTTTGGTTACATGGTGAATGCATACAACTTTGACATCCTAGACTGGTCGAAATGTCACCAGGAGACGTTTCTAATACTATCTCGAATAGCTAGACAAGTATTGGTTGCACCTGCTTCAATTGTGGCAGTTGAGCAAGCATTCAACATTGCTGAGCAGCAGCTGGATGAGCATAGGTCCCGGTATGGTCTTGCGACGGTTGAGGCACTAGCTTGCAACCATAATTGGACTCGTGTAGAACGACAGCAACAAGACTTAAAGGACTACTCAAGTGAGGAAGACGAGTATTTCAGTGACTTCAACTCATCTGTGGGAAGCACAGTTGTAACCTCTCCGGGGACTAGTCTAGGCCAATGAGCATTGAGTTTACATTTAATCGATTGACATTATTCTACCATGGGTGTTGGTGTTGTAATCAGGGTCAATAAACTGTGTGATTCTAGTTATTTATATTTTGTTGTAGTAATTAGTGTGTTCATGTTGTTGTGGAGGTAATATGTAATGTCTGGTGCAATGCAATTTACTCGTCATCGTTTGCCTGTATGTTAATCAATTACTATGTGTTTCGTAATTGTGTTTATTATTTGCTAACCATTATGTATTATTTGGCAAATTTTTAAATGTTTATTTTGGGTATAAATAAGTTGTAATTGCTTTATTTTTTATTTTAGGTTTTTTTTTTCATTTTTTGATTAATTAAAAAAAACTAGTTCACGGTTCGCATGGAACCGGAATCGTGAACCGCCCTAGGTTTGGCGGTTCTGGTTTTGGTTCCACGAAATGTGGAACCATGAACCACCAGTTCCGGTTTGAGTCCGAAACCGACCTGAACCATGTCGACGTCTATTTTAGCACCTCATTATTGCAATTCAACAAATAAATTGCAATAAATAAAGAAGTAAGGAAAGAGAAAACAAGCTTAGACTCTAACGTAAAGTTCGATCTACACCCATGTCTCTACATGGTCTAGACAAGTGCCTCCTAATAGAGGACTTCACATGCACTTTATTCAAAAACAAAATAATGCTCCAACGCACCTATAACACAATCGCACATGAGTTGAATCTTTACAAATAATTCATTCGCATTGTGTATAACTCAAATCACTCATAGAACACCTCAGAAACTATGGTGTAGTGCTTTACAAGAGATAGCCAGATGAAACTAAATGGAACTAGCACCACACTTTATCTCTCTATCTTACAATATAAAGCAAATTAAGCATACAAGAGGATTTTGACTTAAGAAAGTGACAAGAGATCAATTTCATTATTTATGGCTTAACTAACTCTTTAAATATATTCAAAATCCTCTATTTATAGCGTCTTTAATACAAATGGTTATTGGACATTTATTCCCAAAAAAGATTAGCCTTGCATTTAATGCTTTAACGACTATTCTTTCTATCACTTAGCATCCAAACGCTACATGCTTAATGTTTGGATGATATCTATAAAATAGACATTAAGATCATCTAGTATCTATACAACATACCTTGGCGTCCAAGCACTAGCATACCATAACATGATAAAAAATATTTTGATAATGCGAATCGTGCTTAGCATCTAGACTTTAGCTTTGTTTTACATTATTAGTCTTTTGATCGTGCCAGCATCCAAATACTACATCCTTGGCATTTGGATGCTAACTCAAGTTAAATCACATTATAGCACATACATAAAAGCCATATAACAAGTACAAACATTCTCTAATTAAATCACATGCTTGTTTTTCTAATTAAGTATAAGAAAATCTATTCAAATGGCTAATTGTGCAGTCTATTTCCTCATCAAAATATGCATTGAATCCATGATTTAGCCTGTAATAATTTAGATCATCATTTGTGAAGGCATCTTGTATATCAAAGGGTTTTCTTCCTTCATATGTAAGTTATCTAATATTTTTGAGTTGATTTCATCTCTTACATGGTTCTCTTTATAAAATTTTCCCTTTAATTAACGTAAGTTAGAATACTTTAACGGAAAGATTGACTTAGCCACTTAATAGAATGTTCTAAGAGTCTAAGTGTTGTGTATGCTAGTGTTGAGAACATCCCACACAAGACAAATGCATTGAAAGCTAGTTGTATAGATATAATAACAAGTGATTTTTTTATTGTGTACTTTTGAAAACGTATTAACCATCTACATATTACTTCCACACTTTTCTATATATAATTGTTCCCTCCTTCACTACTTACACACTTTTCTTTTATCATAACAAAACTTTACCAAAATTATTTCTCAACTTCTCTCTCTAATTTTCCTCTCTAAAATTCCCTTCCCATCTCTCTCTTCTTTCCGTAAAACTACCACCCACATATTACTTCTAAAACCCTATTTCTTCTTTAACTAACAAATAATTTTGGCTAAAGATTCCTACATTCACCTTCATGTCATGCAAATTAACATGATCATAGTGTATGCTTCCTAAACCTATGGGTGTTATGGAAGCAATAATATGTTCATGTGTTGTTTTTGCTTATGTAAAAATTTTATTGTTATGTTGATTTATATTATGCTCTATTTATTGTTTCTAACCTAACTTCTACATGTTATTAAATATATTTATGTGTGTGTATATATATATATATATATATATCTTAAAGCATATAAGCTCACTAACATAACATTTATTTATGCTCACGTAATTTATTTATTTACTTCTTTCTTGCAATTTATTTATTTATTTAAGGCAATTTCTTTAAGACTAGTCTTTCTAATCTTAGACTTGTTCTTATCAAGTTAAAAAAAATTTCTTCTTTCTTTTCAGACTTGTCCATAATCTAAGTCTAGGAGCCTTGAAATAAATCTAAAACTCCCATGTTTTCTTATTTTCTTAAAGGACTTGCCCATGTCTAAGTCATGGAAATCTTGATACAAACTAAAACTTCCCAATACTTGACTTTTATTATGTGCTTATTTCATTATCTTCCATCTTTCATATTAATTATTTTTGTCATGTTATTTAATTATAAACTCATGTTTATGCATGACCATGTTGTTGTTATCTTAATAAAAATAAGAGAATTTCTTTCTTTGATAAAGAAAATAAATTAAGCTCACTATAAAAATGTAATTTTATCACATAGAAAAATGTTCTATTAAAATTTAGAATTTTGTTCCAACCAAATGTTTTTTTTTTTTTTTAAATTTTAGACAAGTTCATCATAGGTTTTAGTGTTGTTATTATGCAAGACTTTTTCCCAAGTTTAACTAAGTAATTCTTTACCCTCTTTTCAAACTATCAAAATAAAATTATCATTTAAAGCTTTAACGTTGATAATTCTTTATTATATAAATTTTTCTTAAAAAACTTATTTATAAGATTATGGCTAACATTTTAGCGAACACTAATAACCAAACAACTTTTCTAAGTCAAGTTTAAAATCAACTCACTAATTAAAAATCCACTTAGCAATAAATCGGTATACAACTTAAGGAACTAAGTTTTATGGAGTAAAAATTCATTTTCTTTTTATAAAATTAAGGAGATAAATAATAAATAGATACTCACTTGTAGCAAACTAAAGATTTTTCCAACAACCCCTAAAGGTCTATGTTTCAAAAAAATAATTAGCTAAAAGAAGTTTATCATGAAAATAAAATATTTATGAACTCTAAATATAGAATCTTGATTTTCTTTAATTAAGTTTCATATTTACAAAATCTAAGAATTAAAACTTTGCTTATGAATCGAACTTAAAGAAATTTTCTATAAGGGAATATACTTAGAGTTTCATGACACCAGAGAATAAAACAAAGCCTTGTAAAATAAATTATTAGATAAAACTCTTTTGAAAAAATAAGATCCTTGAGAATTCAAAATATATATTGAACTATGATTATTATTTTCTTATTGTTGAATCACATATTCACAACATAGCAATTAAATCACAAGTCAATGGATGATCTTCACAAAACTCTATCTTTCACAAAGATTGTTTATAAATTTATTTTTGAGACAATAATACTAGAATCATGCATATAATATGAGTCTATATTAAAAGAATTTTTTTCAAGTATATAAATATTTATGTGTTTGCTATAGAATTTTGGATGAAATAAAATTGAGAAAAATTACAAATTGAGGCCGTAATTTTGGAGCTAAAGCTGTACCGACCCATTTTCGAACTCGAATGACTTCAAATGTTAAAAATAACCTCAAAAATAGATATATCTTTTCGATTAGGTAGAAAATGAAATCTTATATACAAAATTTCGAGTTTAATTAAACAAGCTATAGCCATTTTAAGTTGGGATTTCACATAATCCGAATTATAACGAAAATAACCAAACAGAACTAAAAAGTTTAAGTAGAACTTCTATGAAATACTCATCTTAGTTATTTATTTTGTTTAGGTGACAAAGAATATGGGATTTCCCTTCCTGAAGATTACTACAACTAAGAAGTTGCGGTATAGACGAGTGAGTTTTCCTTTACATTTTATGTATTCATGCATGTGCTTGTAGAATAGAGCACTAGATGTTAGGAAAAGACAAAAATTGATATGCATGCGGGTTATCATGGGAACTATATATGTGATTCGTTATGTGTGATCAATGAATGTTAAGTATATAAGAGCTTGATTGGTTGATTATTATGATTGCCCTTATGTATATTAATGTGTGCACAAATATTGATTGATCGCCTTAAATGAATTAATGTCAGATCAAAAATCCCTTAAAACTAAATTGTTCATGCATATCACCTAGAATATCATCTTTGCATTTTGCTACTACTCCTTAGCGTGGGATCGAAAAGGCAAGCTGCCTAGCTACATCTTGAGGAATTAGGACGTTCGAGGAATACGGCCTCATAGTGTACTCGAGCCAGATCAATTACTTTGGGTAAGGAAAGCTTGGGGACTAATAGTATGGTTGATTGGAACCCCAAGACGTGTGTAAATTTCAATGAGGTTGATGGTGACCCATTCAAAGCATTCCCTAACCCATAATGGAGGGGTAAATCCATTCTATATATGAAACTGGATAGTCGTATGTATTGTTTGATCATATGGTTGTTGCATTTCATATGCTTGCTTAATGGACTTGTTTGATTGCTTTGTTATCAGTAGTTTTGCGTAAGGAATATCTCACTAAGCTAGTTATGCTTATCCCTCAATAGATTTTTGATGTTGTAGGATCATCGTTTTTGTACCCGAGACCACCTTAAACATCTAGGTAGAACCTACATTTTTGGGAAGCTTTTGGAGGAATTCTTTTTTAGGACTTTAGATTAGATTTCCTTCAAAATCTTTCAGTTGTAGTTATTTGTTTTAGTGAGACTATATTATTGAGGAGATTTATTAAGGGAATGCTCCGTAGAAGATGTAAGACCTTTCATTTTGATGAATCATATTAGGATTTCCTTGAATATTCTGCTACCACTATCTTAAAATGCATAACCCCAACGATCTCTCTTTGTTGTGAACGTATGCCTTGTACCAATGAAAGCATTCGAGTAACTAAGGTAATCATTCTCAAGTTTTAATATTATGTACGTCAGACTGTCACGTTTAAGGTAGCCGTTGGTGCGTGATACCTATGATCACACCCATGATGGATGTCACAACTGTGTATGTGGCCATGAGAATGTTGTCGTTAGAGAATAGAGGAGATTGAAAGGACCATGGCCATGCCTAAGACCGCGACAGGGGTTTCCACAATCGTGATGAAGCATGTTACATGGTCTTATTGTGCAACTAGTGGAGTGCACCCTCAACATGTGGTTGTATGAAGCGGTATGCCTACATGCTCTAGTAAAAATGCAAAAACCCAAAATATATAAATTGCAAATCCCTAGATTATGTTATATTGCTACATCTTATAAATATGTGGATTTTCTTATCCATATAAAGTATAAAGGTAATTGGTTATGCATAAATGGATTTCTTGATAATTTATGCTAAATTGAATTTTTTAGAGAATAATCTAATATGAATGAAGAGACTAAGGTGCTTTAATAATGTTGAATTTTGTAATTTACCACATACATAGGTGTTTGGAATTAGTCCTAAAGGTGTATGATTAATTGGTGTATTGGAGATATTTTATTAGGATAATTTGTACATGGGTTGCTTTGGACAATTTAAAATTGTAAATAGGTTTATTAGTTATTATTTAAGTTAAAGAGCACCAATCTGGAATTATAATATGTTATGTAAACCTTGATTCATAGTAAGAAAGTGGTGAATTGGGAAGAATTGAGAACTTAATTAAATATTGCAAGTTAGATTAGGAAGATTTAACTGTTTAAGATCATATATATGTTTGAGAGACTTAGGAATTATGTTGATGGACTATGTGTATATTGCATCCAAATTGCCTTCTTAATGAAAGGATTTCACTAAAAATGTGCTAATAAATACATTTTCCGAACATGACTTATTCTCAACTTATAGTCCTACGGTAACACAAATTTACCTGAAATTTCCTTTCTCTTTAAATATAAGCCATATAGAGGCTACTTCAAAAATCTAGGGCAAGATTGTCACGCCCCAAAGTATACCCTAAATGCGACAGTTCGTACACTCGATATTTAAACTCAAGTATGACAACTTTAGTCATTCCATGAGTTTAGACACCACATGTAAGGCTTACGTTTACCATGTAGGGGGCCTTAGTTTAAATCAAAATAGCTTAAGAAAATATAATAGCAATAAGAATATAAATCATAACAGTTATGATCAAGATTAATCTATTACAAAGATCTAAGGGGCATATGTAAACCCCCGAAGTTTTGAATTCAAATTAAAGCTTAAACCCTAATTAGAAGTCAACCAGATTTCTACAGTCAATAAAACCCTAGTTCACCGTAACCGCTTGAGTCCAGCATTCCCGTTTAAGAAACCCTAAGAGAGTAAGAAAGAGTTTAGTGAGTAGAATATTCGTAATTATCTAAAGAAGCTTAAAAAAGATCAGTTTAATAAAACCGAAACTCGTTTTGAACCCGATCGGACACAGTTCTTGAAAAACATGTCCTGGAGCTCAGAAAAGTAAAAATATTCCGAATATACCGTTAGAATAGTAAAGATATAAGATTTTCAAAAATATCAAATTCATAATTTTTCGGTAGCTAAAAATATCAAATATTGCATTTATACGTGTATTTTCTTACTACCGGTATTTAAATTGTCATGTCTACTTTACATTACACTATTTACTACTATTCTACCCTAATATCTATCTCTACTTTTTCTTACAACCTACTCTTACAACCCATACACCTATTTCTTACACATTTTCATTTCTAATACAACTTCACATCTTTCATATCTTACATTTAATTAATCAAAAGACAAAAAAAAAAATAATTTTTCTCTTCGTCATTTCCCCAAAGTTGCGCCGGCCCCCACTTTCTTTCCCTTTAATTGTTTATTTTTCATTTATTTAATTAACACAAATTATCTCCCACATTTTCCTATAAATACCCCCTCATACTTCCACTTCTTTCACACTTCTCTTCTACTAAAGTCACTATACTAAAATCTCTCCAAGAATTTTCTCTCAAGAAGCTCATCCAAGATTAGTTCTTTTAGGTAAAATTTCTTCAAGAATTTCATATGTTCATTTACTTAGTATGAGATTAGTGTGTGTTTTCTAAAACCATGAAGGTTAAGAAAGCAACAATAGGTTCATACTTTGTTTTTATTCATAATCTACTTTCCTTATGTTGTTTTTATGTTCATAACTATCTAGTATATCTATATAACTAATATATATTTTTAGAGCATATAAGGTCATTGTTTTGCAATTTATTTTTTCCTTGCAATTTATTTACTTTCATGTTATTTTGAAGACTAGTTTTTCTAGTCTTAGACTTGTCCTCATCAAGTCAAAACATTTTCTTTTTCTTTTGGGACTAGTCATTTCTTAGTCCCGAGATACCTTGAAAAAGCTAAGGTTCCAATATTTGATTTATTTTCTTATTAGCTTATTCTTTTAAGTTATTGTGTTTCTTTATGTTTTCATAACTTTATGATTCATATTCATGCATGAAAATAATGGTCTTGTCTCAACAAAATAAATGAAGAAATGTTTTCTTAAAATAAAGATTCTTTTCTAGAAATAAAAGTAGGAAGTTAATGTTTTTCTAAAAACTAAGAAGTCATCTTAAACAAACTTAGAGGAGTTCATAAGGAATTTTATAAACATACAAAACATTAAAAGGACTTTTTAAAGTAAACAAAGATTTTACAACAACTTCATCTTTTTCTTCAAAGGATAGAAATTCTTTTCATCAAGAAATTATTTCTAAATATCGAAGTGTTAATACTTTCAAAAAGTGTTGGAAGCTAAGTGTAGGAAATAAAAATCATTCTTTAGGAATTTGAAGAAATTTCGAAAGTAAAATTTAGGAAAAGAAAAGAGATACTCATTATGAACAAATTAAGATGATTTCAAAGCAAAATGAATATTCCAAAAGTTCTCAAGTTTCAAAATCTTTAAAGACTTTACTTTTTCATAAATTGAGACAACTTCATTTACTTCATACATTTGTTATGAGTCAATAAATATATGAATATACTTTCCAAAGGTTTTACAAGCTATTATATTACCTATCTCTTCAAATGAGCTTTAATAAAAGAAGGAAAACAAGTTTACAAAAATTCGTGGTGTATCTGTCCACCACTTTTTCGGAACCCAAACAACTTAGTTTGATGAAAATAAGTTTAGAAATAGATAGATTTTTTCGAATAGGTAGAAAACGGTATATTATATGCGAAATTCCGAGTTAAAATGAGCAAGTTATGGCCATTTTAAGTTGGAATTTCCTCTTATATGATTTTACCGCGATTTTAAGCAAAGTTTAAGATCTTCAAGAATGGAAACTTCATGAAAGACTCATTTTGGGTATTTCGTCTTGTTTAGGTGGAGAAGGACCCGGGATCACTTTTCCGGAGGATTACTTCGATTAGGATCTATCGACATGGAGTGAGTTAATTCTAGACTTAAGTTACATTTCCTTGTTTTGTGCTTGTAAGTAGTATCACTAGCAATTAAGAAAAAGATAAAATGAATAATTGTTGTGTGACTTGGAATTATGATTGATTGAATATGAGTTAAGAATATCGAAAGATGGTTTGATAAATGAATTGTGATTGTATTGATATGATGAAAATTGTGTTGATCGCCTTCAACTTGAACTAAACATTATTTGGTTAAATTTATATTGAAATCAATTCATGCATATCATACTTATGAGTCACATTTGTTACACTATTATTCTTCATGTGGGGAAACGAGGAGATGGTAGTGGTGGTTGGTAGGAGCCGAAAAGTCTACATGGGCAAGTAGGAGCCGGAAAGTCTGCAGGGCAAGCAGGAGCCGGCAAATCTACAAATATTGGTGGTTGTATGGGCCTGTAACCTCCCAACCCTGTACATGGAGGGCGTAAAATCCATGCTACACTTGATTTCCGGTTAATCATGTGTATTTTGTTTGTTCACATGATTGGTACATTCTCATATGTTTGATTAAAATACTTGTATGAATTATGGAAATGTCTTACAGATGGAATTATCTCACTAAGCTAGTTTTGCTTATATCCTTATAGCTTTTTGTTACAGTACGATTACCTTTGATTGGCCCCAAGGAGCCCCGTATGCTAGGTACGAGTATAAGCTACTAGGAGTTTTTGGGAGAAGCTTTATGTATTTAAGTTTTGAACATAGGCTTCTAGGAAAATCTCTATAGTAGGCTTATGTTATAGTTGTTATTATTTTGGAAAGACTTCTAAAGCGGGGGAATGCTCCTAAGATGATGTAAGGATATTATAATGAAAATATTTTGTTTATATAAATTCTCGCTTGTTTTTATCGTCTACTTAAATGTAATGCCCCTATGAGTCTCCTACCATCTTGGAAGCATGTCGTGGATGTGATATCGAAGCTCTTGCATGACTAAGGTTGTCATTCATTAGCTTTAATATTATATGCGACGGACTGCCACGTTTAGGGTACCCTTCGGGGCATGACAGTTTAAGTTGGTATTAGAGTGCAAGATTTAGAAAAAAGATAGTAGAAATAAACTTTAAGTTAGATAGTAGGAGTTAGAACCTAAAGCTTAAAATCTGATCCTCTTCTTGTTCTATTTTGATAGCTAACCTTCCCCGAAGTTAAGGAAAAATCTCGACATTTCCTTAAAGACCCAGATGAGACCTTTGTGAACTACCGTCTTAGGTTGAGAGTCCTATGTGAAGAGTTTGCATTAGTTGGAAGACCCAGAACCGCCCAAGAAATGTTTAAGTTATGAAGGAAAGGTTTGAAACATTCTTTATGGAGGAACTTGCCTAAAGAACTACAATTCGATGCCGTAAGCAAACGAAGGTAGAATGATGTAGAGGTCATATATGTGGTAGAAAGAATGATGGTTTATATGTATAGAGAAACCATGCTACAAGAGATGACCTTCATCTTAAAGGCGGAAGGAACCCGCAAGATCCAGACTTCCAAACTTGGAACAAGTTAGGACCTTTTATATCTATGCACATGCTGAGCTGGCGGATCACACCGATTGGTTAAAGGCGGACGTGGAAGAATGATTTCACTGGTATGCCGCTTATAGACGTATTGTCCCAATGACATCAGATGTAGCATCCAACCAAACTCACATCGGAATGCAATTGGAAATAATCTCGGACGAAGATTTCATCATGGAAGATGTCCAAAGGAATGAAGGAAATGGAGAGACAGAAGGTGATCCTGAAGAAGACCCTAGCGAAAACCCTGAACCTGAGGAAAATCCGTCCGCAACTCCTTGGGAATATAGTCCCCTGATTCCCAGTTCGGTACCCCCGCGAAGGCTGAGTCAAGACATTTCCATGAAGACAGTAGCAAGAAATAACCCGGTGATGATTTCCACTTCAGAGGAAGAAGGAAGGAGAGATGACCAACAATGGAGAATGATTTCAATCCAAGTGGATTTTTGAGAAGCCGATCTCAAACCCCTACCATAGCAATGGCACCTGAAGGAGGAGATCAAGAAGAACAAGAGACAACAAACGAACCACTCAAGGAGAAAGGACTTCCATGCATAAGAAGTATGGCCGTCTCAGGCAAAATCACCTCAAGGTATAGGGAAAAAGGATGTCATGAGCCAATATTTACGACAGTTTGTCAAGAAGCATAGGGATCCACTAGTCGATGAACCCAGCACCATCCAGAGAGGAAGATTGAAGAAGAAGTGAAGGAAGATGAGCACAATCCAACAAGTCCAACCAAGCCTTTTTAGGATAGGCATATCTTTGTTATAATGCATGAATGTTCTTACTTTTAATGTTATGTTTTAAATATTTCCTATTTTGGACAATTATCTTTTGATGAGAATGGTTCCAACCTTCTCAAAATATGTAAGGGTTATCACCCTCTTTTGTTTCAATGCAAGGTATTCTATGTTTGATTTCATGATTTTGGATTTGATTGCCTTAATATTTTCTATGCAAATTTCGATATTTCCGATCTCTTTCCAAAGATTTAAGAAGTCTAAAACTAGAGTAATTAACAGACAGGTAGGAGAGGTAGAAGACGTGAACACACGCCTTAATAATGTTCCAACTGAACCAAAAATCCCCCAGCAGGTCAACAAGCAGCACCACCAAATCCCCCACAAAACCAACAAGGTGATGTTTGGGCTGCAATTAATCAACTAGCTGGTCTAGTCAACAACTTCATGCAGCATGCACAAAACATGCCACCTCCGGTGCCAATGCACCAGAAGCGACAGTTGAGGCACCTGCACCAGAAGCTAGTCTCAAACTGTTCCTTTACCAGCACCACCACCGCCTCGACCTTACGAAGTTCTCTACCAGACTTCATCAAGAGCAATAGATACTTTGATGGAAGTTTTGGAAAGCCAGATGAAGCGGAGGACTGGTAGCCATAGATTGAAAGATCGTTTGCCGCATATGAAGTACCCCATCATCTTCGCTTGGATTATGGCACATATATGTTAAGGTTCAATGCCAGAATATGGTGGGAGTCAAAAAGTAGGGAATTGTGCCACGGTGACCTAGGCAACCTTCCGAAGAGAATTCCTGGAAAATTACTTTCCTGGAAGTTGAGGGTACAATACAGTGGAGATTTCCTTCACATATCTCAGAAAGGAAGGACGGTGGAACAATACGAGACGGAGTTCAGTCGTCTACTTCAATATGCGCCAAATCCTTCAGGCACAGTGAAGAATTGAAGAGACAAGTCTTCCTGAGTGGCTAGACGAAGATTTGAGGATGCGTCTGGAGGAGTTGGATCTAAGGACCCTCCATGAGTTGGTTGAAAGGGCTCGTATTATAGAGGGAGCCAAGAAAGGAAAAGCAAGGCACCTGAGAAGCGAACCTTTGTGTTCGGAAAAAGAGCTCAAGATAGCTACAGCCCCAGCTTCCAAACAAAAGTTTAAACCCTTCACAGTTTAGAGGAAGTGCTAGTGGTAACAAGGAGCATCGAGGTCAAAGTACATGCTGAAATGTAAGAAGGAACACTATCCGAAGAGGTGCCCCTTGCTTCAACACAAATGCTATTTTTGTGGAGACCCAGCCACAAGATAGGTGACTACCCGAAGAAGGCTTCCACCGTTTGCTTCGTATGTAAGCAAACTGGCACTTCGCCAATGAATGCCCACAGAGAAAGAATGCCCCAGCCAGACTGTTTGGTTCAATGGGAGGAGCTACATCGGCGAAGAATGGAAGTGGAGGGAACAACTCGAACCGTTCTGGAGCAGCTGTCCACGAATGGATATACAACTTGGAAGGACAGTGGGTATGTGAAGAGTCGGATGATGAAGGAGCGGAGTTAGCAGCCATGGATGGAGATTGTGGCCCAGATTTTGGACTGGTAATAGGTTAGAATCAAAACTCCTCTACCTTTGATGCAAGTTATTAAGTACCTATGTTCAAATCTTATGCTAGAAATAAAGTTTTATACCGCAAATAGCTTAAGTATACCAGCTTCATGATTAGTATAAAATTCGAGTGCAGGACATATACGCATAGCTAGTCAAACCACTTATGCTTTGTTCGACACGGGAGCTACACATTCCTTTATCACCATTAGCCTGGCTAAACAAACTGGTTACCCATAGATACTATCGCTACCGGTTTTCGAGTTAAGACCCCCACTGGAAGCATAGTAACAACTAAGGAAGTGCTTAAGGATTGTCCCATGGAGATACAAGGAAGTTACTCTAAATGTGACCTGATAATCTTGGAAATGAGCAAGTATGAAGTAATCTTAGGAATGAGTTAGTTAACATCCGTTAAAGCCCTAGTGGATTGTAGACACAAAGAGGTGAAGTTTAAAGATCAAGATGGATGTGAAATAATGTTTTGGGGAGAATCCACGATGAAGTTGAACTCATTTGAGTTAATGGATGATGAAGAAATAAACTTATGTATCATGGACGAAGAAGAAAAGGAGAAGCCTGAGTTAGAATCCATACAAGTGGTTAAGGAATTCCCAAATGTGTTCCCTGGTGGATTGCCTGGACTACCACCCAAAAGAGAAATTGATTTCGAAATCGACTTATTGGTAAACACAGAGCCAATATCAAAGGCACGTTACCGGATGGCACCAGTAGAGCTCAAGGGGTTAAAGACTCAGTTGCAAGATTTATTAGATCAAGGTTTTATCCAACTGAGTGTATCGCTCTGGGGAGCACCAGTGTTATTCATAAAAAAGAAGGATGGTTCCATGCACTTATGCATCGATTATCGGGAACTCAACAAGGTCACCATAAAAAACAAGTATCCACTCCCAAGGATAAATGACCTTTTTTATCAGCTTCAAGGAGCTAGCTTCTTTTCAAGGATTGACCTACGATCAGGATACCACCAATTGAGGATTAAACCTGAGGATGTACCGAAGATAGCTTTCAGAACTCGCTACGGACACGCACCAACAGCTTTCATGGATCTCATGAATCGAGTATATAAGCCCCTATTGGATAAGTGCATGATAGTCTTCATCGATGATATTCTAATCTACTCCAAGACACGAGAGCAACATGAGGAACACTTAAGAATAGCATTACAAACTTTGCGTGAGCACAAGTTGTACGCCAAGCTGTCTAAGTGTGACTTCTGGTTGGATCGGATATCTTTCCTAGGACATGTCATATCTGGAGAAGGAATATCGGTAGACCCTGAAAATATCAAGGCAGTAATGGATTGGAAGCAACCTAAGACTGTGACTGAAGTGTGAAGTTTTCTCGGATTGGCTGGATATTATAGAAAGCTTGTGAAGAATTTTTCTACCATTGCCAAACCCCTCACACAATTAACTCAGAAAGAGGAGAAGTTCATCTGGATAGATAAGAGAGAACAAGGCTTTCAAGAGTTGAAGAAAAGGCTTGTATCTGCCCCAATCCTAATTCTACCAAATCCCGAGAAGCCGTATACGGTACACAGTGACGCCTCCAAAAATGGTCTTGGATGCGTGTTAATGCAAGATGGAAAAGTGATCGCTTATGCATCGCGACAACTTAGGCCTCATGAACAAAATTACCCCACTCATGATCTGGAGTTAGCCGCCGTTGTGTTCACACTTAAGCTATGGAGACATTACTTGTATGGACAAAGATGCGAAATCTATACCGACCATAAGAGCCTCAAATATCTATTTATGCAGAAGGAGTTGAATATGTGGCAATGGAGATGGTTAGAATTCATCAAAGATTATGACCTTGGGATAAATTACTATCCAGGGAGAGTGAAGACAGTTGCAAACGCCCTGAGTAGAAAGAATTATGGAGAAGTAGCTACCTTGCTCATGGATAAGAAGGAGCTAATAAAGGAATTTGAAAAAATGAGTATCGAATTCATAGGGCAAAGTGTGGAAGTGGAAATTGCTAGCCTTGTCATGGAACCCACCTTAGTGGAGAGAATCAAGGAGGCCCAACGATATGACGAGACGATTCAGAAGATCTAGAGAGAGGTATAAGAAGGAAAATACACAGACTTTACCATAGATGAGGATGAAGTGGTAAGAATGAAAGGAAAGTTATGTATCCCAAATGATGAGGATATGAGAAGGAAATCATGAATGAAGCACATCATTCAGCATATACCCTGCATTCAGGAGGAACTAAAATGTATCAGGACTTGAAAAGCCACTACTGGTGGAACGGAATGAAGAGAGATGTGGCAGATTTTGTGCTAAAGTGTCCCACATGCCAACAAGTGAAAGTAGAGCACCAGAGACCTGGAGGACTTTTGAAACCTCTGCCAATACCCGAATGGAAATGGGATCAAATCACAATGGATTTTGTGTGCAGATTACCAAGAACTTCTGTAGGATATGATACTATTTGGGTCATAGTGGATCGATTGACAAAGATGGCACATTTCCTCCTAATTAACATGACATACTCCATGGATAAGTTGGCAAGGATATACATAAGGGAAATATTGCGGTTGCATGGAGTGCCCGCTGGAATAGTTTCACTATGGTTCAAATAAAAGTTTAATCCCTAATTAGAAGTCAACCTGATTTCTAAAGTCAACAAAACCCTAGTTCACCGTAACCGCTTGAGTCCGGCATTCCCGTTTAAGAAACCTTAAGAGAGTAAGAAATAGTTTAGTGAGTAGAATAGGTCGTAATTATCTAAGGAAGCTTAAAAAAGATCAGTTTAATAAAATCGAAACTCGTTTTGAACCCGATCGGATATAGTTCTTGAAAAACATGTCTTGGAGCCCAGAAAAGTAAAAATATTGCGAATATACCGTTAGAATAGGAAAGATATAAGATTTTCAAAAATATCAAATTCATAATTTTTCGGTAGCTAAAAATATCAAATATCGCATTTATACGTGTATTTTCTTACTACCGGTATTTAAATTGTCATGTCTACTTTACATTACACTATTTACTACTATTTTACCTTATTTATCTATCTCTACTTTTTCTTACAACCTACTCTTACAACCCATACACCTATTTCTTACACATATTCATTTCTAATACAACTTCACATCTTTCATATCTTACATTTAATTAATCAAAAGACAAAAAAAAAAAAATAATTTTTCTCTTCCTCATTTCCCTAAAGTTGTGCCGGCCCCCACTTTCTTTCCCTTTAATTGTTTTATTTTTCATTTATTTAATTAACACAAATTATCTCCCACATTTTCCTATAAATACCCCCTCATACTTCCAATTCTTTCACACTTCTCTTCTACTAAAGTCACTATACTAAAATCTCTCCAAGAATTTTCTCTCAAGAAGCTCATCCAAGATTAGTTCTTTTAGGTAAAATTTCTTCAAGAATTTCATATGTTCATTTACTTAGTATGAGATTAGTGTGTGTTTTCTAAAACCATGAAGGTTAAGAAAGCAACAATAGGTTCATACTTTGTTTTTGTTCATAATCTACTTTCCTTATGTTGTTTTTTGTTCATAACTATCTAGTATATCTATATAACTATATATATTATTTAGAGCATATAAGGTCATTGTTTTGCAATTTATTTACTTTCAAGTTATTTTGAAGACTAGTCTTTCTAGTCTTAGACTTATCCTCATCAAGTCAAAACATTTTCTTTTTCTTTTGGGACTAGTCATTTCTTAGTCCCGAGATACCTTGAAAAAGCTAAGGTTCCAATATTTGATTTATTTTCTTATTAGCTTATTCTTTTAAGTTATTGTGTTTCTTTATGTTTTCATAACTTTATGATTCATATTCATGCATGAACATAATGGTCTTGTCTCAACAAAATAAATGAAGAAATGTTTTCTTAAAATAAAGATTCTTTTCTAGAAATAAAAGTAGGAAGTTAATGTTTTTCTAAAAACTAAGAAGTCATCTTAAACAAACTTAGAGGAGTTCATAAGGAATTTTATAAACATACATAACATTAAAAGGACTTTTTAAAGTAAACAAAGATTTTACAACAACTTCATCTTTTTCTTCAAAAGATAGAAATTCTTTTCATCAAGAAATTATTTCTAAATATCGAAGTGTTAATACTTTCAAAAAGTGTTGGAAGCTAAGTGTAGGAAATAAAAATCATTCTTTAGGAATTTGAAGAAATTTCGAAAGTAAAATTTAGGAAAAGAAAAGATACTCATTATGAACAAATTAAGATGATTTCAAAGCAAAATGAATATTCCAAAAGTTCTCAAGTTTCAAAATCTTTAAAGACTTTACTTTTTCATAAATTGAGACAACTTCATTTACTTCATACATTTGTTATGAGTCAATAAATATATGAATATACTTTCCAAAGGTTTTACAAGCTATTATATTACCTATCTCTTCAAATGAGCTTTAAATAAAAGAAGGAAAACAAGTTTACAAAAATTCGTGGTGTATCTGTCCACCACTTTTTCGGAACCCAAACAACTTAGTTTGATGAAAATAAGTTTAGAAATAGATAGATTTTTTCGAATAGGTAGAAAACGGTATATTATACGAAATTCCGAGTTAAAATGAGCAAGTTATGGCCATTTTAAGTTGGAATTTCCTCTTATATGATTTTACCGCGATTTTAAGCAAAGTTTAAGATCTTCAAGAATGGAAACTTCATGAAAGACTCATTTTGGGTATTTCGTCTTGTTTAGGTGGAGAAGGACCCGGGATCACTTTTCCGGAGGATTACTTCGATTAGGATCTATCGACATGGAGTGAGTTAATTCTAGACTTAAGTTACATTTCCTTGTTTTGTGCTTGTAAGTAGTATCACTAGCAATTAAGAAAAAGATAAAATGAATAATTGTTGTGTGACTTGGAATTATGATTGATTGAATATGAGTTAAGAATATCGAAAGATGGTTTGATAAATGAATTGTGATTCTTGTATTGATATGATGAAAATTGTGTTGATCGCCTTCAACTTGAACTAAACATTATTTGGTTAAATTTATATTGAAATCAATTCATGCATATCATACTTATGAGTCACATTTGTTACACTATTATTCTTCATGTGGGGAAACGAGGAGATGGTAGTGGTGGTTGGTAGGAGCCGAAAAGTCTACATGGGCAAGTAGGAGCCGGAAAGTCTGCAGGGCAAGCAGGAGCGGCAAATCTACAAATATTGGTGGTTGTATGGGCCTGTAACCTCCCAACCCTGTACATGGAGGGCGTAAAATCCATGCTACACTTGATTTCCGGTTAATCATGTGTATTTTGTTTGTTCACATGATTGGTACATTCTCATATGTTTGATTAAAATACTTGTATGAATTATGGAAATGTCTTACAGATGGAATTATCTCACTAAGCTAGTTTTGCTTATATCCTTATAGCTTTTTGTTACAGTACGATTACCTTTGATTGGCCCCAAGGAGCCCCGTATGCTAGGTACGAGTAAGCTACTAGGAGTTTTTGGGAGAAGCTTTATGTATTTAAGTTTTGAACATAGGCTTCTAGGAAAATCTCTATAGTAGGCTTATGTTATAGTTGTTATTATTTTGGAAAGACTTCTAAAGCGGGGGAATCCTAAGATGATGTAAGGATATTATTATGAAAATATTTGTTTATATAAATTCTCGCTTGTTTTATCGTCTACTTAAATGTAATGCCCCTGAGTCTCCTACATCTTGGAAGCTCGTGCATGTGATATCGAAGCTCTTGCATGACTAAGGTTGTCATTCATTAGCTTTAATATTATATGCGCGGACTGCCACGTTTAGGGTACCCTTCGGGGCATGACAGTTTAAGTTGGTATAGAGTGCAAGATTTAGAAAAAGATAGTAGAAATAAACTTTAAGTTAGATAGTAGGAGTTAGAACTAAAGCTTAAAATCTGATCCTCTTCTTGTTCTATTTTGATAGCTAACCTTCCCCGAAGTTAAGGAAAAATCTCGACATTTCCTTAAAGACCCAGATGAGACCTTTGTGAACTACCGTCTTAGGTTGAGAGTCCTATGTGAAGAGTTTGCATTAGTTGGAAGACCCAGAACCGCCCAAGAAATGTTTAAGTTATGAAGGAAAGGTTTGAAACATTCTTTATGGAGAACTTGCCTAAAGAACTACAATTCGATGCCGTAAGCAAACGAAGGTAGAATGATGTAGAGGTCATATATGTGGTAGAAAGAATGATGGTTTATGTATAGAGAAACCATGCTACAAGAGATGACCTTCATCTTAAAGGCGGAAGGAACCCGGCAAGATCCAGACTTCCAAACTTGGAACAAGTTAGGACCTTTTTATATCTATGCACATGCTGAGCTGGCGGATCACACCGATTGGTTAAAGGCGGACGTGGAAGAATGATTTCACTGGTACGCCGCTTATAGACGTATTGTCCCCATGACATCAGCATGTATCATCCAACCAAACTCACATCGGAATGCAATTGGAAATAATCTCGGACGAAGATTTCATCATGGAAGATGTCCAAAGGAATGAAGGAAATGGAGAGACAGAAGGTGATCCTGAAGAAGACCCTAGCGAAAACCCTGAACCTGAGGAAAATCCGTCCGCAACTCCTTGGGAATATAGTCCCCTGATTCCCAGTTCGGTACCCCCGCGAAGGCTGAGTCAAGACATTTCCATGAAGACAATAGCAAGAAATAACCCGGTGATGATTTCCGATTCAGAGGAAGAAGGAAGGAGAGATGACCAACAATGGATGAATGATTTCAATCCAAGTGGATTTTTGAGAAGCCGATCTCAAACCCCTACCATAGCAATGGCACCTGAAGGAGGAGATCAAGAAGAACAAGAGACAACAAACGAAACCACTCAAGGAGAAAGGACTTCCATGCATAAAGAAGTATGGCCGTCTCAGGCAAAAATCACCTCAAGGTATAGGGGAAAAAGGATGTTCATGAGCCAATATTTACGACAGTTTGTCAAGAAGCATAGGGGATCCACTAGTCGGAGTATGAACCCAGCACCATCCAGAGAGGAAGATTGAAGAAGGAAGAATTGAAGGAAGATGAGCACAATCCAACAAGTCCAACCAAGCCTTTTTTTAGGATAGGCATATCTTTGTTATAATGCATGAATGTTCTTACTTATTAATGTTATGTTTTAAATATTTTCTATTTTGGACAATTATCTTTTGATGAGAATGGTTCCAACCTTCTCAAAATATGTAAGGGTTATCACCCTCTTTTGTTTCAATGCAAGGTATTCTATGTTTGATTTCATGATTTTTGGATTTGATTGCCTTAAATATTTTCTATGCAAATTTCGATATTTCCGATCTCTTTCCAAAGATCTAAGAAGTCTAAAACTAGAGTAATTAACAGACAAGGTAGGAGAGGTAGAAGATGTGAACAACACGCCTTTAATAATGTTCCAACTGAACCAAAAAATCCCCCAGCAGGTCAATAAGCAGCACCACCAAATCCCCCACAAAACCAACAAGGTGATGTTTGGGCTGCAATTAATCAACTAGCTGGTTAGTCAACAACTTCATGCAGCATGCACAAAACATGCCACCTCCGGTTGCCAATGCACCAGAAGCAACAGTTGAGGCACCTGCACAGAAGCTAAGTCTCAAACTGTTCCTTTACCAGCACCACCACCGCCTCGACCTTGTCGAAGTTCTCTACCAGACTTCATCAAGAGCAATAGATATTTTGATGGAAGTTTTGGAAAGCCAGATGAAGTGGAGGATTGGTTACCATAGATTGAAAGATCGTTTGCCGCATATGAAGTACCCCATCATCTTCGCTTGGATTATGGCACATATATGTTAAGGTTCAATGCCAGAATATGGTGGGAGTCAAAAAGTAGGGAATTGATGCCATCGGTGACCTAGGCAACCTTCCGAAGAGAATTCCTGGAAAATTACTTTCCTGGAAGTCTGAGGGTACAATATAGTGGAGATTTCCTTCACATATCTCAGAAAGGAAGGACGGTGGAACAATACGAGACGGAGTTCAGTCGTCTACTTCAATATGCGCCAAAATCGTTCAGGCACAGTGAAGAATTGAAGAGACAAGTCTTCCTAAGTGGCTTAGACGAAGATTTGAGAATGCGTCTGGAGGAGTTGGATCTAATGACCCTCCATGAGTTGGTTGAAAGGGTTCGTATTATAGAAGGAGCCAAGAAAAGGAAAAGCAAGGCACCTGAGAAGCGAACCTTTGTGTTTGGAAAAAGAGCCCAAGATAGCTACAGCCCTAGCTTCCAAAACAAAATGTTTAAACCCTTCTACAGTTTTAGAGGAAGTGCTAGTGATAACAAGGAAGCATTCGAGGTCAAAGTAACATGCTTGAAACGTAGGAAGGAACACTATTCGAAGAGGTGCCCCTTGCTTCAACACAAATGCTATTTTTGTGGAGACCCCAGCCACAAGATAGGTGACTACCGAAGAAGGCTTCCACCGTTTGCTTGTATGTTAGCAAACTAGGCACTTCGCCAATGAATGCCTACAGAGAAAGAATGCCCCAGCCAGACTGTTTGATTCAATGGGAGGAGCTACATCGGCGAAGAATGGAAGTGGAGGGAACAACTCGAACCGTTCTGGAGCAGCTGTCCACAGAATGAGGATATACAACTCGGAAGGACATGGGTATGTGAAGAGTCGGATGATGAAGGAGCGGAGTTACAGCCATGGATGGAGATTGTGGCCTAGATTTTGGACTAGTAATAGGTTAGAATCAAAACTCCTCTACCTTTGATGCAAGTTATTAAGTACCTTATGTTCAAATCTTATGCTAGAAATATAAACTTTTATACCGCAAATAGCTTAAGTATACCAGGTTCATGATTAGTATAAAATTCAAGTGTAGGACATATACGCATAGCTAGTCAAACCACTTATGCTTTGTTCGACACGGGAGCTACACATTCCTTTATCACCATTAACCTGGCTAAACAAACTGGATTACCCATAGATACTATCGCTACCGGTTTTCAAGTTAAGACTCCCACTGGAAGCATAGTAACAACTAAGGAAGTGCTTAAAGATTGCCCCATGGAGATACAAGGAAGTTACTCTAAATGTGACCTGATAATCTTGGAAATGAGCAAGTACGAAGTAATCTTAGGAATGAGTTAGTTAACATCCGTTAAAGCCCTAGTGGATTGTAGGCACAAAGAGGTGAAGTTTAAAGATCAAGATGGATGTAAAATAGTGTTAAGGGGAGAATCCACGGTGAAGTTGAACTCATTTGAGTTAATGGATGATGAAGAAATAAACTTATGTATCATGGACGAAGAAGAAAAGGAGAAGCCTGAGTTAGAATCCATACTAGTGGTTAAGGAATTCCCAGATGTGTTCCCTGATGGATTGCCTGGATTACCACCCAAGAGAGAAATCGATTTCGAAATCGACTTATTGGTAAACACAAAGCCAATATCAAACGCACCTTACGGATGGCACCAGTAGAGCTCAAGGAGTTAAAGACTCAGTTGCAAGATTTGTTAGATCAAGGTTTTATCCGACTGAGTGTATCACTCTGGGGAGCACCAGTGTTATTCGTAAAAAAGAAGGATGGTTTCATGTGCTTATGCATCGATGATCGGGAACTCAACAAGGTCACCATAAAAAACAAGTATCCACTCTTAAGGATAGATGACCTTTTTGATCAGCTTCAAGGAGTTAGCTTCTTTTCAAGGATTGACCTACGATCAGGATACCACCAGTTGAGGATTAAACCTGAGGATGTACCGAAGATAGCTTTCAGAACTCGCTACGGACACGCACCAGCAGCTTTCATGGATCTCATGAATCGAGTATATAAGCCCTTATTGGATAAGTACATGATAGTCTTCATCGACGATATTCTAATCTACTCCAAGACACGAGAGCAACATGAGGAACACTTAAGAATAGCATTACAAACTTTGCGTGAGCACAAGTTGTACACCAAGCTGTCTAAGTGTGACTTCTGGTTGGATCGGATATCTTTCCTAGGACATGTCATATCTGGAGAAGGAATATCGGTAGACCCTGAAAATATCAAGGCAGTAATGGATTGGAAGCAACCTAAGACTGTGACTGAAGTGTGAAGTTTTCTCGGATTGGCTGGATATTATAGAAAGCTTGTGAAGAATTTTTCTACCATTGCCAAACCCCTCACACAATTAACTCAGAAAGAGGAGAAGTTCATCTGGACAAATAAGAGAGAACAAGGCTTTCAAGAGTTGAAGAAAAGGCTTGTATCTGCCCCAATCCTAATTCTACCAAATCCCGAGAAGCAGTATACGGTACACAGTGACGCCTCCAAAAATGGTCTTGGATGCGTGTTAATGCAAGATGGAAAAGTGATTGCTTATGCATCGCGACAACTTAGGCCTCATGAACAAAATTACCCCACTCATGATCTGGAGTTAGCCACCGTTGTGTTCACACTTAAGCTATGGAGACATTACTTGTATGGACAAAGATGTGAAATCTATACCGACCATAAGAGCCTCAAATATCTATTTATGCAGAAGGAGTTGAATATGCGGCAACGGAGATGGTTAGAATTCATCAAAGATTATGACCTTAAGATAAATTACTATCCAGGGAGATGAAGACAGTTGCAAATGCCCTGAGTAGAAAGAATTATGGAGAAGTAGCTACCTTGCTCATGGATAAGAAGGAGCTAATAAAGGAATTTGAAAAAATGAGTATCGAATTCATAGGGCAAAGTGTGGAAGTGGAAATTGCTAGCCTTGTCATGGAACCCACCTTAGTGGAGAGAATCAAGGAGGCCCAACGATATGACGAGACGATTCAGAAGATCTAGAGAGAGGTATAAGAAGGAAAATACACAGACTTTACCATAGATGAGGATGAAGTGGTAAGAATGAAAGGAAAGTTATGTATCCCAAATGATGAGGATATGAGGAAGGAAATCATGAATGAAGCACATCATTCAGCATATACCCTGCATTCAGGAGGAACTAAAATGTATCAGGACTTGAAAAGCCACTACTGGTGGAACGGAATGAAGAGAGATGTGGCAGATTTTGTGCTAAAGTGTCCCACATGCCAACAAGTGAAAGTAGAGCACCAGAGACCTGGAGGACTTTTGAAACCTCTGCCAATACCCGAATGGAAATGGGATCAAATCACAATGGATTTTGTGTGCAGATTACCAAGAACTTCTGTAGGATATGATACTATTTGGGTCATAGTGGATCGATTGACAAAGATGGCACATTTCCTCCTAATTAACATGACATACTCCATGGATAAGTTGGCAAGGATATACATAAGGGAAATATTGCGGTTGCATGGAGTGCCCGCTGGAATAGTTTCACTATGGTTCAAATAAAAGTTTAATCCCTAATTAGAAGTCAACCTGATTTCTAAAGTCAACAAAACCCTAGTTCACCGTAACCGCTTGAGTCGGCATTCCCGTTTAAGAAACCTTAAGGAGTAAGAAATAGTTTAGTGAGTAGAATAGGTCGTAATTATCTAAGGAAGCTTAAAAAAGATCAGTTTAATAAAATCGAAACTCGTTTTGAACCCGATCGGATATAGTTCTTGAAAAACATGTCTTGGAGCCCAGAAAAGTAAAAATATTGCGAATATACCGTTATTAGAATAGGAAAGATATAAGATTTTCAAAAATATCAAATTCATAATTTTTCGGTAGCTAAAAATATCAAATATCGCATTTATACGTGTATTTTCTTACTACCGGTATTTAAATTGTCATGTCTACTTTACATTACACTATTTACTACTATTTTACCTTATTTATCTATCTCTACTTTTTCTTACAACCTACTCTTACAACCCATACACCTATTTCTTACACATATTCATTTCTAATACAACTTCACATCTTTCATATCTTACATTTAATTAATCAAAAGACAAAAAAAAAAAAAATAATTTTTCTCTTCCTCATTTCCCTAAAGTTGTGCCGGCCCCACTTTCTTTCCCTTTAATTGTTTTATTTTTCATTTATTTAATTAACACAAATTATCTCCCACATTTTCCTATAAATACCCCCTCATACTTCCAATTCTTTCACACTTCTCTTCTACTAAAGTCACTATACTAAAATCTCTCCAAGAATTTTCTCTCAAGAAGCTCATCCAAGATTAGTTCTTTTAGGTAAAATTTCTTCAAGAATTTCATATGTTCATTTACTTAGTATGAGATTAGTGTGTGTTTTCTAAAACCATGAAGGTTAAGAAAGCAACAATAGGTTCATACTTTGTTTTTGTTCATAATCTACTTTCCTTATGTTGTTTTTATGTTCATAACTATCTAGTATATCTATATAACTATATATATTATTTAGAGCATATAAGGTCATTGTTTTGCAATTTATTTACTTTCAAGTTATTTTGAAGACTAGTCTTTCTAGTCTTAGACTTGTCCTCATCAAGTCAAAACATTTTCTTTTTCTTTTGGGACTAGTCATTTCTTAGTCCCGAGATACCTTGAAAAAGCTAAGGTTCCAATATTTGATTTATTTTCTTATTAGCTTATTCTTTTAAGTTATTGTGTTTCTTTATGTTTTCATAACTTTATGATTCATATTCATGCATGAACATAATGGTCTTGTCTCAACAAATAAATGAAGAAATGTTTTCTTAAAATAAAGATTCTTTTCTAGAAATAAAAGTAGGAAGTTAATGTTTTTCTAAAAACTAAGAAGTCATCTTAAACAAACTTAGAGGAGTTCATAAGGAATTTTATAAACATACATAACATTAAAAGGACTTTTTAAAGTAAACAAAGATTTTACAACAACTTCATCTTTTTCTTCAAAAGATAGAAATTCTTTTCATCAAGAAATTATTTCTAAATATCGAAGTGTTAATACTTTCAAAAAGTGTTGGAAGCTAAGTGTAGGAAATAAAAATCATTCTTTAGGAATTTGAAGAAATTTCGAAAGTAAAATTTAGGAAAAGAAAAGAGATACTCATTATGAACAAATTAAGATGATTTCAAAGCAAAATGAATATTCCAAAAGTTCTCAAGTTTCAAAATCTTTAAAGACTTTACTTTTTCATAAATTGAGACAACTTCATTTACTTCATACATTTGTTATGAGTCAATAAATATATGAATATACTTTCCAAAGGTTTTACAAGCTATTATATTACCTATCTCTTCAAATGAGCTTTAAATAAAAGAAGGAAAACAAGTTTACAAAAATTCGTGGTGTATCTATCCACCACTTTTTCGGAACCCAAACAACTTAGTTTGATGAAAATAAGTTTAGAAATAGATAGATTTTTTCGAATAGGTAGAAAACGGTATATTATATGCGAAATTCCGAGTTAAAATGAGCAAGTATGGCCATTTTAAGTTGGAATTTCCTCTTATATGATTTTACCGCGATTTTAAGCAAAGTTTAAGATCTTCAAGAATGGAAACTTCATGAAAGACTCATTTTGGGTATTTCGTCTTGTTTAGGTGGAGAAGGACCCGGGATCACTTTTCCGAGGATTACTTCGATTAGGATCTATCGACATGGAGTGAGTTAATTCTAGACTTAAGTTACATTTCCTTTTTTGTGCTTGTAAGTAGTATCACTAGCAATTAAAAAAAATAAATGAATAATTGTTGTGTGACTTGGAATTATGATTGATTGAATATGAGTTAAGAATATCGAAAGATGGTTTGATAAATGAATTGTGATTCTTGTATTGATATGATGAAAATTGTGTTGATCGCCTTCAACTTGAACTAAACATTATTTGGTTAAATTTATATTGAAATCAATTCATGCATATCATACTTATGAGTCACATTTGTTACACTATTATTCTTCATGTGGGAAACGAGGAGATGGTAGTGGTGGTTGGTAGGAGCCGAAAAGTCTACATGGGCAAGTAGGAGCCGGAAAGTCTGCAGGGCAAGCAGGAGCCGGCAAATCTACAAATATTGGTGGTTGTATGGGCCTGTAACCTCCCAACCCTGTACATGGAGGGCGTAAAATCCATGCTACACTTGATTTCCGGTTAATCATGTGTATTTTGTTTGTTCACATGATTGGTACATTCTCATATGTTTGATTAAAATACTTGTATGAATTATGGAAATGTCTTACAGATGGAATTATCTCACTAAGCTAGTTTTGCTTATATCCTTATAGCTTTTTATTACAGTACGATTACCTTTGATTGGCCCCAAGGAGCCCCGTATGCTAGGTACGAGTATAAGCTACTAGGAGTTTTTGGGAGAAGCTTTATGTATTTAAGTTTTGAACATAGGCTTCTAGGAAAATCTCTATAGTAGGCTTATGGTATAGTTGTTATTATTTTGGAAAGACTTCTAAAGCGGGGGAATGCTCCTAAGATGATGTAAGGATATTATAATGAAAATATTTTGTTTATATAAATTCTCACTTGCTTTTATCATCTACTTCAATGTAATGCCCCCGTGGGTCTTCTACTATCTTGGAAGCACGCCGTGCATGTGATATCGAAGCTCCTGCATGACTAAGGTTGTCATTCATTAGCTTTAATATTATATGCGGTGGACTGCCATGTTTAGGGTACCCTCCAAGGCATGACAGCATACCCCCATAAATTTGGTGCGAAAGAAAATAAATATCTCACTAAGCTAGTTTTAAGCTTATATCCCCATAGATTTTGATGAAACAGATATATACGTGGCTTAAATCGAAGATCATTACATTAAGGAAGTTATGAAAGGATGTTAAGCTTTTATTAAGGCAACGGGAACATAAGATGGAGTTATTTGTAAGATTTCTTATGTGTAATATATGCTATGTTAGTGTTTTATGAATTTTAAGAAGTGTATTTATTTTTACTTGAAGACAATAGAGGGATATGCCTCTAAAAATTGTAATTTACTATGTTTATATTAAGTATTCACCTTGCCTTGTTACTTAATTATTATCAATGTAAATTGCGCTACTTCGATACGTTCCCTTGGTTATGATGTATTCCTTGTACATGATATGGAAGCCTTTGCATGACTGAGGTAGTCATTCCTAGGCTTTAGTATTGTGTACGGTAGACTACCACGTTTAGGATACCCATCGGGGCGTGACAGTTTAAGTTGCTATCAGAGCAACAAGGTTTTGGGAATTAGGAAAAAGGATACTAGAGGGTTAAAGTGATAGGATTTGATCGTATGTCTGAGAATCCTTATGTCTAAAAATAAAACTCTACCTTGGAGAATATTAAAAGAAGGCAGGAAATACTTATACAAGAATCGGAGGATATTTAAGAAGATATGATCAATGAAATGGAAGTATCACATAAAAAGGATTTACCCTAGAATATTGACCCATGATTGAGGAAGGTAGAAATGATTTGGAGATGGAACATAGCGGAACGATGTGGAGAAAACATGAAGGAGATGAAGAATTGAGATATAGAATAAAGTAAGTCTATATTCGCAATTTCAATAAGCTTCGATGCATAGTAACCCTATTCGACTCCTAGCTGAGACCAATTAAAAACAAGATAAGAGTAATACCTCTTTTATAGATAAGACCCCTAGGTAAATAATATCAAGTGTCTACGTCAACCCTTTAAACAAATGGATAAAAATCTGTAACACTCCTCTTTTCTTTAAAAACAAATAACATGTGCGTAAAACCTGAAATGAAGAGAATATCTAATACGACCGCTTCGTTTGGTTCTAGGACGCTATCGGAGGAAACTATGCCATGATCGAGCATCCCTCTCGAAAAATAATAAGAACAAGGAGCACCTCCACCACAAGATCTAACTCAAGAACTCTTAACCACTATGAGACGTCTAGAAGAGACAATAAGAGCATACATGCAACAAGTACCCACGACCTTTGCACCAGCTCCAGTTATAAGACCTCAACAAGGAACAACACCAGTATCGCAAGCTCTTTCCTTCATGACTAATCCAAAACCCGAGGCTAAGAGGCATAAACAACTCAAACCTCTTAAGGATCCTGTGACTCCTAAGGTCAAATGCTAGAAGTGTAATGAAGGACATTTCCCCAAGAGATGCCCACAACTGCAGAACAAGTGTTACTTTTGTGGAAACCCTGATCATAAAATTCATGATTGTCCTGAAAAGAATGGCACTATCTATTTTGGTTACGCAAAGGAAAACACGGTGCCAACATTTTCCCAATGACAATAAGAGAATGCTATGTATGTAGACACCCCATCTGCAGGACCAGCAATTACCCCAGAGATACCAAGGAAACATGCTACATGTGCAAGGTGTGGTATCTCTATATATGTGAAGATCTAAAGTTGCAAGGTCTATGGGATGACCCCATCCTATCCCCTAAAGGAGATGACCCATCCAAGAAAGAATGTGGAACTTCGTTTAAGGATCCTACAATAATATCTCACCACATAGGAAAAGAAGAAGCTCTTGATGATGAAGACGAGGGATCAATAGGCTCAAAATGTCAAGGAGATGTTCCTACTCTGTAAGGAGCAATCCGAAGCATGGACGGAAGCTAATCTTTTGTTAAGCCATCAAAGTATCGTTAGGAGTAACGCTTTTGTTAAAGGATTAGCGATGATGTAAAAATTGTCTAAGTAATGATTTGAAATTGTAACCATGTTTTGCATCATTTCTTTGAACTTTTGTAAAGGAAGAATTTAAGTCTTCCTTTTGTTTTCATATATTTGTTTTAATGATATGAATTTCCGTTTTATTATAATGATTTCAATCAGTTTTTAATATTTTTTCTATATATATTTTTACGTGTTTCCATACTCTATCACTATTAGCTTGTTTTTTTCATGTTTTTCCGAAGACGTCTAGGACTTGATAAAATTTAAGAATCTCACTCAAAACTTAATAAAACCTGTAGAGCAAATAGGAGATGCACTCGTGCACAACGCGAACCAGAAATACCCTCTATAGAACTTGAGAACCGGGAAGGACTTTAGCAACCAAATTAACCAAGAGTGGACCTAGCTAACATTGAACAACTTGCCAACCTCATAAGGGACTTTGCGCAAAAAGATCATGCTATATCAGCACTTATACCCATGCAAGAAGTAGCACAAGAAGTTCCAACACCACCTATTGAAACGGCACCAGCTAAGCCACTATCACCAAAACCTTATCAATGTATGTTGCCTAATTTCATCAAGTGTAATCGATATTTTGATGGAGCTTTTGAGAAACTGGATGAAGCCGAGGATTGGTTAGCACAAATAGAGCGATCTTTCAGTACATTTGAAGTACCACAACACCTTCAGCTTACTTATGGTACTTTTATGTTGGCATTCAATGCAAGGATATGGTAGGAATCCAAAAGTAAGGAGCTGCTACCACCAATCACGTGGGAAATATTGACGCATGAATTCTTAGAGAACTTTTTCCTTAAAAGCTTGAGAGTTCAATATAGTGCATATTTTCTTAAGTATCTCTCAAAGAGGCCATAGCCTCGATCAATATGAAACAGAGTTTAGTATGCTGTTACAATATGCCCCTGAATCATATAAGAATAGCGAGGAACTCAAGAGGCAAGTATTCTTGGGAGGATTAGATGAAGACTTTCGTATCAAGTTGATAGAGTTTGACATCAAAGATTTCCGAAAATTAGTGGAAAGAGCACGAATTGTGGAAGGTGCTAAGAAAAGGAGAAGGATGGAAAGGAATGTCATAATAATTGAGGAAGAACCTATAAGTGGACCTAGCTTGAGCCTCAAAATCAATGAATTCAAACCATCGGTCAACCCAAGAAGAAAGAAAGATAAAAAGAAACCAGATATCCAATGTTGGAAATACAAAAGGGGACATCAACCAAGATAGTGTCCCAATCTACAACACAAGTGTTAATACTATGAAAGTTCGAACCACAAAGTCCTGAGATGTTCAAAAAAACCACCGCCATCTGCTTGATTTGTAAGGAACCAGGACATATTACCAAGCAGTGCCTAAAGAAGAAAGATGTGGATAACACTCAGAATGGAAATGACAACAGGAATGGGAGATACTCAGTAATACCCCCACAAGGAGTACGTATGTACAATCTACAAGGACAATGGGTTTGCAAGGAAGCCAACCACAAACAGATAGAATTCGCTACCCTAGAAGAGGATGATAGTCATGCATACAATTCAATATCAGGTTACCATCATACCCTTAGATGTTAGATTTCTTTTTTCACACTGCTAAGACTAAAGAAACAGATTGCTAGTAATTACCATAGATTACGTGATCATCACCACCTAATACATAACGGATAGATATAAAATCGTCAAAAATTTAACACATATTAAAAGAAGAAATTAAATCAAATTCCATCTACCTGAAAACACCCGAAACAAAGTACATCAAAAGCTTAAATATTTTTACCACCTAAAGGCTAAAATCAGTGATGATAAAATTTCAACGTACAATTTCTAAATTTTTCCAAAATTAATGAAATATCTTGATCTCAAACATTGTTAAGATGATCACGTAAATGATAATAAAACAATAATATGCTTAGGAATGAAGTATGAACATTACGTATTTTATACGTGCATGTCATATATATACTCACATAAGAATGGAAAAGCGAATTTATAACCTTCCTTTTTTGAGCGTATGTACCAGTATCGTGTCGGAATGAGTCATCATTAGTCTAAAGTCGAGTAAAGTCAAGTGTTGAGTTGTCAGTCATCTATCGTCTTGGTCGAGTTTGAGACTCTTTAAAAAGATCAAATAAAGTGAAGGTTGAAAGTCGCTAAAACCAAATCTTATTGATTTTATATATGCTATATTGCATAGAATGTTAAACGCACAGAATTAACGAAATTCCAATACTATCGACTAAGAAGAAACGAGAAACATAAATTATGAAAGAAGAGATAATAAAACAACGATAAAACTTCAAAACCCTTTTTGTGGAAGTGAAACTAAAGAAGGTATCAAATATATGGAGACTAAGAAAACAACATAATGTAATCATAATACTATTCCAAATAGATTTAACAAATAAAAAGTATGATGGAATTACAAATATCGAGAATATTGATGAAATACGACATATAATTTCTCATCAACCTTTACGAGTCTACGTACACGTAACAAGTTTTAAGGACAAAACTTTCTTTAAGGGGGGTAGGTTATAAAACCCTGAAATTTTCATAATTCTTAGAAAATAATCGTAGAAGTCTAAATACCAAAAATCAAAACCTCAAAAATCGACCCAATTTAAAACCAAATTCTAAATAAGGTCAAACACAAGAATTGTTAATCTTGAGAAAAAGAGAACCCTCAAAACGAAATAGAAAATTTAACTATTGATTGATTCAATATCCGTACACCAACCAAATCACCTATCCGATTCCTAAAACACAAATCAAGACGATATATTCAAAAAAGGCTCGTTAACGAAATACTAAGATCTTAAATCCTTCAGTGAATTTTAGAATCAAAAGTTTCAAATTTCACCAAAAGTCAATTTGAGTTAACCCTTAACCCTAGACTTAGTTAAACGATCCCAAGAACAAAAAAAATATTAAATAATCACAAATAAAATGAAAAAAACCATAGACATTGAACTGAAAATATACTACGGGCAAAACCCCAAAATTTTATGATCTTACTAATAACTCAACAAAATCGAGAGTCAAACCGGAACCCTAAAAGTCAACAAAACTAACAACAAATCCTAGTGTTTAAGATCCGGCAATTCCACGCTCTTAAACCCTAAACAAAAAAATAGAAATAATTATTTATAATAGTTCGTAATAATATAAGGAAGCTTAAAAATATCATATTTGCAAAATTCTAATGTCTTTAGTATCCGAACGGTATCAGTTTTTAAAAATTGTGCCCTCGTATATCGGACGGCAAAAATATTCCGTTAATACCAATAGACTCATAAAAATATAAGGTTTCCAAAAAAATCAGTTTTAAAATTTTTTTGATAGCTAAAAATTACAATATCGCTTTTATACACGTATTTTTATTACTACCGGTATTTTATATATCTAGTTTACTATTCATAGTACTTTTTTATTATTCATTACAATTCCTCTATCTCTACTTTTTCTTACTACTTATTCTTACACTTACATACCTATTTCTTACAATTTTCTTTTCCCATAAAAATTCTATATCGCATATTACTAAACTTCTCTCACACTTTTCTTCTAAAATTAATTTTTAATCAATTTTCTCTCTCTCCTTTCTTCATTGTCGTCCACCCCTCTCTCTTTTCCCTCTTCAATTATTTTCATTTTCAATTAATTTAATTATATCTAATTTTCACTTAAAAATTCTATAAATTCCCCATTCCTCCTTCATTCTTTCACACAACTCATTCTACTACCAAAACTCTCTCAAATTCTCTACACAAACACTCTCTATAAATTTTTCCTCCATCAAAACTCTCTTTCACCAAATAGTCACAAAAATTTCTTTCTATACACAATCCAACCACCATTTCTCAATAACCAAATAACCATACATTCACTACCATCTTTATACTTGATGTGTGTAAGATCACCAAGTATAAAATTTATAATCCAATTAATTCAAATCCACACAAGGCAGCGCACCTATCTTGTAGTATATAAATTAACTCGGATGTCGTCCTAAGGATCTATGGGCAATTACTAGTAATACCCTTTCACTACTATCTAGTCTAAATTATCAAAAGATTGTATTAACCCTAATGACTAATTATGCTAATAGTTGACAAACCCTAATTATAGAATATGAGAGCTTTCCTTAATTTAATTCAATCCACAACAATGCCCCTAGTTTTGATCCACCCTAACCCTTAATACTTATGATAAAATTAACTGATGAAAAATCAAATCTTGAACTGCGGGGTTTCTAAATTAAACCAATTACTCTCTTCAAGTCAATTGATTCCTAATTTTACATGAGAAAATGGGAATCTCTTCCTTCACTCACGCCAATGTAAAATTGCATAAAACTCACAAACCCTAAATAAAGATTTAATCTTTATAGCAGAAATTCGAAGCCTCCCTATGTCTAGGTGAAACATGCAAATTTATCATTCATGTAAGATCTATCCTATTAGTTGAAATCTCTTTCTAACTAATAAGAATCAAACAAGCAATAATCCTGGCCAGAAAATTATTACAAGACAATTAAATCACATGAATGAATTCAAGATCAAAACTTCTCATCAATTGATAACAATTCAGAACATGAGTTAGGGTTTCACAAAACCTAGGGCATACAAATCTACTCTTCCATATGATAAACAACAAGAACAATAGATCTAGAAGAGTTTAAATGAATCATAATAACAAAAACCCCCTTGAAACAATTGTTGTGATTCCGGATGGTTGTGCCGTCAATTCTCCTTGAAAAGCTCTCCAAAAGACGAACTTAGGGTTAGAAAATGATGTCTGACTCTCCCTCTCTCTCAAACAATGAAAGAAGGCTGTATTTATACAAAATTGCATATACACGGGTACCCTACACGACTCGTGTAGCTCGGGCGTGTACAACTTAATCCAGCGCATTTTCCTTGTTGTCATGTGTACACTACTCATCCTACACTACCCGTGTAGCCTGGGTCGTGTACATTGAAAAAGCTGATTTTTCTTCAAGTTTATCTCCAAATCTACACTAGTAGTGTATAATTACTAGTGTATGACCAGTAACTTCATCTAGGCTCCATAATCCTTCAGTAACTTGGTTTCTTTCATGATGAATCTCTTAAAAAGCTTCATTATTCCATAATCATCCCTGAAACAAGTAATTAACCCAATAAAAGTTCTTTCCTTTAATGACTTACTTAAATAGTATATAAAATATGCTCAATAATGCACAAATAATGAGGGTCTTAAAACACTTATCAAACTTCCCCACACTTAATCGTTTGCTTGTCCTCAAGTAAACAACAAAGAATAAAGGAAATCCATCATCAAATATACTCATGAATTCTTCATAAATTCGGAGTTCACTTAACATTCATCAATTCTTTTAGACCATAGCGACTCACTTTGTACCTATTGCTCAAACCTACCGTATAAATGTAATTAGCATACTAAAATCAAAATTTTAAGATTAATCCAGGTAAGTCAAACTTTACCCTCACCATTTAAAAGCAGATTCCAAAGTTATAAAGTAATTACAAAGTCAAACAATAGCAAAAGAGACCCAGTTATACTTCACCACCTGTTAACAAGTATATAAACTTTTCACCCACTTCTCTAAGCACAATAATATAAAATGAAAGTAATTGCATCTGTTTTTCCCTTGGATTTTCTCCTTCATTTTAAATCTCTTTGAATTTCTCTTTTTTTTTTTTTTTTTTTTATAGCCTTCAAAGGAATTTCCTTTGGACGGGGTGTAGCCCGTATCTTTTCAGCTCTTATTATTTGTTCAAAGCTCATATAATGAACTTTTTCATTTCCTCCCTTCTCGTTATAGTGAGTTCATTGAGTCGGTATATCCCGGGCTCATCACCCAAGTAACCAGGTTTTAAAGGGACCCCATCGAACTCTCCTCACTCTAACATTCAAGTTCAGAATACTCATAACTCAATTGCTTGAGTCATTGGAGTAAAGATTGTGTTCTCCTCTCTTCTTTTCTTTCTTTTTTTTTTTTTCAATTCAAAGAAGTTATTAATAAAGGATCACCATGTGATAAACATCATATGCTCTTTCACAAAATATTAAGAGGGCTCTCAAAATTTTTGAAAAGAAAATATACAAATCAACAAGCTTAAAAACATAACCGTTTAACTTTCAACTAAGGACTTCAACCACTTCTAAACTCTAAATTCCATTGTTAAATAGCAAGTAAGATTACCCCACCTAGATTTTATCCAAAAATTTTAACCAAGTATACCAACTACAAAATAGGTGAGTAAGGTACTATGTAAGTCGCTTTTACTTTAAATTGAATGCTAATTCAAATAATTTTAAAGAGTATATTTTCAAGATTTATCTTAATATTCAACTGCCAAGAACATTTGCAAACTTGTAAGTGGGGGAATTCATCAACAATATAATATGATCAATCAAGTACATGAAATATCTATCAAGACCCAAATATATTCCTTTCAGAATACCCTTCCCCACACTTAATTGAGACAGTGTCCCCAATGTCTCACAATGCAATGCAAAGTAGGAAAAGAAGAAATAAAGGAATAAAGATAAGAACTTCCCCATATGAAAGCAGTTTCCAAGGATAATAGCTGACTGCAGCACCATCAGAAGTAAAGGTTCGTGAACCCTAAACAAAAATTGAGCCAGCTTGACCTAAAAAAAAATCAAAACAAAAAGAAAAAGTTAACCTATCCTAAACATCCATCATCAACATTATAAACCAGCAGCAAAAGAGTCTTCCCACAAGGGGATCTCAATAAGAACAGACCATCAGATAGAAAGTCTAAAAGAAAACAAATGGATATATCAAATCAAATCAAATCCAGCGAGGGTACATCACTTATCCCCCTCCTCATCATCATCTGCATCATCTTCGTCATCCTCATCATCATCATCGTCATCATCTTCATCATCATCCTCATTCTCATCCTCTTCTTCATTGATATCCTCCTCATTATCATCAGTTTCCTCCTCATTATAGAAGTAGCAACCGCTTCTTCTTCAGAAGTTAATTGCTCAGCAACAATTGGAGCTTTTCCTTTCCTTTGATACACCCTAGGTTGTGGAGTTTCCTCAGAAATAATCCTCTCAGGTGAGGACTCATAAGTCGGGAGATTCCTAGGTGGTGGGGAGAAACACCCAGCAAGTGTTTGGAGAAAACTCCAAACGGCTTTCTAAATTTCTTATTCTTTAATCTTTCTTTCTCATGCCGTCTCTCCGCCGCCTCGAACTCTTGTCTGGACAACAGCATATCAGACCCACCAGATGATCCCCTAAGAGAACAGCTGGATCGCTCGTGGTAGGTCGAGGAGGTGTAGTATATTCTCTAGAAGAACTCTGCCCCATATATATCTTCTTAAGTCCCCAATGTCTGAAGGGCCCATCCAGAACAGGTTTAATGTCAACCTTAACATCAGTAGGTGACGGGTCCTTCCAAATCTCCATCCCCATGAGCAGCTTGGTGATATAGCCTCCACAAAAAATTCCCTTCGTCCGGGTGTCGGTAGCTTGCCGAATGAGAAAAAGTGCTAATTCAATCCCAACATTGATCTTGCGTCTCTTATCAATGCTATATAAATAGCTCAGCTCAAAGTTATTCACCACTCCGTTACTACTTTTTCTGGCCCCAATCGTATGAGATAAAAGGTGGTGAATAATCTTGTAATCATCACTTACCATGGCAGACGCTTTAGATCTAGATGGCTTATACCGAATAGCGCAATCACACAACTCCTGCCAGTAATCTTGGGGCTCCACTGTTCGGGGTAGACCCACTGGTAAAGAATGAAACTCAGATGATGTAATTTCCTCTTGAGTGTACAAACCCATATACTGACAGAACTGAGCTAAAGTAATCTTGTACACTTTCCCAAAAGCTTGAAATGACAACATATCTTCATCGATGGATCTATCCTCCTCCTCCTCATGTCTTAAGTTGTAAGCACCTCCAAAGTGATACTCCTATAAGCAGGAGTCCTAATAGCAAACAGTTCCTCCCATGGTCCCAAAGACAAGAGCTCACGAATCCGTTGCTCCTTACCATATTCATCAAGCATGACCCAATTTACATACTTGTGAGCTCCAAAAGGCTTCTTGTCCAACCTAGTTTTCCTAGCCTTGCTCCACAGTTGATCAGACAATAGTGGACTAGCCTTTTTAGCTTGTGAGACTTTTCTTTTCTTTGAAGGTGGTGTTGATGTAGATTGAGAGGATTTAGACTTCTTACTAACTTCTTTTGTTCTTGCCATCCTACATACAAATAAGAGAACAAATTTTAGTTTAAAAAGAGATATAATAACTCAAAATTGTTGCACAAGAAGTCATATAGATCATGAGAAGCAATATTAAGAACAAGGAGAACAAAGCGGAACAAGTGTGCGAAAGTTACATTGAAGCTGTGTGTACACTAGTCATTGTACACGACTAGTGTAGGGGTAGTGTACAACCAAAAAAAATTTGTAAAATTTTAAAATCAACACGAACGCGGGAAAATCACTCGTGTAAGAACTCGTGTTGAAAATCATGGTTGTCACTAAAACAATAACCAACTTCAATTACCAAAATTTCAACCAATTTTCCTTCAAATCCCAATTTTCGCACAAAACAAACCCTAGAATTGCGATTAGGATGACCTAGCAAGAATTTCTCCAATTTAACATGTGCATTGTATATTAGAATGATGTAATTGCACTAAAAACACAAAAGCCCCAATTTTTCTTTCCAATTAAAAATCTCACATGAACCCTAGAAATGCAATTTGTGCGTGAAAACCATGCATGATTAGAGCAAAGGAAAACATAACTAGCATTTCAAAGATGATCATCAACAACACGCATCCACCAACAACAAAATCATGCTTCACCCATATTTGTCACAACTTCGCAAATCTCCAAAACTCCACAACTTTCGCATAGCTAAATGAACTAATAAAGAACATGCAATGAGGAATAGGAAGAAGTTAAATCATACCTTCGTTGATGATGGTGATCCCGATCGTGAGTCCTTGATGTGTAATGGTGTGGTTGTGTAATGGGTGATTGTGTAATGGAGTGAGAGGAGTGTAGTGTTGTGTCGTGTTGTGTAGGAGTGGGAAATGTAATGGAGTGAAAGATTAATACCTTCGGGCGCGAAATGCAAGGAATGGAGGTGTACACGACCCGTGCTACACGGCCGTGTAGCTTGACTCGTGACTCCTCAGCAGCAAAGTGAACGTGCACGCCCTCCTACACGAGTCGTGTAGAGCGACTCGTGACTCCTCAGGTTGCTTAGTTTTGTACACTGCCTCCTACATGAGTCGTGTAGAACGACTCATGACTCCTCAGGTTGCTTGATCTTAAACACGGCAGTGTACACGAGTCGTGTACATTGACTCATGACTTTACAGTAGCTATGCAAACGTACACTACCCTAATACACGAGTAGTGTAGAATGATTCGTGAAAGCACAGTAGCTAGAATTCATACACTAGTCTAGTACACTGGTCGTGTACTATGACTCATGAAGGCACAGTAGCTAGAATTCCTACACTACTCTAGTACACTGGTCGTGTACTATGGTAGTGTACACTGGGAGTCAAATTTTTTTTTTTTTTTTTTTTTTTTTTTTATGAATGATCCTAAGTGTCAAAGGTTTAAAATAATACATATGATAGAATACTTACCTAGAACACTTAGCGGTTTGAAATCCTCCTCTTTACCTTCCTTGGTTATGATTTTCCCACACTTAGCATGAAAACTCAAGTATCTCATTCGACTATGGCTCAACAATCTGCAAAATCGGGATGTTAGGATAGAAAAAATGAGAAAAAGAAAAACTTACCTATCAAAGTCAGACATGGGTTGCCTCCCAAGAAGCGCTGTTGTTTAACGTCGTTGGCTCGACGTTCTCAAGCTCTTCAAAGCTAATTATCCGGTGGATGGAGTTTAAACTCCTCCCGGTCCTCGTTTTCTGCTCCTCCTCCTAAGTACAATTTGATTCTTTGGCCATTCACCTTAAACGTGCCTTGCTCAGGATGCTCCAACTCCACAGCACCATGTGGAAAAATTTGCTTTACCAGAAAAGGCCCGGACCATCTCGATTTCAACTTGCCCGGGAAAAGCTTCAACCGGGAGTTAAATAAAAGCACTTGATCCCCTACCTTGAACTTCTTTGGATGACGAATGTGTGCATCATGAAATCGTTTCGTTTTTTCCTTGTAAAGTTTCATATTTTCATATGCAGTCATCCTCCATTCATCTAATTCATTCAACTGAAATTTCCTTTTGAGTCCCGATGAACCTAAATCAAAGTTCACTTGCTTGATTGCCCAATACGCCTTATGTTCAATTTCCACCGGAAGGTGGCACGCTTTCCCATACACCAATCTATAGGGAGTCGTCCCCAAAGGTGTTTTGTAAGCAGTCCTGTACGCCCACAAGGCATCATCGAGTTTCTCCGCCCAATCTCTTCTGTGATGACTAACCGTCTTTTCAAGGATCCTTTTCAACTCTCGATTTGACACTTCAACTTGACCGCTTGTCTGAGGATGGTAAGGTGTGGCTATTCGATGAGTAACCCCATATCTCCTCAAAACTTTTTCTAGTTGAGAATTACAGAAATGTGTTCCTCTGTCACTAATAATAGCTCTAGGAAATCCAAACCTTGAAAATAGCTTTTTCAAGAATTTACATACTACCCGGGCATCATTGGTGGGTAAAGCTTGAGCTTCCACCCATTTGGAAACGTAGTCCACTGCCACTAGTATGTATTTATTCCCGAAAGATGTGGGAAGCGGTCCAACAAAATCAATGCCCCAAAGATCAAATACTTCACATGCCAAGATATAATTCTGAGGCATTTCATCCCGTCTAGATGTATTTCCTATTCTCTGGCATCTATCACAAGAAAGAACAAAACGGTGAGCATCTTTAAAAATTGAAGGCCAATAAAAACCTACCTCCATAACTTTATGCGCTGTCCGATTGGCACTATAATGTCCCCCAGTAGGGCCTGAATGGCAGTCAAATAGAATCTTCCAACCTTCCTCATGAGTCACACATCGTCTTATGATTTGATCTGCACAAACCCTGAAAAGAAAAGGATCCTCCCAATAATAATGTTTTAAATCAGAGAAAAACTTCTTTTTAGCATGGCGATCTAAATCATCAGGGAGAATTCCTGCAGCAAGATAGTTAGCAATATCAGCAAACCATGGTAATTTAGTACTCAAACGCTCACAAACTGCAAGAAGTCTTTCTTCAGGAAAGTTGTCATCAATGTCTTCCTCATCAGGGTCACTTAGTTGCGGATTTTCCAACCTTGACAAATGATCTGCAGCTAAGTTTTCTGCTCCCTTTTTATCACGGATCTCTAGGTCAAATTCTTGTAAAAGCAAAATCCATCGGATCAACCTAGGTTTAGCATCAGTTTTGGACAACAGAAACTTCAAAGCAGAATGATCTGTATACACAACAACTTTAGATAAAACAAGATAAGATCGAAATTTGTCGAAAGCAAATACTACCGCCAATAATTCCTTCTCTGTTGTGGTATAATTCTCCTGAGCACTGTTGAGCGTCTTACTGGCGTAGTATATTGGTCGGAAATGTTTCTCACGTCTTTGTCCAAGGACAGCACCCACAGCAAAGTCACTCGCATCACACATTAGTTCAAATGGAAGGTTCCAATCAGGAACTATCATGATTGGAGCTGTTGTCAACTTTGCCTTCAAAAGATTGAAAGCATCAAGGCATTCTTGGTTAAAATCAAAAGCAGCATCCTTCTCCAATAGCCTTGTCATGGGGCGAGCTATCTTGGAGAAGTCCTTAATGAATCGTCGATAAAAACCGGCATGTCCAAGAAAACTTCTAATGGCCTTCACTGAAGTTGGAGGTGGAAGTTGTTCAATGACTTCAATCTTTGCTCGATCAACTTCAATCCCTTTCTCCGAAACCTTGTGCCCAAGCACAATTCCTTCCTTGCACATAAAATGGCATTTTTCCCAATTAAGTACCAGGTTGGTTTCTTCACAACGGATTAAAACCTTCTCCAAGTTAGCCAAGCATTCACCAAATGAATTTCCAAAGACCGAGAAATCATCCATAAATACTTCCATAATTTTCTCCACCAAATCATCAAAGATTGCTAACATGCACCGCTGAAATGTAGCCGGTGCATTACAAAGCCCAAAGGGCATCCTCCTATAGGCATAAGTGCCATAGGGACAGGTGAATGTTGTTTTCTCTTGATCCTCTGGAGCTATAGGTATTTGGAAGTACCCGGACATCCCATCAAGATAACAGTAGTACATATGTCCGGCAAGCCTCTCTAACATCTGATCTATAAATGGCAGCGGGAAATGGTCCTTTCTGGTGGCTTCATTTAATCTTCTATAGTCTATGCAAACTCGCCATCCAGTTACAGTTCTCATTGGAATGAGTTCATTTTTCTCATTTGGGACCACAGTCATCCCTCCTTTCTTGGGTACTACTTGTGTTGGACTAACCCAAGAACTATCAGATATAGGATATATCATCCCAGCATCAAGTAGCTTTATAACTTCCTTCTTAACCACATCCTTCATATTCGGGTTTAGCCTTCTTTGGGGTTGAACAACAGGCTTGTAACCTTCTTCTAACAAAATTTTATGAGTACAGAAGGATGGATTAACACCTCTTATATCAGAGATCTTCCAAGCAATTGCTCGCTTGTGTGCTTTTAGGATCGAAATTAGTTGCTCTTTCTGTTCATCCGATAAGTCTGAAGCAATGATCACTGGCAGCTTAGAATCCTTCTCCAAGAAAGCATATTCAAGAAAATTTGGCAACTGCTTCAATTCAAGCATCGGTGGTTCTTCAATCGAAGGTTTCAGTTGTGCTTCATTGTTCTTCTTCAATTCTTCAAACCCATTCTGAGGTATGAATTGCTCTGTAGCATCCAATCCTGCTATAATAGCTCTTACTTCAGGGCTCGTCATCTCTTTCTTTTCATCATGACTCAAACTCAATTCCATTTCATCTCTGCTTAGAATTTCTTCAATGTGATCAGACACTGAGGTATCCACAACATCAATTGAATAACAGGAATCAGCAGATCCCATCGGATGTTTTAATGCTGCAGAAACTGTTACCACCAATTCTTCATCCCCAACTCTAAGTGTAAGCTTCCCTTCCTCAACATCTATCACTGCTCTTGCTGTGGCTAAGAAAGGTCTTCCCAGAATCAAGGGTATATCCCTATCTTCATCCATGTCAAGTATCACAAAATCTACAGGATAAATGAAGTTTCCAACTTTCACTAGAACGTCTTCAATAATTCCCCTTGGAATTTTTACAGAACGATCAGCCAACTGAAGACTCATGCGAGTGGGACGGGGTTCAGTTAAGCCCTCAAGGCCTAATTTCTTGAAAAAGGAGTAAGGCATGAGATTAATACTTGCCCCAAGATCAGCCAATGCTTTATCAACAGATAATTCCCCCACAACACATGGAATAGTGAAACTTCCAGGATCTTTCAACTTAGGAGGTAACTTGTTCTGAATAATCGAGGAGCAATTTGCTCCTACTTCAATTGTAGAGACATCCTCCAACTTCCTCTTGTTAGACAAAAGTTCTTTAAGGAACTTAGCATATCTGGGCATTTGTGAAAGAGCTTCCACAAAGGAAGATTAATGTGAAGCTGCTTGAACAGATCCAAGAATTTGTTCAAACTGTTCTTTATCCTTTTTCTGATGAAGACGAGCAGGATATGGTATTTTAGGTACATATTCTTTAACTGCTTGAGGTTGTTTCTTTTCTGGCTCAACTGTACCCTTCTCAGAATTCTCATTCATGTCAACTTCCTTCTCCACATTTTGCTCAGGCTCCTCCTCACTTCTGCTCGGAACTTCTTTACCACTTCTCAAATTAATGGCTTGCACCTGTTCCTTAGGATTAGGCTCAGTATTCCCAGGAAGAGATCCTGGCTGTCTTTCTGAAAGCAGTTTCGCCATTTGGCCAATTTGTTGCTCCAAAGTGTGAATAGAAGCTTCTTGATTTCGATGACGTGCATCAGAACTCTGGATAAACTGTGTTAGAAGTTCTTCCACATTTTGCTTCTTCTCAGGTGGTGGAAGAGCAGGAAGTTGTTGATGCGTTGGTAATTGTTGCTGCTGCGGCTTATGAAACCCAGGTGGAAAATTGGATCTTTGTGCATTCTGGTTGCTCCAAGAAAAATTTGGATGATCTCTCCAACCTCGATTATATGTATTGCTATAGGGATTATAGTTCCCGGTTCCTCTGTCAAATTTGTTCACAAAATTCGCTCCCTCCATGCTTGAGCTAACTCCAGGAACATAAGAATCTCCCATAGGAAAATCTGAAAAACCGTAGGAAATTGCATTGAGGTGAAGCATCCATATTTGGGATATGACTTGGTCCTGCATTTGACATAGGTTGCATCCTACTCATTTGAGCTGTAAGTGATGCAACTTGTGCTTGAAGTTGAGCAACTGCTTCTGACTCATGATTGGCAGTTACTTGCCTCGGTTTATTCCTGTTACTATGCCAACAAAATGTGTTTCTTGCCATATCTTCTATCAGATCATATGCCTCAGGAGCGCTTTTCTTCATTAGACTTCCACCAGCCACTGCATCAATCATAATCTTCAATTGATCACCAAGGGAGGAATAGAAAATTCTAACCAGATCATGAAGAGAAATTCCATGGTGAGGACAACGCCTAAGGATTTCCTTGAACCTCTCCCAAACTTCATAGAGTGATTCACCCTCATACTGACGAAAGGAGAGTATATCATTTCTCAATTGTATTGTCTTGCTTGGTGGGAAAAATTGCTCCAAAAATTTCCGTGCCACTTGATCCCAATTGGTTAGGGAATGAGGGGGTAGTGAATTTAACCATTGCTTGCCTTATCCCTAAGAGAAAAAGGGAATAGTCTAAGGCGTATTGCATCATCGGATACCCCATTACTCTTAACGGTGGCACAAATCTGTAGAAATCTTGACAATGATCATGTGGATTTTCAGAAGCTCCTCCTCCAAATTGATTTACCTGCACCATCTGAATTAGAGCAGGCTTCAGCTCAAAATTATTCGCTTGTATTGCAGGCCATGCAATAGGTGGATCGACTCCTTCAACAGTGGGCATAAATAAGTCCCACATGGGTCTATGCACTTCATTCCCAGCAACTTGAAGTGGATTATCTTCATTCCCACCAACTTGATTTGGATCAAGTTCATTTCCTTGTCCTTCCATGGTTTCCGAAGTCTCTAGATTGGCTCTTCTTTCTCTTTGCCTCCTGTGAAATGTCCGGTCTATTTCAGGGTCAAATTCAAAATTCTCCGATGAAGAACTACTTGTCATAAACTGCAAGAGATGAAGAGTGGATCAGTATTTTTTTTTTTTTTTAAGGAAGAGAAAAATAAAAAAAAAATGACTAAATTAGCAGCTAATAAGGCTTTCCTAATATTGCTAGGTCCCCGGCAACGGCGCCAAAACTTTTGATGTGTGTATGATCACCAAGTATAAAATTTATAATCCAATTAATTCAAATCCACACAAGGCAGCGCACCTATCTTGTAGTATATAAATTAACTCGGATGTCGTCCTAAGGATCTATGGGCAATTACTAGTAATACCCTTTCACTACTATCTAGTCTAAATTATCAAAAGATTGTATTAACCCTAATGACTAATTATGCTAATAATTGACAAACCCTAATTATAGAATATGAGAGCTTTCCTTAATTTAATTCAATTCACAACAATGCCCCTAGTTTTGATCCACCCTAACCCTTAATACTTATGATAAAATTAACTGATGAAAAATCAAATCTTGAACTGCAGGGTTTCTAAATTAAACCAATTACTCTCTTCAAGTCAATTGATTCCTAATTTTACATGAGAAAATGGGAATCTCTTCCTTCACTCACGCCAATGTAAAATTGCATAAAACTCACAAACCCTAAATAAAGATTTAATCTTTATAGCAGAAATTCGAAGCCTCCCTATGTCTAGGTGAAACATGCAAATTTATCATTCATGTAAGATCTATCCTATTAGTTGAAATCTCTTTCTAACTAATAAGAATCAAACAAGCAATAATCCTGGCCAGAAAATTATTACAAGACAATTAAATCACATGAATGAATTCAAGATCAAAACTTCATCAATTGATAACAATTCAGAACATGAGTTAGGGTTTCACAAAACCTAGGGCATACAAATCTACTCTTCCATATGATAAACAACAAGAACAATAGATCTAGAAGAGTTTAAATGAATCATAATAACAAAAACCCCCTTGAAACAATTGTTGTGATTCCGGATGGTTGTGCCGTCAATTCCTTGAAAAGCTCTCCAAAAGACGAACTTAGGGTTAGAAAATGATCTCTGACTCTCTCTCTCTCAAACAATGAAAGAAGGCTGTATTTATACAAAATTGCATATACACGGGTACCCTACACGACTCGTGTAGCTCGGGGCGTGTACAACTTAATTCCAGCGCATTTTCCTTTGTTGTCATGTGTACACTACTCATCCTACACTACCCGTGTAGCCTGGGTCGTGTACATTGAAAAAGCTGATTTTTCTTCAAGTTTATCCTCCAAATCTACACTAGTAGTGTATAATTACTAGTGTATGACCAGTAACTTCATCTAGGCTCCATAATCCTTCAGTAACTTGGTTTCTTTCATGATGAATCTCTTAAAAAGCTTCATTATTCCATAATCATCCCTGAAACAAGTAATTAACCCAATAAAAGTTCTTTCCTTTAATGACTTACTTAAATATATATAAAATATGCTCAATAATGCACAAATAATGAGGGTCTTAAAACACTTATCAATACTACATAAACACTTTAGGTAAAATTTTTTCTAACCATTTAGTTTATCCATGTCATGTAACTTAACATGACTATGGTGTTGTTTTGAAACTCACATGAGTAGTAAAAACAACAGTATGTTCATGTTTTATTCTTGCACATGAAAATCATATTTTATTATCTTGATATTATATGTGTTGTTATTATTCGTTATTATCATTGTTATTATTATGCTAACTTCTTATTCATCTCTAACTAAATATATTTATGTATTTATATATAATCTTTAGAGCATATAAGCTCACTTGTTATTTATTTAATTTCAAGTCTTGCAATTTGTTTATTTCATGTTATTTTTAAGACTAGTCTTTCTAGTCTTAGACTTATCCATATTAAGTCAAAACAATATTTTCTTTATTTTCTTTACTCTTTTGGGACTAGTCTATACTTAGTCTCGGGATGCCTTAATAAAGCTAAGTCTCCCAATATTTGATCGGGATACCTTGATGAAGCTAAGGTTCCCAATACTTGATATTTTTATTATCTTGCTTATTATTATTTGTTTCTAGTATTTTCTCATATTCTTATTATTTTACATGCTCACAATACTTACATCTACATAATGATATTGTCTCAAATAAATATAAAAATAGAATTTTACTTTAATAAAGGAACTCAAAACTAAATTTTCTATTATGTGACTTGTCATTAAATAATGAAGTTGATATCAACAACATAGAAATAGAGTAATACAAGTTTTCTTAAAACTTTCTCAAATAACAAAGATAGCTTTACCAAGAAAACATAAGAAATAAATACTTTCTTTTTATGGTAACCTAAGTTTTAGTAAAACAATTTGTTACTTTTCAAAGTTTTTACACAAAGGTTAAGATTAAACTCTTTTCAACTCCATAACAAAACCAAGAAACAAACTAGTTTTCAAAGTTAAGATAAAATCAACTCATAAAGTTATAAACCCACTTAGAAAAATAATGATTTTCAAGTTTCTAAAGAAGAAACTTATTTTCAAAGAATAGAAGTGTGATAAGATCAAGAACAAAGGATTTTATCAATAAAAATGATTCTTTTCAAATAAAATTTGTAGAGAAAATGAAATACAAAGTTTTAGAAAACAAGAAATTATATTTTAAACAAAAATAAAAAAGAAAATACTCATTTTCTAAAACCATTATAAATATAAATTTATAAATAGGTTTTCAACAACTTAATAGACTTTTGATAACTTTGATCTTTTATCACTAGAAGTAGAAATTATAAAGACCAAAGTTAAAGGAAAATTAACTTTTTTTAGAAAAAAAAATGAGGAAAATAAAATAAAAATATACTCATTTATAATAACCTAGGAAAATATAAAGTTTCTTCAAAATACTTGAAAAGAAATTTGTCAAGATAAGTTTTAATACTTCAAAATGAATTGTTTTTTATGAAATAAATTATTGAGATACTACCATTAGAAATTTTGCATATAAAGTGACTTATCTATATAATAAAAGGATTTATCAATCATATATATATATATATATATATTTGTCAAAGGACTTTTTTTTAATGAAGTTGAGTTGGAAAATTATTTCGCAAAATCTAAAAATATTCTTTTTAAATCTGCACCCTACGGTTTTGGAACCCAAATGATTTTATATGACAAAGAGAACCTTAAAAATGGATAGATTTTTTTGAATAGATAGAAAATGGTATATTATATGCCAAATTTCGAGTTAAAATGAGCAAGTTATGGCCATTTTAAATTGGAATTTCATTTTATGTGATTTTGACGAACATAGTGAAATAGAATTAGAAAGTTTAAGTAGAATTTCTACGAAATACTCATCTTGGATATTTCTTTTGTCTAGGTGACGAAGAATACCAAATTACCCTTCCTAAGGATTCTACGACTAAGAAGATTGCGAAATGGACGAGTGAGTTATTCCTCTTAATTCCGTTACCTTGCTTGTGCTTGTAAAATAGTGGCACTAGTATACTAAGGAAAGATAAAATGGATATGTACGGGGAATCCAGAAATATGTATATATGTGATTCTATACTTATGTGTGAAATGAGAATTAAGAATATCGCGACTTCAAATTACCTGTTTAAGTGTTTTGTTGACTTACTTATATGATTGCTTATTGCTTGCCAAATTGATTGATCGCCCACTAATAAACCTTAATAAGGTTTGGCTTAAGAAAAATAAAACACTTATGCATAGCATCCGTCGAGTCACATCTCTTTAGGAAGGCTGCTACTCCTACGCGTAGAGTTAGATTGGTTGTTATCGTGGTGGGTCACGGGCCATGTCCCTTCCTAGAGAATCTAAATCACCCGAAGAATACGACTCTAGGTTTGAAGCCGAGATAAACGAACGCTTTGGGTAGGGACCTGGGGACTAGCAGTAGAAGATCACAGATCTTCAACACCAATTCCCTAACCTTCGATACGTAGGGGTAAATCCGTTCTATATATAGTTTCCGGATAACTATATATATTTGTGTAGTCACGTGATTGTTGCATTGTATGCATAGCACATGAGTGAAAATTTAAATGAACTTGTTTGAAACCATGGTGCGAATGAAAATAAATACCTCACTAAGCTAGTTTTAAGCTTATACCTCCATAGATTTTATTGAAACATGTATACCCATAGCTTAAATCGAAGATCGTGATATTAAGAAAGTCATAGAATGATGTTAAACTTTTATGAAGGCAATGGAACTACAAAATGGAGTTATTTGTAAGATTTCTTATATGTAATGTATACTATATTAGTGTTTTAGAAATTTCAAGAAGTGTATTTATTTTGACTTGAAGACAATAGAGGGATATGCCCCTAAGAATTGTAATTTACTATGTTTATATTAAGTATTCTTCTTGCCTTGTTACTTAATTATTATCAATGTAAATTGCGCTACTTTGATGCATTCCTTTGGTTGTGATGTACGACTTGTACATGATATGAAAGCCTTCACGTGACTGAGGTAGTCATTCCTAAGCTTTAGTATTATGTATGATGGATTGCAATGTTTAGGATACCCCTTGAGGCGTGACACATGAACATTAAGAAAATCTAATGCAAATTTGATATGTAATTTTAAGATCATTTAGCAATCAATGTTCCATATTAGAATATATAGGGAACTTCTATGGCACCATTTAGTCAATCTTTTTACCATTAATATAAATATAATAATTGATATATTAAGTATTTTATAATGTGTAAACTACTAAATGAATGATAGATCCGGTTCTGTTAAAAAACAATTCTGAAGCATAGAATTTCGGAAGATTAAATGCACAACTAAAAAAAGGGAATCATGAAATTTAAAAACTTTTAATTTTAATCACATAATCTACCGTTATGTGAAGGAGGTCCTTTACCATGTGAGAAACGTACATATTGGTATACTGTGAAATGACTGATAAAAAGATGGATATAGCTGGTAGTTACCATAAACCCCTCTTAAATTCACGCAACTTGCCCTACATATGTAGAATTCCTGAATGAGACAACCCATCTCTATTTTAAAAGTATGTAACGTTAGCTTTGGTAATAACAGAAACAAAAAAGAAAAAAAAAAAAGAAAAAGAAAATAGACGGTTAATATTCTTCACAAGATAAACCTGCATTAAGTCCAGGCTGTCGTACTTTTTTTATTTGTAGAACAACGGTTTATTGTTCAGATAAGCATCACATGAACAGCACTTCCTGGAATGGAAGGTCTTGATCATTCAGTCTTATCTAAAAATTTAAAACAACTTATAATATTGTTATAATATTATCTTCTTTCTTATAAGTTATGACAATATTTTATAAGATAAACCAAAAATATATATATATATTGAGAAGATAAGAACATTCCCATGCATCAAGGCCACCTATTGGTACTCAGGCACATAGAAGAAATTTGATGCCTCCATTTAAGGCTGTTCATTAAACTAAACTAAATCGGAAAATGTGATTTTTTTATATTTCGATTAAGTTTGCGGTTCGGTTCAAGAAAAATCTAAACGGTTACAGTTCAAATCGAGGAGTTGAACCAAACCAAACAATTTGAACTCAAGCTGAACTACTTCACATTTATAACTCTTAAACACTAGATATTATGATCACATATAGCATTTCATTCTAATATCACATATCTATATAGTAGGTTAGAGTAAACTTGAAATGAAATCAGAATTCTAAATTTTAGTAACATTATTACATTTAGATGCATCTTTGCAATAGAATTGAACAATATTTCAATTTATAGATTTATTAGGAGAAAATATAATTCTATTATAATTTATGAAATGTATATTAGATTTATAATCACATTAATGTTATTTATAAATATAAATATGTGATATATATTTTGTATTATATATTTTACATAATATATCGTTAAATGTATTATATGTCTAATAATATTAAACAAACAATCTTTTTGTCGTCTCAAAATTTTCATAGTATGTTTTCCCATTCTATTAATTTTAAATTCTTCTTACAACAAGTAGACATGCATCAAATTAAAATAAAGTATTATAATTGGGTTTAAAAATACAAAGTCATTTAATTAGTATAACGAAAATTTAAATATGCTAGAAGGGAAAAATATTATAAAATAACCATGAAATTAATGCAAAATAATGATTTTCCTTAATTAGTGTTATAGATTTATTAAAATTATATGTTACTTTAAATTCACATTAAAAATAGTTTGAGGACCGGATAATATTTATATATTAAATACATGATCTGATATAATTATAAGTAACTTTAATTCTTGCACAATATTCTTCAATTTAAATATCTTTTTTTTTTCTTAGAACTCAAATTACTATTAAAAATATTTATTAGAACTAAATGTTTTTAATAGTAGTTCGAACCGAACTGAACCAAACTGAATTATATTTGAAGTAGTTCGGTTCAAAACCCTGAATCGTTAAAAGTGATTTAGTTCGATTCGACTACTATATCGAATCAAATTGAACCATAAATACCCTTACTCCATCCCCTCCTTCGACCTGATACATATATAAATATATATGTTAAAATATATTATTAGGTAGTGCAAAATAATTATAGGAACCGTTTCACTATTTTTAAGGCAAGTAAGATCATCATAAAATATGGATGTATTCACTATGTCCAAATACTTCTACATAAAGATATTAAGTTGCTTAATTATGACAAGTCTTTCATTAATAATTCATGTAATTTACACTGTATGCATAGAATCAACGAATGAACCAAAACATCTATTACATCTGTATCATTATATAACACGCAGCAAGTTATTGTTCTTCACATGATAAGAATAACACTAGAATAAAAGGTTAAATTGATAATAGAGCAATCCGGAGTTCAGGAATTGCCTCACAGAAGAAACAATAATAATAATAATAATAATGGCCTCAGTTTTTTAGCACCAAGTTTGGTTTGTGGGAAAGAACTTGGAATAAAATTGTAATTTCGAATTTTATTTTGGGTAAATTTTTAAAAATCAAAATCGCAATTACTGGTAATCGACAATTTTAGCATTGAGGGGAAACTCAATGCCATTGGTAGAATCGTAATTACATTCCGTCCTCATTAATGATTATTACTACAATTATCCTTTTTTATACTTTAACATATATTTTTTAATCATGTTTACCACTAAGGGTGTTTTTCCTAAGGGTTAATATAAAAAATGATACATAAACTTTCGCAAAATGTTAAATCGAGTACCTTAAATTTGGTTTTGAACAATTTAATACCTGAAACGTACATTTTTCTAATCTGATTGAACTTGCTTCATGTAGAAAAAATGTACGTGAAAACTTGCTTCAGGTATAAAAATGTTCAAAACCAAACTTCATATAGGAAAAATATGTGCGAAAACTTGCTTCAGCTATCAAATTATTCAAAACCAAATGTTAGGTACTTGATAAAATATTTTGCGAAAGTTTAATTACAAATTTTTACATTATCCTTTAATAAATGGCATTTTATTTTGATGAATGTGTCTAAACAAATAAATTGATTTTATTATTCTATGTTCAATTTCTCCTGTTCCAATTTATTATATTCCAAATGATTTGTTTGTACCAAATGTGTGACATAAGGAGAAAAGAAAGGATTTTTCTTTTTCCCTTTTGCCAACGGAATGAAAGGAGATTGAATGCATACATTTTAAAGTGTAAATGTCACATTTTTGAATTTGAAATTTACATATTTTCATAATTAATTCTATAAATTTGGTTTATTTTTACAATTAACAATTTAAATCGTTAAGTATTGTAAATCACTATAAAAATTTATCCTATCAGAATCAATGCTTTAATTTCAATATTTAATTTTAAGAATAGACTAATGCCAATCGTGACACATATCCTCTATCTACAACCAACTTTATAGATATTCAAGTAATGATAAGAGTGGTTGGTAACACGCCCTCGCACAAAAAGTACTATAGTTTCATATCCCCTTGCTGCATTAATTAACTCTCAAGATATTTTATCAAATTTACCTGTAAAAACCTGTACAAACGTAGATAATTTGCTTTGTCTAGAGAAGTGGAGAAAAATTAAAAATTTATCGCAACACTTATAGGTTCAATTCTTGAAGAACTATCTTACTTTTTTCTTTTTCTTCTTTTTTTATCGGTTTCAATCTACCAACGCCCTTTTTTCTATCTTTCATTCTTTTTTTTTCCTCTTTTTAGGGCTACTATTCTCTTCCATAATTGACTGGGAAATTTGATCCAAATACAAGCAACATTCTCCTGAGTTTTTTCAAAGTTTGATTGGAAAAGTTTGACATTCCCTTACAATGTCAAACTAAAAAATATTGTTAAAAGATAATAGGGAAAATTCAAACGTAATTACATCATACTGTCTTAAACTATTGGTCAAGCAATAAATCCTAAAATTTTACGGGATAAAATTTTCTTTTTCCCGTTTTGTTTGTGGTATAATTTTAGAAGAGGATTTGATCTTATTCCTGTACGATCCCTATAAGTAAATAGTGTTTATCCCTATAGTCTTGACAAAAATATGACTCCTTTTCCTCATAATTTTTTAAAATATGCCAATAATCCCGAATATCTCCTCATAACTGCCAATAAATATATCTGTAAAAGTTATCAGGATTTGTTGGTAGTTAGGGATCAATATGTACATATAAGTTTAAAAGAAAAAAAAGTCACATTTGGAAATATGAAGAGGTGTGTACACACTTACTCTAGTTAAAGGGGTGTATTTGAATTTTGCTAAAAAATTTAACTGATGTGCTTATCTTCGTAAATAAGTATATTAATTTTTTAACAGTAGCATTTAGTAACAAAAAAGGAATTGATAAACTAATCTTGTAGAATATTTTATAGCCGTATAAAATTCCTCATTCTTAAAAGCATTAAAGAAATCTTTTTTTAGACAACGTCAAAGTATTATTATGATTAGTTTTATTTGTGAAAGTTGTCTCGATTATAAAAGAAATATTTTGGTTAAGTTTCTTAAAGATAATAATCTTAGCAAGCATGATTTCAATAGTCTAAAAATGTTCTTTAAGCATCAAATGTTAACGAAATTTTCAAAGGTGAGTATCTATAATGTATTGAAAACTAGAGAGTGCATATAGGTAGTGACTCCACCACCCCTTTTTCTTAGCTGTCTCGTTTATTCTAAGTTAAGGAAAATGTGTCAACATACCTTATCCTTCTTTACTTTCAAAATACGTTTAAAATATTTAATTTCAAGCCTTGTTTGGTTCATTTATTATATTAGATGTTTTCAAATAAAACTTCTTCTAGCCATTTGAGAATTTCAAACATCTTCTAGTATTCCAGAAATTTTGATTCGTAGGAATTTCAAACGTCTTCTGGAACAAGCTTGACTTTGCCTATATATTGGAGTTTAGTTAAATTGGAGATATGTGTTAATAATTGCAATCAATTGTGTTTGAGAAAAATAAGCTTTTAAGTTTGTAACTAACAATAGCACTTGTTGGAATTTTCAACTACATGTTTATGTTTGCATTGGAGAGCTTAGTGTCTCTTGTGCAATAAGTTTTTCATTCTAAATAGAGATTTTGGCTACTAGCTACAATTTTGAGAAGTTAAAGCGTTTTGTAACAAGCTTGTTAAAAGGGTTAGACTAAAGGACAGTTGGCATGACTCATGAGAATCCACAAAAGATACTTCACATAATAGAGTAAATGTTACGAATGATACTTGAATTTTGAGAAAATATATAATTAAATACCCAAAATTTCAAATTAATTAATTTAATAACTAAAAGAACTTTTCATGTACGCTAACCAATATTACTGAAATACTGTTTGTGTACATAAAATTTTTTTTTTTTACGTACTAGTATTCTATTTGTTTCATTATATTTTGGTCATTTTTGTATCATATTTTTGTCATTTTCAAACAAATGTATGTCAAGAAATAGATATCGAGGAAAAACTGACAGTTTTACTTATAAACAGACCAAATAAATATGATACAGATACGATATAAATATAATACAGATAAGTTACAAATACAAATCTAACAATCTAAACAGACCCTAAATTGATCTATTTCAAAGTTTAGGTACCCAATAACATATTTTCCAAAGTTTATTCATGACATTAACCTAACAGAAAATTCAACCATGAGAAACCACAAAGAGCACTTAACACAGAATCTAATCATTAGTCATGCTTGAGGTATGGTGGAAAGGTCTGCTCTAAGTGAGTTGGGAAGACATGCATTGATAGATTGATTTTTAGGAAGCACTAGTGAATGGGGATATCACTTTTTCTTTTTTGTTCTTTTTTTTTTTCATTATACGCATTCTATATGTATATAAAGATTCTTAATGCATAATGCCCATAGCTAAGTCTTGAGCTATTAATTAAATTATTTTAAAAGAGTATAGTGAAATGATCTCAACATTACCCATAAATTTCAAAATTCAAATACAATAGCCAGAAAAATAATTATGAATTTAAATTGAATGGACAAATTTATAGTAGGTTAATTAAATGCAAAAATTGAGGTTAGTTTAATTAAAGGTTCTAGGTTATCAAAAGCCACCAAATAAAATCTAGTAGAGATAGGGGGGTTGAGATCGTGCCATGTGGCTAAATAGAAACCCCACAATCCCTAGACCCTATCCTACTAGCCCCCACATAAATACTTATATTTTTTCTGCCTTTACTTTTCAAGAAACCTAGTAAAACCCTAAGGTGAGAATCCCTAGATCCTAGCCTCCACTTCATGTTAATTAAGTTAGACTAAAGAAGGATTAACACTGATCAGCTAAGACTATATATTTCATCACAGAAAATGTGCATAATGGAGGCGAACTAGGAGAAGAAGAAGATCAAGAAATTCAGAGAAATTCATAACAAAGTGAGTTTGGGTATTTCAAGTATTAAAATGCAAACATTATAAAGTTTTAGATGAAATTTCTCACATGGGGATGTTGGTATAAAACGAAGGTAGTAAGAAAATTGATTTTTGGAGTGTTTTAAGCCTTAGAATACCTTTTGCAGTTGCAACAACAACAAGGTAAGACCTAAACTCAACTTTTTGTGTTATGAAGATATGATAATAAGGAAATAAGACAAATCTAATAATATAAGAATAAAGGATGAACATGCCTTAAGTTAAAATTCTCCTAAAGATTAATCTTGAGATGAAATGAATATTGTTATTTTAAAACTATGGATAGAATCATAGAATGGATAGGAGGTTTGATGTTAAAGATGTTGAATGAACGTTTGTACATGAAAGTTTTGAAAATTTCAAAAGAACCATGATAAATTTGGTGGTTACTATCAATACTAGGTGTTTTAAGCTTTCAACTTTGAATCATCATGTATTAACAAATGAGAGATGCAAATAGATGAGACTGGGCATGAACACAATCATTATATACCGTTAAGATTACCAAAAGTTGTTCAAAAACATGTTTCTAACAAAATATCAAGTTTGACACAAAATTCACAAACCTAGAAAAACACAGCGAGTATACAAAGTTATGTACCTACCTACACTTCTCTCTAACCAGCAAAAACTCAAGGAGACACGTTTTCTAGAAAAACATAACAAGTACATGAGATAGTGTACCTGCGCATGCTTCTTACTATCTTCAAAACTAAAAAAATTGAGTTTCCATAGAAAAACACGGCAAATACACGAGGTCATGTACCTACCCATGCTTCTCTTTGGTCTTAAAATGTCATGAAACCCAGAATCATATGAGGAGATACATATACCATGTTCTCCTCATGCTTCTTTTTTATCTAAACATCCTTCAATCATAGAACAACATAGGGGATACATGAGTTTGTGTACCTTTCTGACCTTCAAATATAGGAAGAACACATTACAAACACGACTAACACATCTAGTTGTGTAAAGGAACATGGGGGGATATATTTTTCTGTCTAGCCATGTTCTTTTCCAGCCCCTTAATCCTTCTACAATCATTGTCCAAATCGCACGAAACTTAATCCAATTCCTTACTTAGACTTAAATAGCCCTCTAAACAAGATCTCTAAGCAAAGTGGTTAAGTCAAAGTGACCTAGATATAACAAATGATACAAGAGGATTGAAGATAATTAATCATGAGTTGATTTTAAATTCAATTATGAACATTTATTGGACATCAAGTTTGGAAAAGAATAACAAGCTCGAACTGACTAACAAGTACGCAATAATTGTGTGTTGCTTGCTAAAGTAGTATTAATAATCGAACTAACAATTTAAATGCGGCTTAATTAAGTGTTGGTTGCTGCTTGGCTGTGTACTTCAGGAGTGGCACATTCGGATTAGGTCGCGAGCTTCATTACAACTTCAAGATGAGGTGGTAGTTTATGCGCTTAATCCTTCATGAATGCATGGTTGGGCTCGAAGGGTAGTTGATAGGGAAATTTCTAAGATCGGGCAACTAACTAGGAGCAGATAAGAAGTTCTAACAAGTTATACGACATATTTGACCCTGTGTAAATTGTTACAATGGGCCATACTTGTTGATGGTAGTCTATGAAGGAATGACTTGACAAGACTATTTCCTTATTTCCTTTTCTAGTAAGTTTTGGGGACATATCAAACCCCATTCTTCGGTGTTTGATCAACTAAGGGAATCTTACCCTTTTGTTTGGTAGGAATTATGAGTACCCTTGTGTGGTATTTTTGGGATGCTGGGAATACTTGCTTGCTGACTTTATAACTTAATTAAACTTAATTTATGCTTATTATATTAGCTTAGGAGTGGATGACATGATGTATGTGATTAGTTACTGTGTAGTGCGTTTCGCTGCTCACTTTTAACTATTTTGGCGTCAAGTATCAAGAATGATCACTACCTGGGCCTTCATTATGACTCCATGGGTTTCAGGACTGAAAAGTTTGGAGAGTAACATAGACAAGTAGAGGGCCACATGGAATTTTAGAAAACTATGTGAATGTTTATGTCTCTTATATTAATGGATTATTGTAAACTTCAAGCTATTTTACTACTTTTGGGCAGTATACCAAACTTTGTAATCAAATTGAGCCTCATTCCCCTTTTATAACTGTTGTCTTAAACTATTTTAGACTCTATTTTTTTTCGTTTTACTCTCTTAGAGGGCTTTTCTACATGTTTGTATAAAAGTTTTTAAATTGTTAGCAAATCATCAATCGATGCATTATGGTCTTACAAAAGAATCTAATCATGATTTCACAACTAATACTTGATCAGCAAGCCACCCAGTTAACGAAAGCCTTGCATGTGTTGCTTGGAGCAATGTGTTTTGGTGAAGCAATTATGCCCTTAATCGCCTTAAGGGCTAGGTCATTTCACTTATGTAAGCCCCAGAAAATTTCACTAAGTAATTCCAAAATAAATATCGAAAATAAACTCTAAAAATGAATCCAAATTAAAACCGAACTTTAACTAGTCTTAAATTACGAACGAATCCAAAAATTTCTTAATCTTGAGAAAATGAGATTCCTTAAAAATAAAATAAGAACTCAACGGTCTTGAAATTCAAAACCACTACATATGACAAATTCTGTACTTAACACTGACTTGTAAAATCAGGTAATATAGAACTCAAAAATAAATTATTAAAAAGAAAATAATGATTAACCTTTAGAAATAAAACCTAATTCAAGAATTCCGAAAACGTTAAGAGATATTAAATACTTACAAAAATAAAAATTTAAAATAAATTTCCCACACTAAACGTGATGTAAAAGTAAACCCTCAGTTTCTAAATTGGCAAAGATCTAAACCGGAAAATCACCGGGAACCCTAAATGGAATATAGTAGTTCATGTAGACCCCTAATTTTTTAGAGTAATATCAAGTTCAAACCCTAAACCAGAAAGTCAATTGAAAACCTAAGCCAACAATTCTCAGGAAACCCTAGTAGTTTAGATCCGGCAATCCCGTATTCCTAAATCAAGGAGTCGAAATATGAGTATAAGGTGTAGCATGGTTTGTCATAATACTAGGATGCTTTAAAAGATAAGATTAGAGAATTTTCAATCTATTTCGAACCCGATCGGGTACAAACTTCGAAAAGCGTGCCTCCGGGGCTCGAAATATTAAATATATGATATTAGTACCATTAGACTCGTAATTTTATAAGATTTTCAAATATATCAATTATATAATTTTTCGGGTTATAAAAGTTACAATTATAACATTTTTATCGTATTTTCATTACTACTGGTACTTTAAATATCTTATCTACGTTTTGATTCTTCTATACTATTCACAAGTACAACTACCCATAACCTATTTTGTACATCCTTACACGCTACTCTTACAATTTCATCATTTTCCTTACAATTTACTTTTCCAATATAACTTTATTACTTAAATTACTTAATTAATTTCAAAACTTACACAACACAACTCATTTTCTCTCTCTCTCCCCAAGGGGTTGCGCTACCCTCTCCCTCTTTCCCTCTCTCCAATTTGTTTTATCTTCTTTTGTTTAAACAAAGCAAACCCTAATCCATTTCTCTATATATACCTTTTTATACCGACTTCTTTCCACTTTCTTTCTTTCTTTCTTTCTTCTTCTTCTCTTTAGAAAATTTTGCAAAAACTCTCTCCTCTCCCTCTCTCAAAACCGTAACACACATACACACACACTTTGTTTTTCTTTCAAATTTCTTACTCCACACAACCAATAGGTAATAGATCTATACCTTAGTATCTTAAAAACATCTAATGGCAAGTTCATTCATGTGTGATTCCATATAAAAATCCCCATGAGCTTCAAGCTAGGGATATGGAAATACTTGAACATGAGATCATTACGATCACAATGTTTTAGATCTTGTTATTTGAAGTTATTTTGCTATTTTCTTGTTTTATTTTCAAGCTATGTTGTTGCTGCTAATGATTTGTGCATATATTCATTATTCACGTAACCATCATAGTGTTCATGCATTTATAACTAGCATAGTAAACTAGATTAGTGTTTTGAGTTTAAATATTAGACTTTTGTTTTATGTTCATAAATAACTTGTAGTAGTATAAAGATAATAGGAAAGTTTTAGAAAGCTCAAGATCTATTTTATTTTCAACAAAAAATCATTTTTGAAAATTCGGATAAAAAAGGAACCATATTTAGAAAAGCTATTTTTCAACTTCAAAATGTGTATTTTTCATTTAAAATGAAGGGCTTAGGAAATAGATATCATAAATGAATATTCTTGATGAGTAAAGTTTAGATTTATAAGTTTATAGTTTACTACCATGGATTTGTTTTATATTTATGATTATAGAAAGTGTAGATCTTGGTTTTGAACTTAAACAAAAATGGTGAAATTCGTATCTAGGCAAGACCTATTTTTAAAACCCACTTTTCAAATGTCAAAATGAAATTTTTACTTGAGATAATGAAGGCTTAATGTATATATATCATCAAGACTTCATTTTTTATGGTTCAAAGATGATTTTTAAAGATTAGTTTTCATAACAAAGCCCTATTTTCGGATTTAGGCCGAGGCATAGTTTAAAAACATGTTTTCCAACAAAAAAAATGAAGCTTTTATTCAAGATATGGAAGGCTCTTAAGATAGGATATGTAAGGGACGAATTTTCATAAGTTTAGATGGATTTTATCAAAAGATATTCCCAAAAATAAATTTTGTAAATTCAGATCTCAACCAAGACCATTTTCGAAAACCCATTTTTCAACACCAAAATGAAGGATTTGTTGAAAAAATAAAAGGCTTATGGAATAGGTATCAATAGGAGATGTTTTTGATAAGTAAATGGTAGATATACTAATAGAGATTCTCAATATAGGAAGAGATTACAAAATATAAAATTTGAGTTTTATTTTAACCTTGTGAAATTCAGATGGTTTCAAGACCATGCCATAAAAACTCTTTTATCAATTCCAAAACTTGAGTTTTATATGAAAAATGAAGAGTATAGGTCATAGATATCATCAAGTAAAGATTTTTATAAGTTGAGATGGGATTTGCTAAGAAAAACATGTAGAACAAGGAGTAGAAATAAAGTAGGAAAATTTGAATTGTTGTCATTTTAAGAAATTCGTAATAATGGAGTATTGGTATGAAAACCCATACTTTTAAAACTCAAAATAAAAGTTTTATTAAAGAAATGAAGTGCTTAGTGACTAGGTATGGTTAAGCCTTAAGTTTCTAAGTATCAAATGAGTTTTCTTAAAGGAATCACCACAAAAACAATTTTTACAAAATTTGGATTTTGAGATGAACCATATTTAAAAACATGTTTACAAATTGTAAAATGAGAATTTTTATTGAAAAACAAAGGCCTTAAGGAATATACATAATATGGACTTTATTTTAACAAAAATAAATAAATTTTATCAAGGAATTTTTCTAAAAACAAGTGGGGATTATCAAGAATACAAGATTAGTTTTTCTAAGTTGATTTTTCATAAAGTCTTATAAGGAAAAAGTTTTCTAAAAATTTCTTTTATTAAATATCATCAAAGAAATGTACATATACATCTCATGACATATCATTCATGATAGTAACTTGTTCATATTACATGAATACTTTCTTTGGATAGTAGAAACTTCATGAACTTTTACAAGATCAATTTTTCCATTTAGTTTTCGCTACTGATATGATCTGGTCAGATCTTTTCGAAGCTTCAAAGTTTTCAAAACTTAAATATGATATTATAATGAGAAAGATCTTTCAAAGTAGATAGAAATCGGTATATAATTTGCTAAATTTCGAGTTAAAACGACCAAGTTATGACCATTTTAAGTTGGAATTCCCGCGTAGGATGAGAATTACGAATTTACTAGTTTTGTTAAATAGTTTGGATTAGTTAAGTGATGAAATACTTATTAGGGTATTTCTTCCTTTTTAGGTGACCCCAAAATCGACAATTCCCTACCACCGGATTACTTTTACTAAGAGACCTGTGATCTAATGGCCAAGTGAGTTTTCCTCTTATTTTGTTACCTTGTTTGTGCTTGTAGCTAGTTGCATTAGAATTATAAGAACAAGATAAAAACCGATATGAATGGGATGGGATAGATGATGAGACTTTGATGTATGCATGCCAAAGAATACTAAAGTATATCGAAACCATGATTTGATTGGGTAACTGCACTGTTCATATTATTTCTGTTTATGTGTATGATATTGGTTAGTCACTCTAAAGAATGTATGAATAATTTAACCTAAGAAAAAAAAAATTAGTCATGCATCGCATTGAACATATTGCATTTGGTAGCGTGCTACTCCTATTTAGGTCGATTGGTATGGTCCGAGGACTCGTTTGGATAATGAGACCCGGTATTAGAGCTCATTCATAGGGAACTAAGGTGCACTAGGGATGCATTCCATGTGTGAGCGTAGCCGAGTCGAGTGCTATGAGCCTGGGGGCTTCGGGGACTAGCAGTGGTCGTGTAGACTTTCAATACCATCCTTAACCCTTGATACGGATGGCATAAATTCGTTATGTGTATGGGTTTTGGATACCTATACATAATTGTCTGCTCATGTGTTTGTTCATGCATACCATATGAATGATTTATAACTTTCTTGTTATGGTATGGAATTAAGGGAATTCTCACTAAGCTAGTGTAGCTTATATCCTAATAGATATTTGATTAAATAAGTTAACTCAAGAATGCTACCTGGGGACCGAGATAGTTGGAGCCAAAATATGATTTCAAGATTTCGATGGGAAGTAAGAATACTTGAAGATATTAGCTAGGTTTTATAAATTGCTTTGTAATAGTTTTATATAGTGAAATCTTTTGATGGATTGTATTTGAAGTATAGTGAATTGTATTTCCTTTACATTGTTACTCAAGTTGTATCAATATAAAATGTATCACTCCAATGTATCTCCTCCATGTGTTAGACGCCTTGTACATAGTATGGAAGCCTTCACGTGACTGAGGCGGTCATTCCTAGGCTTTAATATTGTGTACAGCGGACTACCATGTTTAGGGCACCCTTCAGGACGTGACAACTTAGTATGGTGAACCTTATTTAGTAGAGGTAGTCCAATAGGGTTAGGCAGGATTTGTATAATAACTAAGATATTGTAATGTAAAACCTAAGGAACACTTAGGATAAAAAAAGTTGAATGGGGGGGGGGGGGGGGGGGGTGGGGAAAGGGAAGGAGGAGGGGTTGAATTGTGTTTATCAACTAATTTTTCCCCTTTTTCAACTTTTGGTGCTCCATTATTGCAATTCAACAAATAAATTGCAATGAATAATAGAAACAAGGAAAGAGAAAACAAGCTTAGACTTTAACGTAGAGCTCGATATACACCCTTGTCTTGACGGTCTACACAAGTGCCTCCCAATAGAGGACTTCACACACATTTAATTCACAAACAAAACAATGCTTTAATGGAGTTAAAACACAATCACATATGAGTTGTATCTTTACAAATAATTCACTCACACTATGTATAACTCAAATCACTCACAAAACACCTGATAAACTATGGTATAGTGCTTTACAATAGATAGCCAAATGAAACTAAATGGCACCAGCACCACGCTTTATCTCTCTATCTCACAATATAAAGCAAATTAAGCATACAAAAGGATTTTTACTTTAGAAAGTGACAAGAGATCAATTTTAATATTTATGGCTTAACTATCTCATTAAAGATACTCAAAGTCCTCTACTTATATCTTCTTCAATACGAATGGTTGTTAGACATTTGTTCCCAAAAAATAAGCATTGCATTTAATGTGTCAACGATTATTCTTTTTGTCACTTGGCATCTAGATGCTGCATGCTTAGCATTCGGATGATAATCACAAAATAGACATTAAGATCATCTAGTGTCTAGACAACATACCTTTGTGTCCGAACACTAACCCACTACAACATGATAAAAAACATTTAGATAATGTGAATCATGTCTGGACGTTAGCTCCATTTCACATGATCAATCTTTTGATCATGTTTAGTGTCTAGATGCCATATCCTTAGCATCTAGACGCTAACTCAAGTTAAATCACATGATAGCACATACATAAAAGCCATATAACAAGTACAAACACTCTCAAATTAAATCACATGTTTTTTTTTCTAATTAAGTATAACTAAGTCTAATCAAATGGGAAATTGTGCAATCCATTTCCTCATCAAAATATGCACTGAATCCGTGATTTAACATGTAGTAATTTGGATCATCATCTATGAAGGCATCTTGTATGTTAAAGGGTTCTCCCTTCATATATAAATTATCTAATATATTTGAGTTGATTTCATCTCTTACATGGTTTCTCTTTATAATTTTTTCCCTTTGGTTAGCATAAGTTTGAATACTTTAACGGAGAGATTGACTTAGCCACTTAATAGAATGTTTGAAGAGTCTAAGTGTTGTGCATGTTGGTGTTGAAAACATTCCACACATGACAAATGCAAGGAAAGCTAGTTGTATGGATATAATAAGTGATTTTTGGATTGTGTACTTTTGAAAATGCATTAACCTTGATTGTGTTATTGCAATATTTTTGCAAGTAGACCTTGTATTTTATCGGTGTAAACACTCATGGGGTGCTTCTTAATTCTCTCATGACCAATAGTTAATGAAACTTGTAAAACTTTGTGATCTTTGGGTTTAAAACTAATTCATGGTGCAAAATCATGCCATCTTAAAAGGGCCTCAAATTTATCAATTGGGAGATTGGATAACATGCTACGAATGATTTCTTTATTATTGATTTTTCATGTACGTTTGAGATGATGTTTTGGTAGAGATGCCAAACATACAAGCTTGTGTCATACCTGACCTTAAACCTAGAGAATTATTGTCACGCCCCAAGGTGCCCTAATAGTAGTAAACAAGCTACATTTGAATACTATCACTAGTTAACCTTCAGAGAATGACATATTTTCAAACAACAGGATCTTTTAGTTGCTTTGATAAGAAATGACAAATACATGTAAACCATAAATTAGTAAATAACTATCATCTTAGTGCTTGAATATAATAATACAAACCATACTGTCTCTCTAAAAAGTCTTTAAATACATAACTAATAGTTTAAATACTAACTAACTTAGATTAAAAATAAAAGTGAGAAACTTATCCCATAATCTCCCATGAACTTCTAGTCTTGAAGTTCTTACCAGAACTAAATTCTTGGAAGTGACAAGCCATGGCCTAAATGTAAACCTAAAAGGACTGTTGGAGTGTGAGCGAAACCACGGGTTTAGTGAATAACCAAAACTTACCACATATCAAACAAGTTTATTAACAATCATATGAAATGCATCAATCAAGCATATGCACAAATACAAGCTTATATAACCTGAAATCCAAAGCACGATGAAGATTTACGCCCACTCATCGAGGTTGAAGGAATACAATACTATGACCTACCTACTCAGGAGAAACTAAGCATATAGGAAAACAACAATACTCACTTTAATTATCACTTTAAATTTACCATATCTTTAATGCTCATTTCCTATTTCTAGCTTTAGAAACTCCAATAAGTGTTAGTCATTTCAAAGCGATACCATAAGTAGCATCTTTCATTTACCATTTAGTTCCTATGGTACCGACAGAGCAAAGGTAATCTTGTGTAGAAGTAATAGCCTTTGCCTAGAGAAATTAAGCATTACCAGAGATCCGGAACACTAACACGTTGATGAAGAAGGTGTTATGAGATTCAAAGGAAGGTTTTATGTGTCAGAACAAGGAGAACTGAAGAAGGAATTATTAAAAGAGGTGCACTACTCTAGTTATTCCATACATCTTGGAGGGAAAAAGATGTATCAGGATTTAAAGAAGTTATATTGGTGGCATAACTTGAAGAAGGAGATAGCAGAGTATGTTTCTAAGTGCTATACATGTTAGTTGATTAATTGAGAATAAGAGAATAGTTGGTGAATTGAAGCCTTTGCCAATACCTCAATAAAAGTGGGAACATATAACTATGGACTTTGTTTCTACTCTACCTAGAACCAGAGAAAGATTTGATTTGGTATGAGTCATTGTTGATAGATTTACTGAAGTAGCTCACTTTATACTGATCAAAATTAGGTGTACCATGGAAAGTTCAGCAAAGGCGTACATCAAGGAAATAGTAAGATTATATGGAATACCAGTAACCATTATGTCAAACAGGGATACCAGATTTGTTGGAAATTCTGGAAAAGTCCGCATCAAGCTTTAGACACCAAAGTTGTTTTCAGCACAGCCTATCATCCTTAGGCAGAAGGACAATCTTAAAGGACCATTCAGATTTTGGAAGACATGTTAAGAGCATTTTTTTTTTTATTTCAAGGGTCATTGGGACGAGCATTTGCCATTAGTAGAGTTTGCTTACAACAACAGCTATCAAGCATCAATTGGGATGCCTCTATATGAAGTTCTGTATGGTAGGAAGTGTAGATCAACAATCCATTGGGATGAAGTGAGTGATAGATAGGTTTTGGGGCTAGAATTGGTGTAGGATATTATTGTCAAGTTAATCAGACAAAGGTTACAAGCCACCCAAAGTCGTCAGAAAATTTATGTTGATAAGCGAAGAAGACCCTAGAATTTCAAGTGCTAGAGCATGTTCTGTTGAAATCTCACCAACAAAAGGTGTGGTCAAATTTAACTTGAAGGGTAAGTTAAATCCTAGATATACTGGACCTTATGAGATTCTGGAAAAAATAAGCGATGTGGCATAGGTGAGCTTTACCGCTTAATTTTGAAGGGATACCTAATGTGTTCCATGTATTTATGCTAAGAAAGTATGTTAAAGGTCCTGAAGAGATAGTAGCTTTGGAACCATTGGATGTGCAACAAAATCTATCTACAATATAAAAGCCAGTGAAGATTGTAAACACCAAAGAAAAGATTTTGAGAAGAAAAGTGATCAAGTATGTAAAGGTAAAGTGGACAAATCAGTCAAAATGGGAAGCTATTTGGGAATTTGAAGAAGAAATGAAGATAAAATACCTTGAGCTTTTCGATAATTCAAGTAACTTTCAAGGATGAAAGTTCTTTTTAGGGGGAAAGAGATGTAATATATAAGTAATGATTTATAAAGAAGAGTATAAGTGTTAAGTGATATAAAATAAGAGGTTAATATAGTAAAAAAATCTAAGTATATTTGTATTTTGATCACAAGATAGATTCATGATGGAAGATGGAAATTTTACATTGAACATTGACTTCAACGCCGCGACGTAGGATTCAACACAGTTGGCATACGTGTTTGTGGCTTAGACAGCATAGTGCTAGTGTTGGATTGAAGAACAATTGATCAGATTTAGGTATGCTACAAGTGTGTAAAGATACGCCACTAGTGTTGGGGTAAATAGCTCAGTTGGTCCAAGGCATGCATAGGTAGGGGAAAGACCCAAGTTCGACTCTCGCCGAACGCAAGAGGGGATTTTTCATTTTGGTGTATGCAACATTCGAATCCCACGCTACATGCTTCATCCCCTCCATCAAAGCCATTCGTCCACCATTGTTAAAGCTTTGGAGCTCCATTCGAACTTGTTTTAAGCTTTTTTTTTTTTTTTTTTTGCTAGGAAGATCAAAAGTTGGGTTTGGGATTTAAATCAAGCTTTTATTGTGTTTTAAATCGAACATTTAGAATCGATTAAAAATTTCATAACCTCCGATCATTCAAGTGTTATAATTGAAACCCCCGACGCTTCGACTCCACAATGGCTATTAATGGCTTCGTTCGCCCCTCCTTCTTCCCCCATATTTCTATAAAAACAACAACCAATTCATCTTCTTCGAGTGAACAAGAGATCAAATCTAAAAAGTCATATTCAAAGAAATTAGAGAGTTAAAAAAAAAAAACTCCCTAGAACCATCGAATCTAATCTCCACCACTTAACTGAACTCTGATAACTACCACACCTGAACCCAACCAGCTTCGAATCCACCACTCATCTTCCCCATCACAAAACCCAATTCAACCCAAACCACCATCCACCACTAAGCTTGTTGAACCTAGATCCAGAATCATCACCTCAGAAACCCAACTCTATCATTAGCCATCTTGACTTCTTCAACCACAACCACCACAAAACCTAGTTCGACTACCATCCATCTCGACGCCACGCTTCAACACAAACTCCACAAAACCAACAACACTTGAACCCTTTAGCCACTTCAACCATCGTGTCTCCCATCGCTACCTCCGAGAACCACTACACGCTCCTGCCCACGACAAAGCGGATTGAACCATATCGTAAAGTCCAATTATTTATTTATTTATTTGTTTAGTTGTTGTTGTTGTTGTTGTTATTGTTGTTGTTGTTGTTAGTATTGCTTTGCTATAGGATATATTATATAGATAAAAAAAAAACTAATATATATAATGTATGAAAAAAGTAGAAAATAGTAAAAAAACAAAAAAAAGGAAAGTAATAATAATAATAATAATAATAATAATAATAATAATAATAATCATAATGTTTGTGTGTATGATATGCATGTTATATTTCTATTAGTATTAATGAATAATATTATGATTAGGTAAATAAAACTTTAGAATATAAGTATAATTAGTAAATAAACAAAGTTTTATGATATATTTTTTAGTAAAATTAACAAATATGCATTTTTGAGATAAATCATTAAAAAAATAGGTTTGTTAGCTTTATTATTATTATTATTATTATTATATCATGTGCTATAATTGTAGTTCACGATTGTTTAGTTAAAGAATTATTTGTTGGAATTCACGAAATGTTTAGCATAATATCTTGTTTTTTATTAACCATGTAAATATCATCTTTCTACCAAAATTAAAAAGTAAAAAATTTTACAAAATCAATAAAAGTTCAGTAAGCCCCAGTTTTCCTAGTAATCAAGTAATCTTCAAAAACCGGAAACCAAAACTCTAAACCGGATTAGTATAAACCTTGTGAGAGAAACCTAGAAACCCTGGATCCGGCTTTCCTTCGATTTCAAATTAAAAAAACTTTCATAAAATAATTTAATGTGTAATATTATTTTAAAGTATATTTCAAACCATAAAAAGTTCTGATTTCGAAAATTTTTCTATTCCGGGCCTTCCCGAAATCCATTATGGAAAAGCGAGCATCGGAACTAGAAATTCAGAAAAATATTCCAAAATACTCTTTAGAACCGAAATTTAATAAGGATTTCAAAAAAATAAGTTTCATAATTTTTCGGGTTATAAAAATTACAGATATAGCATTTTTCTCGTATTTTCTTTACTACTGGTAAAGTAAATATCTTGTTTAATATTCATTACTATTCACAAGTACAACCTACTACACACACAATCCATACCCTGGTTTTACATCCTTACAAACACTCAATTACATTTTCTTTTCCAATGAAAATTTTTCTCTTAACAAATTATTACATTTAATACTTTTTATTACATAAATTACAAATTAAAACAATTTCAACTCTCCCTCTCTCCTCTCCACACTCAAACCGGCGCACACCCCCCCTATTTACCCTTAATTTGTTTTATTTTATCTCCTTTTTATAATTACACAAACCCTAATTCACTTACTATAAATAATCTTTTACTTTTCTCTCTCTTTTATTTACTTCATTTGTCTTCAAAAATTTTCATAACTCTCTCTCTAATTTCCTTGTTGCTGTGAGCCCTCCCCCCCACACACACAAGCTCATTTCTTCTTCATTTTTCATTCGATTCAAGCCTTAGGTGATGAATCCTAACCCTTTTCTACCATTAAATCTTATAATGACAAGATTATTCATGAGTATTTTCACTTTAAGTCCCCATGAGCACTTGCTAGGGACAAGAAAATACTAATACATGAATACCAAGCCATCACAAGAGTGGATCTTGTGTTTAAATGTGTTTTCATCAAATGATCTTCATGTTAACACATATAAAAGTAGAATAAAGTAGAGATCTTGCATAAAAATCCATGTTCATGCTTTCAAACTTCATTTCATGCATCATAAGTAGTAGATCTAGCATCTAGATACTCATATTATACTTGACATTCATGATCTCATGAATATTTTTTATTTTCATGCATTAATGCTCATAAAGGCTTTGTCTTGTGCATATAAATGTTGTAGTTAGTAGAGCTTTAAGTAGATAAGACAAGGAACTTAAAAACAAAAAGTTTTTGTTTGAAATGTTCAAAGAAAAATTCGTATAACTTCAAAGCTATTTTTAAAAACCCTTTTATCAAACCTAAAACTTATGTTTTATATGAAAAATGAAGGTTATAGGTAATATATATCATTTAGTAATGATTTTTATAAGTTGAAATGAGTTTTGATGAGATTAATGTGTAAAACAAAGAGTAGAAGCAATATAGGAAATTTTGAGTTACTACCCAATTTAGGAAATTCGTAATTTTTGATTATTGCCATAAAAACACCTATTTTCCAAGCTCAAAATGAAAGTTTTATTTAGTAAATGAAGTCCTTAAGGTATAGGTATAGTAAAGCTTTAAATTTTAATGCATTAAACAAGTTTTTCTTAAAGGAATCATTCAAAAACTAAATTTCCAAATATTCGAATTTTGGAGTAAACCCTATTTGAACACATGTTTACAAAGTATAAAATGAGAATTTTTATGTAGAAATGAAGGTCTTAAGTAATAGATATAATGAAGACTCAATTCTAACAAAGATAACTAGAAATTCCTAAGAAATAATCCCAAAACACAAGTGAGTTATCAAAGTTTGGAAACTAGTTTTCTTAAAAGTAGTTATTCTTGAAGTCTTGCAAGATAAAGAGTTCTAAAATTTTCTTTTTGTAAACATCATAAAGATCATGCATACATTAAACTCATAACATGCCATTCATGATAGGAAATCATTAATATTGCATGCATAATTGATTTATAAAGTAGAAACATTTCAAACATTTACAAAACTATTTTCGGAATTGAAAAACCGTGACTGATTAGAACTGATCCTATTGTTTCGTGATCCAAACATTTTCAAAACTTGAAAATAATATTAGAATTAGATATATCTTTTGAAGTAGATATAAATCGATATATAATTTGTGAGATTCCGAGTTAAAATGACCAAGTTATGGCCATTTTAAGTCGGGACTTCCGCAAATGATGAGAATTACGAATTTGCTAAGTTTTAATATATAGTTTGGATTAGTTAAGTGATGAAATACTTATTAGGGTATTTCTTCTTTTGAGGTGACCCGGAATTCGACAATTCTCTACCACCGGACTATTATTACTAAGAGACCGGTGATCCATGGCCGAGTGAGTACCACTTCCGATTTCAATTATTATATGTGGTTGTATGATAGTTGCACTAGATACTTGGCAAAGATAAAATGGATATGCATGATGGGGGTGAATGGGAATTATATATGGTTGTTGTTGATATGAGGAATTGAATATAAGAATATCGAAGCTGGGTGATTAATCATTGCTTGTATAGATAAATTAGGATTGACTGTCTGTGATTATTGATTGATCACTTAAAGAATTGGTATAATCGAATATTCGGAATTGGAAATAAATATGAACTTATTCATATCATAATGGGGATGGAGCATTAGCATTTCATGATCCTAAACGGTGTAAAAGTTGGTTAATCATGATCCATAAACAAATAATGGGTTGGTTAATTGTGATCCATAAAACGAATTTATAAGTTCGTTGACCGTGATCCTAAACGGCATACTGAGTAGTACCGCAGGATTCGTTAATCTGCTAACTCGGGATGGGGGGTGCAAGTCTAGCTACATATGATTTTCGGCTAGTCATATGTTTGATAATTTCATGTGTTTGATGCATATCACTTGTTTGATTGATGTGTTATACTTGTGATCTGAAAGTTCTCACTCACTAAGCTAGTGTAGCTTACTTCCCTACAATTTTTATTTATTGCAGTACGAATTCATATGGCTTAGACCGAAACAAGCTACAGCTCAGGTATAGGAGCTAGGCGTTTCCTCTAGAAGTCGTATCCAATTTGTTTAGACTTTCGTAGAAAACCAAGAGACTCTAGATGACTGTAGTAGATCTCTAATTAATATTTTTTTTTTGTAGGGGAATGTCGCTTAGAAATTGTAACTAATTACATATGTGTTTTGATTTATTTTCTAATGCTATTGAATGCTGAATTAAACTCTTTAACTCCATCGGATTGAGTATTTTATTGTCGTAAAGGGACGCCTTACAACTATACAAGACTCTCGAAGGACTTGGGTAGTGATTCGTGAGTCTTATAAGGCATGTGGCGGACTGTTATGTATGGGGTACCCCTATAGGGCGTGACAAGTTCTCTTTTACCCTTTTTCTATATATATATATTTAATATAATATTATATTATAAAAATGTTTTCCTAGCCTATATATCTATTTATCACTTAATTATTTTCTAAAATACCAAAAGTCAAATAAATGGGGTTTTTTTTTTTTCCAAAAAATAGTTTCTTTTAGGAATTTGTCAGAAACAAGAAAGATCAAGATTAGATGTCTTAGGTTTTTTTTTTTTTTTCAAAATTAAAATATCAAAATGGTTAATCACTTAAATTTGGCATATTTCCATAATTAAAAACAAAAAAAAATTAAAAATTTTACAAAAATCAAAACGAACTATGAGGATCTGATTCCGACTAACGGATACGTAGACACCTATGGGGTGGTCACAAAAGAAAAAACTCTTAGGAATTTTCCAAAGAAATAAAAAAAATGTAAATATTTTTGTAAATATATAAGCTCTTTTTCAAAAAAAAGACTAAAAAATTTAAAAAGTTAAAAAATCCAAAATTAACTCCTTTTTTGCCCATATCTTTAGAATTTCTGAAGCCCATCCAAAGCCTAGATAACCATTTAGGTTTTAAAGTGGCAGCCCCTAGACTAATCAATTTCTGGTTTTTCATGTATACCAGTGGTCAAACTAGAAATCAAACCACCCATTTAATTTCTGGTTCACCTTTTTTTGGCTTTAGCTGGTGGTGACTCCAATCAAATAATTTTTCGAAAATCGAGCTTTTTAACTAAACCCTACTAGTTCCTTGTCGAGTGATCTATATCAAATAGGTTGGGTTTGATATGGATCCGAACCTTTAGATGAATAGGAGCAAAATTCGGGCTCGATAGCTTAACGACTCTACTGGAAAAGATTGAAAAATTATCACTGGGCTCGTCTAGGCTTAATGGGCTTAAGAAATGTTAAAATTATGTCAACATAAGCCCATATCCTTGTAAATATTTCGTATGTTTTGTAAATATTTCTAATCTTTCTGTTAGTATTAGGTCTGTTTTGCAGGGAATCCTTGAAGACATATACATTTATATTTTGGGGGGAGGATATTTTATATATATATATATATTTTTTTATTTAAACGAGTCAAACCCAGGCCCATTAGAAACTAAGAAGGAGGGCCATTGTGTAGCCTATGGGCTTATGTGGTTTTACAATTGCCCGATGGTGAATAGGCTCCTGCAGCCCTATTTCAATATAGACTATGACCCGTTCCAAATAGGGATAGTGAGCCTAGAGAATGGGGTGCCCCTAGAACCCACCCTTGATCTATGCAATTTATTTATTTATTTATCTTTATCTTTTAGAAAAATCAGAAATCTTGAAATGGGACCGATTTTCGAAAAAAAAAATGTTAGTAATCGGTCCATTTATGTGTTGTAAATATTAGTTTATATTTTAGGTATTTAAAAAAAAGTTGTAATTTTGATTTTCTTTTATGAAATTCAGTCATGGAAAGTCAAGGAAGCAGTTCTCAACCAACCTGAGTACCTGTGATCCATCTTGATGCTTACTCATTACTCATCAGCATTCTGAAAAAATGGTGCAATAACTTGAGTCAACAACACAAGGATTTCATTATTAAGAAAATTAGCCTAGTCATGTCCCTACTAAAGGTTCAATTAAATTGGAAATTACTTCAGGCTTTGGTTCATTTTTGGAATCCAGACATCTGCCCATTTGAGCTTAATACCAACATATTGGCCCCCATATTAGAAGAATATGCTCAACTCTTGCAGACTACCCCTCTTGAAGAAGGAATTTTTGTTTACAAGCTCAGGGCCCACCCAGCCACAATTTTCAGCAAACTGATCGAAGTTTGAAAAGCCAAACTTATTGTTGCCATGAACCAATCCAAGGGGCAATTCTTGAAAATCTCTTCACTAATTGAGTGGTTTGCTATCTCAATAGGATACAACAAGAACCGTTAGATCTTTTGTGGGGGATTTGAGATGTGGCATTAATATAGGATCAATGCTTACATAGTAGTCGTTTTCGGTGTTTCCTCAAGGAAATTTTAGTGTTCATTATCGGGTAGCTGAATTAGTCTCTCAATTTCTTAATGGCAAGTCTTACATACCTGCACTTCTAACCAAACAAATTAGATCCCTTACTTATATCAGGAAGCACAACCACGGAGTATTACAAGCAACTCCTACACTTTTGATTTTATGGTTTGCCAGTCACCTTGGGAATGACTTCACCAGCAAGGAGTCAAACATTTATATAATTGAAAGCTGTGCTCGTAAGATCATAATCGGTAGCAGTGTTACCTGTTACACTGTAAAGGAACCTTAGTTGTACTATATTGTAAATAGATTTGGTTATTTTACAATACAACTAGTTACTCCAAGAGATGTAACATATATAACAAGATCTTTTGACTTGCTTGATAAGAAATGATGTACATACATAAGTTATACAATAACAAAGAAAATGAACTACACATAAAGTCTGGATAATAATCATTACAGACTAGTTAACTCTTCTTATTGGCTAATAACATAAAACAATTATAAAGTTACTAATATGGAAAATTTTTAATTCTTCTGTCTTTTCCATTTCTTGCTAGCTTTATTCTTACCAGCTCTAACCTCCAGATGGTACTAGCCATGGCCATAAAAGAAGCTTGAAAAATTTGTTAGAGTATGAGCATATCTACAGCTCAGTGAAGTAATCATCACATATTACACATCAAGCATAACAAGCAAGTGCAATGCATCAATCAAATATATGTTCAACTATAAGTCTGGACAACAGAATCTAAACAAGATATAGATTTACGCCCTCATATTGTTTTGTTGAGTTTTATGATTTATAAACCTAATATTTTACTCCTAAACTCGGTTTAACAGGCAAGTGCACTTATCGTTTTAGTAGCATAGAGTAGAGTGTAGGGTCGTCTCCACAAAGAACATTTTCAAGCACTAGTACTACTCTAATCTTCTTATTATCTAGCATATCGATTAAGAGAATTAATTGGATGAAAGCTAATTAATTTAAAATTAAGAATTACACTAAGTTATATGAATAACATGATACACAAAGACATAACACAGCAAACACAATCATATTCATTTATTTCCTTAACATGAACTCACACATATGTTTCTCTACTGATTACTAGCTGCAATAATCCATTAAGCAAGCAAATGTGCTTCTCAGAAGCATTCACATCTAACAAAAAGTGTGTCTACCGAAATCTCTTCCTAATTAACAGCCACTTGAATGTTGCTTTAAGATTAAATTATTTCTGAATTCTCTATACAATTGCAGAAAGTCTCACCATGATATCCTTATCACTATGAGCGACTCACCTAATAAACAAGATTTATTTAATGAAATCATCTCTCGATGTCTTCCATTGAAATCTGGTCAAGAAGGTGTTGCGCTTGCACTACTTCTTGAGATTATTAATTCTATTTACTAGAACTAGATAATTATTAGATCAACTGAACTTTAATGATCAAATTAAAGTTAATCCCATGAATAAAAAATCCTATTCTCTACTCATACATAATGATAGAACAATAAATAAACAATAAAGAAAGAATAAATACAATAGAAGAGAAGAGAGAGTAGAGAAAAGACAACACCCCTTTTACTTAATTTGAATGAAGATTTCGAGTCTTGCACACAACACATGGACGATATGAATCCTTTGACTTTGTAAATCCCCGAATTTTTGGATCCAAATTAAGGCTTAAACCCTAATCGAAAGTCAACCAGATTTCCAGAGTCAACAAAACCCTAGTTTACCGTAATTGCTTAAGTCCGGCATTGCCGTTTTCCCTAGCCCTAGGAAACGAAGTTGGAAAAGTTAGCTATAATAGTTCGTAATAGCTATAGGTTAAATAAAAATATCAGATTGGAGGAATTCGAGTGTCCTTTGAATCCGATCGGACATAGTTCTTGGAAAACGTGTCCGAGAGTCCGGAATAGGAAAATTATTCCGAATATACCGTTAGACTCGTAAAAATATAAGATTTCCAAAAATATCAATTTCGTAATTTTTTGTTAGCTAAAAATATCATATATCGCTTTTGTACGCGTATTTTCTTACTACCGGCATTAAATTGTCATGTCTACTTTTACATTACACTATTTTCTACTATTCTACACTATTCACCTATCTCTACTTTTTCTTACAATCTACTCTTACAAACCATACACCTATTTTTACACATTTTCATTTCCAATACAATTTCACATCTTTCATTTCTTACTTTTAATTAACAAAATAACAAAAATTAAAATTTTTTTCTCCCCCATGCATGGATTTGCGCCGGCCCCCTCCCAATTTCCCTCAAATTGTTTTGTTTTTTATTTATTTAATTAACACAAATTATCTCTCACATTTTCCTATAAATACCCCCTCGTACCTTCACTTCTTTCACACCACTTCTTCACTAAAGTTACTCTCTCAAAAATTCTCTCCAAGAAGTCTCTTACAAGATGGTCCTCTCTTCTTCTTTCTTTTAGGTAATACGCCTTCAAGAAATTCTTATGTTCATCTACTTAGTATGAACTTAGTGTGTGTTTTCTAAAACCATAAAGGTTAAGAAAGCAACAATAGGTTCATACTTTGTTTTTGATCATAATCACAATTCCTTTATGTTCCTTTATGTTTCCTTTATGTTCATAACTATCTAAATATCTATATAGCTATATATATTATTTAGAGCATATAAGCTCATTGTTTTGCAATTTATTTATCTTTCATGCAATTTATTTACTTCATTATTTTTTTATTTCAAGTTGTTTTTAAGACTAGTCATTCTAGTCTTAGACTTGTCCTCATCAAGCCAAAACTTTTTCTTTTCTTTTCAGGACTAGTCTTTTCTTAGTCCTGGGGTACCTTGATGAAGCTAAGGTCCCAATACTTGATTTACTTTCTTATTTACTTAATCTTTCAAGTTATTATGTTCCTTTATATTTCTATAGTTTATGATTCATATTTTTTGTCTCAACAAAAATAAATGAGGAAGTGTTTTCTTAAACTAAAGGTTCTTTTTTAAATAAATATGGAAAATGGATTTCTTAAAAACTGATGAACATGCTTGGAAATGATTTTTCTTAAATAAACAAAAGGTTTTATGAAAATTTATCTTTCATCAAGAATTAGAAATCCTTTTGAAATCATTACAAGAAACAAAAATATCATTTATTACTTTTAAAAAGTTGTTGGAATCTAAGTTTAGAAAATAAAACCACTCCTTAGGAGTTTAAAAGCAATTACAAGAGATTAAATTTAGAAAAAGAATATCCATAACTCAAGATCTTTTCAAAAGAAAAAAATGAATATTCCAACGAAATCTCAAGTTCAAAGTCTTCTAAAAACTTTACTTTTTCATAAATTGAGACAACTCTATTTACTTCATACATTGGTTATGAGTCATTACATATATGTATATACCTTTAAAAAATTTTACAAAATACTTGAAATATTCATCTTTTCAAATGAGCTTTGTTTACAAGAAGGAAAACAAGTTTTTGCAAATTCGTGGCAAATCTGTCGCTGTCTTTTCAGAACCCAAATGACGTAGTTTTATGAAAATAAGCTTAGAAATGCATAGATCTTTTCGAGTAGGTAGAAAACAGTATATTATACGTGAAATTCCGAGTTAAAATGAGCAAGTTATGGCCATTTTAAGTTGGAATTTCCCTTATACGATTTTACCGCGATTTTTACAATCTTCAAGAATAGAAGTTTTATGAAAGACTTATTTTGGGTATTTCATCTTGTTTAGGTGACGAGGGACCCGAGATCGTCTATCCGGAGGACTATTTTGATTAGATCTACCGATATGGAGTGAGTTTTTCCTCTCATCAAGTTACATTTCCTTGTTTTGTGCTTGTAAATAGAAGCACTAGAAATTAAGAGAAAGATAAAATGAACAATTATCATATGACTTGTGATTATGATTGCTTGAATATAAACTAAGAACATCGGAATTTGGTTTGATAAATAATTTGTGATTCTTGTATTGATATGATGAGAATTGTATTGATCACCTCTAACTTGAACTAAATATCTTTGGTTAAATTTATATTGGAATTAATTCATGCATATCATATACATGGGACACATTTGTTTCACTACTTTTCTTCATGTGGGGAAACAAGGAAATGGTAGTGGTGGTTGGTAGGACCCGAAAAGTCTACATGGTGGCTAGTAGGAGCCGAAAGTCTACAGGGCAAGTAGGAGCCAGTAAATCTGCAGATATTGATGGTCGTATAGGCCTGTAACCTCCCAACCCTTGTCATGGAGGGCATTAAATCCATGCCACACTTGATTTCCGGTTAATCATGTGTATCTTGCTTGTTCATATGATTTGTGCATTTTCATATGTTTTGATTAAATACTTGTTTGAATTATGGAAATGTCTTATAGATGGAATTATCTCACTAAGCTAGTCATGCTTATACCCTTATAGTTTTCTATTACAGTATGATTATCTATGGTTGGCCCCAAGAAGCCCCGTATGTCAGGTATGAATGTAAGCTACTAGGAGTTTTTGGAAGAAGTTTATGTATTTTTAGTTTTGAACATAGACTTCTAAGAAAAATCTCTATAGTAGGCTTATGGTAGTTATGTTTATTTTGATATTAGTATAGTTGTACAAAGACTTTAAGGCAGGGGAATGGCCCTAAGATGATGTACTAAATTGTTATTAAATGAAGATCTTATGTTTATCTATTTAAGTTCATGGTTGCTTTTACTATCTATTTAAACGTAATATCCATATGAGTCTCCTACTATCTTGGAAGCACACCTTGCATATGATATCGAAGCTCCTGCATGACTAAGGATTGTTATTCATTAGCTTTAATATTATATACGGCGGACTGCCACGTTTAGGGTACCCTTTGGGGCGTGACAGACTTTGTCAAGTTCTTCAGAAAAATTACAACTTAAACAGATACAATCACTACGAACTAACCCTTTCTGTCCTTGTAGGAGGGAGAGGTTCTATAAAATGTTAGGGTCCTACAATTACAATGAAAGAGATGAGAGGGTATGATAATGTATATCCTTTTTTTTTTTTTTTTTTTTGTTGGAATGGATGTGTGTATTCTATAATCACCTAATTTCTTGAAAAGGCATTGATGAAAATATATGACCTAAAGTAGAAGACATACTGTTTAGTGAAAAGAAATATAGAAGTCGTATTCGTGCCTTTTAAGTTATCGTGCCTCTTTAAGCTTCAAAACACGGGCGACCAAAAGGAAGTGATTTATGCCGTGGGCAATTTTTCTCCAAATCATAGGCGACCAAATGAATGGGATTCTTGCTGTTCTTTGAAATTCTCCTATCACAAGCTCAATCATGGGCAACCAAAAGGGAGTGATTCTTGCTGTGACGAATTTTCTCTTTCTCCATTCTACATCACAGGCAACTAATTAACGTGATTCTTGCTGTGGCTGTATTTTTTCTCATCTCGCCCATGATTTGCCTTAAGATCTTGTCGCATTGGAAATAATTGAGTTCTCTTTGCTCCAAATTGCTCCAAAATATGTTGTTATGGTCTAAAGTCACTTGAATTGAAAATATTGTTGATTTAAGTATCAATTCTTCATCAAAACATAAATGAAGGCCTAAATTTTACTTAAATAGTCATTGAAAATCATAGATAACTCATGTATATCAAATATCCCCATACTTAAACTATAAACCCCAAATTTTTGGAATCAGTATAGCATAAAACCCTAAACTGGAAGTCAAACGAAACCCTAAAGGTCAACAAATCCCTAGTTTACCTAACCGTTTAAGTCCGGCGCTGCCGTTTTCTTTGGCCCTAGAAAACGAAGTTGAATAATTAGATAGAATAGTTCGTGATAGCTATAGGTTATATAAAAATATCAGTTTTGCGAAATTCGAGTATCCTTTGAACCCGATCGGACACAGTTTTTGAAAAACGTGTCCGAACCCCGGAATAGTAAAAATATTCTGGATACACCGTTAGACTCGTAAAAATATAAGTTTTCCAAAAATATAAGTTTCATAATTTTTCAGTGAGTAAAAATAACAGATATCGCATTTATACACGTATTTTCTTACTACCGGTACTTTATTAGTCATATCTACCTTACATTACACTATTCATTACTATTCTACACTATTCTTTTATCTCTACTTTTTCTTACACCTATTTTTACACACTCCAATCCTTACTTTTTACCTTTCCATAACTTTATTTCACATCCACCTTACATATTACATCTTTTATTTAACAAAAAGTCAAAAAAAATAAATCACTTTCCCCCTCCCATGCATGTGGCCGGTGCCCCCTCTCCCTATACAACCCTCAATTTTTTTTTATTTTAATCACATAAAAATCACTCCACATTTTCCTATATATACCCTCCTCCTCTTTCACTTCTTTCACACATTCACTACCCACAAATTTCTTACCAAAACTCTCTCAAATTCTCCTCTCAAAACTCTCTCAAAATACCATCCCAAAACTCTCTCAAAATAATTTCACAATAACTTCTACCTACAACAAAAACCTATAACCACATACTACTACCAAAACCTTCTTTAGGTAACTACCTTCTTTTATTTTCTTCTTCTCTATGTCATGTAACTTATATGACCATAGTGTGAGTTTCCAAAGACTACAAGTTATGGAAGCTATATTATGTTCATGTATTGTCCTTGTTTATGAAAATCTATTTATGTTTATGTCATTATTTTTGTTCATATTATTGTTAATATATCTAAGTATTATTATCTATATATATATATGTAAATATTCGTTAGAGCATATAAGCTCACTTGCAATTTATTTATTTATTCCTTATTAAATTAAGACTAGTCTCTAGTCTTAGACTTGTCTTCATCAAGTCAAAACAAGTTTTCTTTATTTTATTTTATTTTATTTTGGGACTAGTCTACTTCTTAGTCCCGGGAGCCTTGAAAAAGCTAAGACTCCAATACTTGACTTTATTACTTATGTTATTTTGCTTGCTATTATTCTCATAATTCATGTTCATTTAAATTGTTGTCCAAAATTTCAAGTTTTAGAAATAATTGACAAAAAAGAGATTTTGATATTTAGGAACAAGTATATTGTTTAAAAAACAAAAATAAAGTCATCTCTTTTTCAAGTTACAAAAAGAACTCACTATAATTTTGGAAACTATTTTTACTGTAAAAAGTTCTTAAGTCACATATTGTTCCACATTGTTTTTATAAAAGAAAACAATTTTTATGCATGGATGATTTCTATGAAAAACATAAAAAGATGAGAATTGATCAATATAAAGATTTTTGCAAATAAATAGACAAAGGAATTTGTACAAGAAAAATGAATAGGGATAATAGTGTATTTTCTAAAAACTCTAAAAAAAGTATTGGTGTAGAAAACTTAGAAAGAAGAAAAATTCATTTTCAAAAAGTTACTTGGATATATATACATAAGCCAACATAAAACTTTAAAGAAACAAAAATAGTCATTTCAAGGAGTTTACAAACATGAAATTCTTGTAAACTATATTTTCCTAAAACAACTCCAAAACCGACATGGTTTTACTTAAGTAAAATAAATGGATAACAAAACACTTGAGCATGAATGAATATAAGCTAAGTAGTCATAAAAAGAGAATTTTTTCAACTATATAGATAACTAAGTATTTACCAAGCAAGTTTTGAATGAATGAACCCAAGTTGTTTTTACTTGGAAAATCCATGGTGAATTTTGTCGCCACTATTTCGGAGCCTATATGGCTTTGTTTGTTGAAAATTATTTTGGAAATGGGTAAATCTTTTCGAGTAGTTAGAAATCGGTATATTACATGCGCGATTCCAAGTTAAAATAACCAAGTTATGGCCATTTTAAGTTGGAACATTCATTTATACGAACTTTAACGTTCTTTTGACATTGTTTTGTTAAAATTCAAGAAAATCATCAAGAAATACTCATTGTGGGTATTTTCTTTGGCTAGGTGACCTCGAGGAAGGATTCCTTTACCCCGAAGATTATTACAATTAAGTGGAGTGTGTGAACGACTCATCCGCTTAGAGGAACAGTCGACATGGCATCGTGAGTTTATTTCCTTTAAATGCTATAATTGTTGTGCTTATAAATTATTGCACTAGAAGCTAAGAAAAGACAAATGGTTATGTTTGGAAATAATTATTTGAAAAAATCCTAAGAATATCGAAGCCGGAATTGATTTAAATTGCTTGTTAGTAATATAATACTTGCTTTGTATGAAATGCCTTGATCACCTTAAACTTTATAATAATAATGTTATGGTATTACAAATAAATAGATTCATGCATACCACGAAGTGAGTCACATTGCATTTTGGGTTATTATCCTTGGGTGAGAAGGATAGTAAGCTCATGTCGAAAGCAACACTTGGCGGAAGATCCAAAAGCGATTGCTTGGCGGCTTAAGGAAAATGCTTGGCGGAAGATCCGAAAGCAAGGTCATTTCAAGTAGATTCGAAATACTTGGCGATGAGTGCTCGCAAGCTTAAAACTTTTTAACTAAAACTACTTGATTTGAGGTTATGTATCACCAAACCCCGAATGGAGGGCGCAAATCCATTCAACATATAGTTCCCGGAAAACTATATGTCTTGTTTGCCCACGTATATGTTGCATCTCATTTGTTTGCTTAATTAACTTGTTTGATTACAAGAAGTTATTTATGGAAATAATTCTCACTAAGCCTGTTAGCTTATACCCCAATAGATATCTTTTGCAGTTTCCCTACTTATGGTTAAGACCACGAGGATCCTGCGGGCAAGTAATTTCTTTTAGATAAAGGAATTCTAAGTTAAAGTTTAGTATTAGAGACAAAGTACAAATATTTTCATAATAGATTAGAAATCACAAGAAGTATCCCTAAATTTGTAAGGATCATTGTTATAAGTGAATGATTATTATGAATCCTCTTTTCTTAATGTGTTATTTATATCTTCTTAAACTTCATAATTCCATATATGGTCCTCTAAAGTTGTGAAAGTATGCTTTATGTTTAATATAAAAGCTTTTGGGAATGGCTAAGGTAGTCATACTTAAGCTTTAATATTGAGTGTGGCGGACTGTCACGTTTAGGGTACCCTTAAACCTTGATTGTCCTCAAGCAAGAAACTGATATAAATTTAGAAAAACATGGAAAACAAATGGTGCTAAATTGAAAACAATGAAAGTGAGTGACCACATGTAAAGGTTCACATGATTCTATCAACAAGTTAAGATGTTAAGATTAATCTTAGTAGACCAGCTTTTACCCTCACCAATTAAGTAACCTTCTAAGAGAAAAGTGAACACTTGATCATGATAACAAGAGAAATTTAGTTGCTTGTTATGATTGTGCACACAAGCATTATTGACATTATATATATCCTTAATGAAAGCATGCACATCTATCTATCCCCTGAATTTCTCTCCTTAAAAGTTTACTTCTTCTCTATTCCTTCTTTCTTTCTTTTTTTTTTTTTTTAAGTGCAGCATTTTAAGAATCTTACAACCCATGTAATGAACTTTTAGTCGATAATCATAAGCTCATCACTCAAGTTAACATATATTATTCCCTTAAAAAGCGTATCCCTCGGACTTACTTATTCAAGTTATAAGATTCACTGAACACAATTTTTTTTAAGCACTTTGATTGATAAGTGACATCCTTAGTCGATCGATCCTAGGCTAGACGACCTTAGGTGAGCAGGTTTTAAAGGACCCCATCAAACCTCAGCTAACATTCAATATCTTTATAAATAATAAACTAACAAAGGAGAGAGCATCAAGTGATGGATTTCATTTGAACTTTAACACTAAGGATTTTCTTTTTCATTTGACTTTACTCTCATGTCAATTGCTTTTCTATTTTCAATATACAAAAGAAACTAAACTCTCTACTCATAATCATATGCCACTATATAAACTTAGATTCCTAATTTAATTAGCAAGTAAGACATCTCCACTAAGATATCACCATATAATCTTAACTATATCATTAAAGAACTGATAAACCCAATTTATTCCTATTTTATGAATGCCAAATTGGACTTTTATTGATTATTTTATTGATAAATATTATGAATTTGGCACTTAAATATATTAATTTATGCTTTCAGGCCTTTAAAGGAGTTATTTTATGGAAAGAAAGGAAAACGGGTCAAAAATGCACATTTTGCACCAAAGAGTGGTTAACACAACAAAGACAAGGCATTTCTATCAACCATGTCAAGGAAAAAGAATAATCGACGTTTAAATCTCAAGTTTTGGAAGGACAAGCTTAGTGACATGACTTCTCACAAAGCATGCCAAACTAGAAATTTCGCTTTGCAAAGACACAACCATGACATGACTTGTCACTGAGCATGTCGTTTTGAAGATTGAAAACAGCCTGTTACCTAACTTTAGGACAAGTCTTGTCAATGAAGAAAAAAGACCATAGCAAGGGACATAACTCTAGGACAAGCCATGTCCCAGTCATGTTAGTTTCCACGATAAAGAATTTTGCCAGACATGTTCAAGTGACACGAGTTGTCCCCAAACACGTCAATTTGACAGTGAGTTACTTTTTGAGAAATGGCTTGTTTGATGAATAGTAACTCCCTATTTATTAAAGTAATGTTCATTGGGCATTAAAGGGCGTTACTTTGGAAAGCAGAGAGACCTGTAACTCCTGTAACTTCTCATTTCGTCCATAATGAGTAATCAATTCCATTTATGTGAGAATCATTATAAATTGAAGATGGAGGAAGAATAAAAAAAAAAAAAGAAGAAGAAGAAGAAGAAAGAGAGCAAGTACAGAAATTATACACGAGTTCTTCAGGTGTTTAAAGACAAGTCAAGATTATCTTAGATTGAAGATCCACAATTTTGAGCTTCATTTCTTTGGTGATATTATGAATTCTAGTTTGTTTTTAGAATTTCATGTATTCTCATTAATTACTATGGAAGAGTAAATTTTTAGATCTAGGTTTTGTTGAACTCTAATTTTATCTTGTGATGAGGATTTAGGCTTGATAAAAGGTTAATGTTCTTTTTTCAATTGCATGTTCCTTAACTGTTTCTTAAGTTTGTATATCCTGAATGCAAATTTATGTTTGATTTTCATTTAAGCTAATTGAAAGATTGTTTTTATGAATTGATCTATGCAATTGATAAGATTCGTTTATAATTCTAGACATAGAATAGGAAGAATCTTCTGTAACTATTGAATTTCCAATGAGTTCATGTTTCTAAAGCAAGCTTAAGTTGCTATTGATTGAGGAGAAATCCTAATGGATTAACTTAGGTTTAGAAAAATTGATAGATTCGAAAGAATTATCATTTTGTTTGAGAAACTCAGCAGCTTAAGAACTAAATCAAATTTGTAATTTCCAAGGTTCACATGAAAAATTAGATGAAGACCAAACCTAGATCGTTTGTGTTAATTGAATCTTGCTTGTTATTACTGCTAGTGTATTTGTTTCTCCTAGTAAATTAAATATAGTTAATAGTATATTAGTAATGGGAAATCATCAAAATTGTCAGTTGCATAGTAGAGAAACGGTAATACTAGTACTTGCTATCTAGATCTTAGAGGACAACACCCGTATTAATTCTATTCTGCAATTGATATGTACACTGCCTATTGCCTTTATAGTGAATTAAGAATGGACCTTTATAAATTTAAAATACGCTTGAAGGAAACTATCAAGAACATTCATGAAAAACATGCAAGTCGCTACTTTCAATATTAATAAAACTCATTAAAATCATTTATTAACATCAAACGTTGAATCAGCAACTCAATTTAGTGAACATTTGATAATCCTAATCATATCTACACACTCATTCAAGAAGCTTCATCATGCATATAATCATGCTTCCTTCCCCATACTTATTGGAGATATTGTCCCTAATGTCTCACTAAAGGCAATATAAACTAATGGACAAGGAAAATAAGGTAAATAAAAGCAAAAGAGAACTTGACTCCCTTGAGTTTTGCAGTCAGATTTGTTGTTAGGCTTGCACGGGGGTGTAATGAACTTTGGGAAAAGTTACAACTCTTCTATATACCTCTTCAAGAAAAGTCACATTGTTTTATATACAAGAAACATGTCCCTTCGCATATATATATTAAGAAGAATTATGACTTTTCAAAAACAATAATGCCTTTTAAGAAGAGTTACAACTCTTCTGTATGCCCCTTCAAGAAAGTCACATTGTTTCATATATAAGAAACATGTCCCTTCTCATATATATATTAAGAAGAGTTATGACTTTTGAGAAATGAAACATCACATCCCATCATGGTTGCTAACCAATAATGTGTGATGACTTTTCCCCATACTTAAAACTCCTTGAACTCCCACTTCATGGAATTAGCTTATCCCCCAAACATAATACATGAGACAATCTTCCATTTATCTTTATTGAGGTACCTATTATTACCAAAACTAAACATAACAGATCAATTCACATAAAAATACAACAACTCAAACCAAACTATAAACACAAACACAAATAAAGACCTATAAATCACACACAAGAACAGTTCACTTCACAAACATACAAAACATTAATATACAACATGGAATGGTATAACACAACGATAACAATGGAACAACAACAAAAATAGCTAGATGCACAGGAATCTATATTTCCTAATGTTGATGTCGTTCCCCGGCAACGATGCCAAAAACTTGTTTGTCAAGTTTTATGATTTATAAACCTAATATTCTACTCCTAAACTCAGTTTTAACAGGCAAGTGCACCTATCATTTTAATAGCATAGAGTAAAGTATAGGGCCATCTCCATAGGGATCATTTTTAAGCACTAGTACTACTCTAATCTTCCTATTATCTAGCAGATCGATTAAGATAATAGATTGGATGAAAGTTAATTAATATAAAATTAAGAATTACACTAAGTTATATGAATAACATGACGCACAAAGACATAACACAAGAAACACAATCAAATTCATTCATTTCCTTAACATGAATTCACACATATGTTTCTCTAATGATTACTATCTGTAAGAATCCATTAAGCAAGCAAATGTTCTTCTCAAAAGCATTAACATCTAACAAAAAGTGTGTCCATTGAAATCTCTTCCTAATTAACACCCACTTAAATGTTGCATTAAGATTAAATTATTTCTGAATTATCTATACAAATGCAAAAAGTTTTACCATGGTATCTCTATCACTATGAGCAACTCGCCTAGTAAAGAAGATCAATTCAATGGAATCATCTCTCGATGTCTTCCATTAAAATCTAGCCAAGAAGGTGTTGCGCCTTCACTACTTCTTGAGATTATTAATTCTATTTACTAGAACTAGATAATTATTAGATCAATTGAACTTGAATGATCAAATTCAAGTTAATCCCGTGAATAAATCCTATTATGTACGCATACATAATGATAGAACAATAAATAAACAATAACAAAAAGAATAAACACAATAGAAGAGAAGAGAGAGTAGAGAAAAGACACAACCCCTTTTACTGCATTTGAATGAAGATTTTGAGTGTTGCGCATAACACATGGATGACATGAATCCTTTGACTTTGTCATGTTCTTTAGGAAAAATTACAACTTGAACAGATATAATCACTACGAACTAACCCTCTCCCTCCTTGTAGGAGTGAGAGGTTCTACAAGATGTCAAGGTCCTACAATTATAATGAAAGAGATGATAGGGTGTGCTAATGTTTATCCTGTCACGCCCCAAAGGGTACCCTAAACGCGACAGTCCACCACACGTGATACTTAAACTTAAGTATGACCACCTTAGTCATCCCATAAGTTTACATATCGAGTGTAAGGTGTACTTTCACAACTTTTAGGATCACACTTTGATTCGAGTAGTCTTAAGAAAGCATACATAGCATTAAGAATATAAATCACAACAAGATAAATAGTTAAACTTTACAAAAGCCAAGGGGGCATACCCCCGCCAAAATAATAGGAGTCTACATCGTTTAGCTCCAATTACACATATCTGAATTTACATTAAAGAGATTTTCCTAGAAGTCCACGCCTATACTAGGTCCCGACTTCCTCAAAAGCTCTTTAATCCAATGTAGTAAACCTGCACAAAGTGTCCTCTCGGAACATCCAAAAATAGGAACACTGCAACAAAAACTATTGGGGTATAAGCTAATTGCTTAGTGAGATTCATTTTCCAAGTAACATACTCGATCAAGCTAAAATATCTATACAAGCAAGTTATAATTAAGCAACCATATGAATGCACAAGCAAATGAGCAAGCAAGCATATGACTTTCCGTAGTCATAAGTGAATGAATTTACGCCCTCCATTCGGGGTTTGGGGTAGTTCATAAGTCATGCAACTACAGTTCCAATTTGGTCCATAAGACATGCAACCATAGTCCCAATCTTAAGTGGGGTGGTCCATAAGACATGCAACCACAATTTTTAATGTTGGTCCATAAGTCATGCAACCATAGTTTCATTATTTGAATGGGGTGGTCCATAAGTCATGCAACCCTAGTCCCCTTCATTAAAGACCCGCTGCCTCCCAAATACACCTTTGTCCCACCAAAGGCATACTCGACAATGATATGTGACTCACTACGTGATATGCATGTACAATTTATTCATATAATCATGGTATATTAATTAGATAATTTAAAAGTGACCATACATTTCAGACATCCAAATCTATACTAGCTCATACAAGTTATTGCAACAAAGCTTGCCTCGATATACTTATCGTTCATTCATGCAAGTTTAGATCACCATTCAATCACAATTTTATCTTTTCCTAAGTCTAATGCCACTACTACTACAAGCACATCCAAGAGCATAATTAATTGAGAAATGAACTCACTTGTCCATGTAGTGAAAATCCACTAGTCGTAATAGTCCTCGGGAAGTGGTAACCCGTCCTCCAATTCACCTAAGTACAAGGAATACCCTCAATGAGTATCTCTTATGAAGTTCTATTAAACTTAACAATTTTATTTACTAAGTTCGTCAATTTCCGCCTAGGTTGAATCCTTAACTTAAAAAGGTCATATCTAACTCATTTTAACTCGGAATTTAGCTTATAATATACCGATTTATACCTACTTCGAAAGAGCTATCTATTTCTAAAGTTAATTCAAACATTTAAGGTCATTTAAGGGTCGGAAATACTGTACAGTAGGGTTGCGAAAATCCAAGATTTGAGCCTTTGTGAAAAATTTGCTATATCTACTCTATTTAACTACTTAGACCAACTTATTTTAGTCCTAAACTTGCAAGGAGATTCTCAAAACAAAATTAAGAGATTACACACTTATCTAATCCAAACATAAAGTTCAAATGAAACTTCTAAGAATCCATTTCATAAAACCGAAATTTACAAGTTGAAACTCATTGTCTTGTTTTGAGTAATTCCTTTACTAAAACTTACTTAGTTCAATGAAAATAATTTTCCTATATTATTATCATCAAAGCATTCCATTTTCAATATAAAATACTTGTTTTGAGATCTAAAAGAAGGTTTTAAAATTGGTCTCCCCATAATTACGAATTTCCCTTTGAAGTTTACAATGAAACAAGACCTAAATTTTGTCTTTTACAAAACACTTGATTTAAGCAATACCTTTTAGGAAAACTCATTTAAACTTATGAAAATTCATTCCTTAAGATATCTATACCAAGAGCCCTTTATATTTTTGTCTAAATCTTCATTTTAAAGTTGATGATGGGTTCCAAAAATGGGTCTTGGTCTAGATCCGAATTTTCATAAATTTATTTTGAACATATCTCTTGAGAAAATTCATCAAAACTCATGAAAAACAACCCATTACATATTATATCTTAAGAACCCTTCATTTCTTGAACAAAATCCTCATTTTTGAGTTGGAAAACATGTTTTTATTTTAGGTCTTTGTCTTGATCCGAAAATACAATTTTTGTTTTTGAAAATAAACTTTGAAAATCAACTTTGATTCTTGTAAGATGAAGTCTTGATGATATACATCCATCAAACCTTCATTTTCTTAACAAAAACTTCCATTTTAAGACTTGAAAGGGTTTTTAAAATAGTGCATTGACAAGTTACGAATTTTACTTTTTCATTCAAACTCAAATCTAAGATCTACTCAATATCAACCATGAGAACATAAGAAAAACTTGGTAGTAGGCCTTAAACTTCTAGATCTACACATAAACATAACTAAAGCTTGGTAAAACTCTAGATCTACAAGCTATCACAAAAACAAGAAGATAAACAAGCCTTCAATATAACAAAAATACTAAGAACAAAAGAGATCATCATCTAGAGGAGTGTTTCAACTCTTGGCATCATCATCCATAGCATTTTAAGCTTGTGGAATGTCCTTTGATGCATGAAACATCCACAATATCATCCTATAACATCTTATGAGGCTAAAAGAGAAAGATTACCTCAAATATTTGCAAGAAATATGTGGAAGCAAGAAATAAAATGGTGGCAGCTTGTTTTTAAGAAGACAAGGCAAGGAAGAAGAGAAAAGAAAGGGAAAAAGAGAGAGGAAAAATGTAGGGTTTGTAAAGATGAAAGAGGGAAGGAATGAGATGTTTAAATAGAATGGAAAGTGTGTTAAATAATTGATAAAAAAAAAATAAAACCAGCAGCTGCAAGGAGGAGGGGCTGGCGTGAATTGCATGTGGTGTAGGAGTGTGTGTAGTTTGATTTTAACTTGCATTTTTGAAAGTGTAACAAATTGCTTCCATATCTAACTAAAATAGACTTTAAAATATCAAATAAATAATTAAAAATAATGAAAAGTGGCTAATTTATGGGAATGGTCAGCTGCATTTTGGGAAAGGAGTGTAAGAAAAAGCAAAAGAAGACATAATAATGTGTAGTAATGATAATGGATGTGTACTTGAGATATGGGTTGATAAAGTGGCTTTTTGAATAAGAAAATATATAAAATAAATTAAGAAAAATATTTTTATTTAAGTGGCAGAATTTTTATGATTTAAATAAAATAATCAATTAAATTATTTTTAGAAATTTAACAATTAAGTTACCGGTAAGAGTAAAATAAGCTTATATGAGCTATAACTGATATTTTTAAAATCCGAAAAATTATAAACTTGATATTTTTGAAATCCTTATAAAAATACGAGTCTAAAAATATTAAAGATATATTTTTAATTTTCCGAGCCCCGGGACACGCTTTCCAAAGCAGTATCCAAACGGGTTCGAAATAAGCCGAAAATAAACCAATCTGATATTTTTAATAAATCAAATATTATTACGGACTATTCTAAACACTTTAATTATTTTTCGACTCCTCGATTTACGAACTCGGGTTTGCAGGATCTAAACTGTAGGGTTTTACTCAAGATCCGTTGACCTAAGGTCTTCGATTGACTTTCCGGCTTAAGGTTAAGGCTTAGAAAACAGGGTTTACATACCTTTTTTCTGTTGGAATGAGTGTGTGTATTTTATAATCACCCAATTTCTTGAAAAGGCATCTAATGAAAATATACGATCTAAAGTAGAAGACATACTGTTTGGTGAAAAGAATCATAAAAGTCGTATTCGTGCCTTTTAGGTTATCATGCCTGTTCAAGCTTCAAATCATGGGCGACCAAAAGGGAGTAATTTGTGCTATGGGCCATTTTTCTCCAAATCATGAACGACCAAATGGACAGGATTCTTGTTGTTCTTCGAAATTCTCCTATCATGGGCTCAATCATGGGCGACTAAAAGGAGGTGATTCTTGCTGTGATGAATTTTTTCCTTCTCCATTCTACATCATGAGCAACCAATTGGATGTGATTCTTGATGTGGCTGTATTTTTTTTTCATCTCACCCATGATTTACCTTGAGATCTTGTCGCTTTGGAAATAATTGAGTTCTTGTCACGCCCCACAGGGTACCCTAAACGTAACAGTCCGCCACATACCATATAAGATTCCGAATTACTGCCTTAGTCTTTCGAGAGTCTCATATAGATGTAAGGCGTACCTTTACAACAATAGAGTACAAGTCCAAATGGAGATAAAAGCTTAATTTGGCATGCATTAGCAGTAGGATATAATTCATGAAACATAAATAAATATTACAAATTCTAAGGGGCATTCCCCCGCAAAAGAATAATTAACGGTCTTATACAGTCATCCAAGTCTTAGAAGTTTCCTATGGAAGTCCAAAACATAAATTCCAACTTCTAGGGGAAACTCCTAACTTCTGAACCTGTTCAGCCGGGTCACGTCGCCTAAGCCACAAATAGGATAGCTGCAAAAGGAATGGACTGTAGGGACGTAAGCTAACTAGCTTAGTGAGTGTAATCTCCCACAAAAACATTTATGTCACAGCAATTCAATCAAGTAATTAGTCAAGCAAGTGGATGCATCAAACACATGAGTTCAACATACATATGACCAACCGGAAATCATATGTGGATGGAATTGTGCCCTCCATCCCGGGTTACCAGATTAACGACTACTGCGGTACTAACAATATGCTGTTTATGGTTCATGGTTAACCTACGATTATTCGATGTCGTTTATGGTTCACGACTAACCTACGATTATTCGATGTCGTTTATGGTTCACGGCTAACCTACGATTATTCGATGTCGTTTATGGTTCACGACTAACCTACGATTATTTGATGTCGTTTAGGGTTCACGACTAACCTACGATTATTCGATGTCATTTATGGTTCACGACTAACCTACGATTATTCGATGTCGTTTATGGTTCACGACTAACCTACGATTATTCGATGTCGTTTATGGTTCACAACTAACCTACAAATGCTAATGCTCCTTCCCCTTGTGATATGCACATGTCAATTTAGCATTAGTCCAAGTAGTTGATTAAACCAATTTACTTAGGCGATCAATCAATTTTTCAACAATCCATCATAGCTAACTACACAACCAAAGTTTATCAACCGGTTTCGATATTCTTAATTTGTGTTCTCACATCATCATCAATCATATAATTTCCCATTAATCCCCATCATTCATATTCCATTCATTTGACCTACATTCTAGTGCACTACTTTACAAGCACATACAATAAATGAATCGGGAAGAAAAACTCACTCCGCCATTGGTTCGCCTTTCTTCTAGTAATAATAATCCGGAGGCAATGATTCAACGTCCTCGGGTTCTCCTATTCACATAAGAAATACCCTAATAAGTATTCTACCAACTTAGGACACTAAAACTCTAAGAAAACTTAGTGAAATCGAAATTCGCGTCATTTTCGAAGTTCCATTTTAAAATGGCCATAACTTGGTCGTTTTAAGTCGGAATTTCGCAAATTTATATCGATTTCTATCTACTTCGGAAGGGCTTTCTAAATATGAAGTTTAAATCAAGTTTTGAAAATATCTAAGCCTCAGAATTGAGGGATCAGATCTGTACAGCGGGCACATTGATTCCAAAAATGTGGTTTTCATGAATGCACTTGAGATTCCTAAGTACAAAATGAAACTAAATGCAATGGTAATGATTTTCCTATCATGAATGTCATGATATGAACTTTAATGAGCCTAAGTTCTTATAGCTTTTTAGATTTAAAGAATTTAAATAAACTTTTTCTTAGAAAACCACTTCATGCTATTGTTTAACAAGTGAGTTTACTACACTTGGTCACACCTACATATTACAAGGATTTTTTTTAGGAAAACTCTACTTTATTTAAAGAAATTTTGACCCTTATATTAGTTATATCCTAAGGCCTTTATTTCTTTAATAAAATCCTCATTTATAAACTTTTAAGGGGGTCTTTTACTATGGGTTTTCCAAAAATCCGAATTTAGAAATTTCCACTTTCAAGTTGATTCCCTTGAGAAAAATATATTTTATATCCAAAACTTTAAGTATTTATTATACTTATACCCTAAGGACTTCATTTGTTTAAGAAAATACCATTTTTGAAGTTGGAAAAATAGTGTTTTCTAACCATACATCCATTATTACGAATTTCATCTATACACTTTTAGTTCAAAACTTCTATTGGACTTCATTTCTTGTTTCCAACATTTTCTTTAGAAATTTCTCATTTAGACTCATGAAAAATACTACTAAACATTATCTATTACCCATAGGCTTCATTTCTCTTGTAAAATATATGTTTAGAAGTTGATAAAAGTGTTTTTGACTTAGGTTCCCAAGGTCATCCGAATTTACACAAGTTTATTTCTTGAAAAGTATTTTCCTTTTTGACTTTATTAACTTATCTAACCATAGATCTATATATTAAGAAGGTTATTTACTAAAGACAAAAGCATTAAAGACTATTAATGCACATAGACACAAAATAATAATGAAACCTTAAATGCCTACATGATTATGAGTAGCAAAGTGATAGATCTAATGTTTCATATGCTCAAATGAGTTTTGAAAATATAAAAACTATATTTTTATAAAAGATCTTTTGTTTAAAACACTTTTTGTTGGAGAAACATAAAGCTTTTGGCATGAAAGCTCCTTTAAATGTTTAGATCTACTTTGTAATGGTTCGGTATTCTTGTTTTGATATTTCATTGTCCTTACCAAAAGGTCATGAGGACATTTAGTTGAAATATCCAAGAATCACTTAGCCATAACAAGATCTATGAGTGGATGGAGTGAAGGCTTACTTACTTGAAGTAAAAATAGAAGATGTGAAGAGGAAATGGAAGTTGTGTGTGTGTGTGTGGGGACTTAGAACTTTCGCCAAGAAGGGAAAAGGAGAGGGTTTTTGAGAGCTTTTCACTTTGTAAAAGTTGAGAAATGAAAGAATGAAGAGAGAGAGAGGAAATATAGCTTATATATGAAGTGGATTTAGGTTAAAAGAAAAAAAAAATTGCAAATGGAGCATGGAGGGGGGCCAATTTCACGCCGGCCATGTGCTTGTGGAGGAAGGGAAAGTTTGAAAATTTTTACTTTAATTAATTGATTTAACTTGATGTGTAATTGTTATGATTTGTAAGAAAAGTTAAGGGACAAAAGTTATGGAGAAAAGGAATTGATTTGAGTGATGGTAAGAGTTGAATTTGTAGAGTGTGCTAATAGGTAGACTAGGTGGTACTTGTGAATAGTGAGGAATAGTTGACAAGACAATTTAATTTCCGGTAGTAATGAAATACGAATAAAAAGGCTATAACTGTATTTTTCATAAGCCGGAAAATTACGAAATTTATATTTTTGAAATCCTTATTTTATTTCGATTCAAATGAGTACTCATAAGTAAATTTTTGAAATTCTAGTTCCGGGGCACGTTTTTCTATAATGGGTCTCGGGATGACCCGGAATTGAAATTTTCTTAAAAACTGATATTTTCTTGGTTTGAAATATAATCAAGAACTATATTCAAGATTAAATTTTCTTATAAAAGGTTCTTAATTGGAAACCGAGGAAAAGCCGGAATTAGGGTTCCTAGTTCTCACTCCAGACTTGAGCTATTCCGGTTTAGGGTTTTGGTCTCCGTTTCTAGGGTTATCTTGGCTACTTGAAAAATCGGGGTTTATAGTTCTCTTTGCTCCAAATTGCTCCAAAATATGTTGTTATGGTTTAAAGTCACTTGAATTGAAAATATTGTTGATTTAATATCAATTCTTAATGAAAACATAACCAAAGACCTAAATTTTACTTAAATAGTCATTAAAAATCATAGATAACTCATGTCTATCACACATCGAGGTTGAAGGAACCAAGTCAAGGATTACATCCTTATGACCGTCTAGGAGAAACTAAGAACAACGGAAATAACAATGTTCACTTTAGTTATCACTTTATTATATGTATTTTCATCACTCAATTTCCTTTAGAACATAGAGACTCTATTAAGTGTTAGTTATTTCAAGTCGATACCACGGGCGCCATTCCTTCTCTTGCCAAGTAGTTCCCATGGAACCGAACAAAACTAAGATAATCTTGTGAAGAACTAGGAAATTTACATCTAGAAAAACAAAGCATTATCTAAGAACCAAAACACTAACATGTAGCGGGTTGTCACGTCTTTCATGCAATATATATGCAAGTCATGTAATGCATCATCTCTTTTAAAATTATAAGTCTACTAGTTTTAAGTCAACTTTAAGGTGATCAAACAGTTCACAAACAATACTTGACATCTTCAAACCATTAAACACAACAATTCTATTATCACTTTGAATAAGCACCACTTTGGCATACAATTCATTCACCACTCAAAAACAAGTTCCTAACCCATATGCATCATACAAACGCTTTAATTATTTGATTTTAGGTGCATCTAATATTACAATCACAAGCAATGTAATAGATCAGGGTTACTCACCTGCTCATACTCATAATGCTCAATCGTAGTAGTCCTCCAAGAAATCCACAATTGGATCAAATTCACCTAACAGTTAGTTAAATATTTACTAATAAGATAATTGGCTATGTAGATGATTCATAATAAGTGTTCAAGTATCCGAAGATTATTTTTGTTCTTGTCAAAACCATTTTATTATTTCTAATCTAATGATAGCTTAAAAATAACCATTTTAAAGTTTGTAAAATACTTCATATATACAAAATTTATGTAAATAAATATTTCTCAATAAAAGTGATCTAAATGGTCTTAAATACATGTTCCTAACACATAATCTTTAAGTAAACTTATATTGCTTATTCTAACTCTTATTTTTTGTGTATAAATAGGTATTAATAGACTTGTTTTGTATATTATATGTCAGATATTCAACTTATTGGCTTCCTAATGTATACTTTCTTCATTCTATAAATTCTTATGATTGGTGTAAGACTCTTCTATGTCTTGTTTTGCTTTAAAATTTCATTATTAATCTTCTATAATTTAGCTAGTCTATTGATACCTTTCCCAGCAATATATTTTTCTGTTATTGCTTACTTTGCTTGTCAACCTTATCTTTTTATGTTTATCAAATTTTCTATTATTTATAGGGTCTTATTTACATCTTGATCATTAGTATACCATTCTAGTGATTCTCTAAATTCATCTAAGTTTTATTTTATATTCTAAATTATAGTATGTTTCTTAGGATTAGTTTAGTTTATTCAAATCTCCCATTGTTATTGTACTTTTAGTATGCTTAAAGATAAGACTTTCCATTATAGTTTCTTATGTATTCATATGGTTAATGTTCCCTATAGGTGTCCTAGTGTTCATATTGGCTAAATTCTATTATCTAGAGATTATTGTAGACATTATCTACTAATCTTTTTAACTAAATTAAACTATGAAATATGCATAGAAGGTTCATGATCCTATAGTGATCGAAAATTAAGAGATAAGGTTTATAAATTCTAAGTTTGATTCTTTCATAATTTTCTTTACTAGAGATGGTTTCTAATTCAACTAAAATGATCATCACATGCTATTCCATATTCATGTTATTATCAAATATAGACTTAATAAGACTACACATACATAGAGTTTCTATGATCAACTTATGCTTTCATCTTCCTAATTTCAACACAAGTATAAAATAGTCACATAATGGGTTAGACATTACCTTGTTGGCCTAGGAAGAAAGACGATAAATTCTCCTTCCTATTTAGACCTTGACCTACATATGTGAATAAGGAGATGAGTTTATCACATTTTAAACACAAAATAACTAACTAAAAACATGCTTACCTTTGACTAATATCTTGTTGGGTTGATGGGTTACAAGAAAAGGAGTTGGATTTTGTTTTGTTCTAAATGGATTTAGGGAAAATTCTTTTGATCTCACGGTGGGGGCAAGGAGAATTTGAATTTGTCAATATTCATTTGTTAAAGTGTGTGTGCGTTTGTCACGGTAGAAATTAATTAAGGAGGGTGGGTTTTGTTTGTTTGTATATTATTTATATAGTAGTTAGATTCTTACTTGTTGAAGAAGTGTTAACTAATCTATATATATTTATCCTAATATTTTCTAATCTATACGGTGGATTAAGTTGATTTTATAACTTGAATTGTTGTATTTATGTTTCATGAACAACAGGGGAAAAAAATGAGCTCCACCGGTTTCTACAAGCTTCACAATTTGAGTCATTAATGTAAACCCCGGAAAATTCAGTAAATAATTTCAAAATAAATATCGAAGATAAACTCTAAAAATGACTCCAAATTAAAACTGAACTTCGACTAGTTCTAAATCACGAACGAATTTAGAAATTTCTTAATCTTGAGAAAATGAGAATCCTTAAAATAAAATAAGAACTCAACTGTCTTTAAATCCAAAACCACTAAGTATAACAAATTCTATACTTAACTCTGACTTGTAATATCGGATAATATAAAACAATAAAAATTATTAAAAAGTAAATAACGATAAGCCTTCGGAAATAAAACCCAATTCAAGAATTCCAAGAATGTTAAGAGATATTAAATACTTACAAAAATAAAATTTAAAATAAATTTCTTAAACTAAATGTGTTGTATAAATATAAACCCTCAGTTTCCAAATTAGCAAAGATCTAAATCGGAAAGTGACCCGAGAACTCTAAGTGGAATATAGTAGTTTAAGTCCGGCAATCTCGCGCTCTTAGCCCTAAAGGACGAGGTGTGGTTTAAGTGTATAGAGTAACTCGTAGTATAAGGTCACTTTAAAATATCAGATTGATAAAATTTTGACCTATTTCGAATCTATTTGGATACAGACTTTGAAAAGCGTGACCCGGGGTTTGAGATATAAAAAATATACCAATACCGTTACACTCATATTTTCATAAGGATTTTGTAAACCCCGGTATTCTTAGTAGTTAAGTAAACCTCGGGAGTTGAAAAGCGAAACCCTAATCCAGTCCAGTTTAAGTCTAGTGAGAGAAGCTTAGAAACCCTAAATCCGGCTTTCCTTCGGTTTCATAATAAAAGAAGTTTTATAAAGTAAATGAACATGAATTACTGTTTTAAAGCATATTTTAAACCTTAGAAAGTTTTAAATTTCGGGAATTTTTTAATTCCGAGCCTTCCCGAGCTCAATTACGGAAAAACGTGTCCCAGGACCACAAACTCAGAAAAATATTTCGGAATATTCATTAGAACCGAAATTTTATAAGGATTTCAAAAATATAAATTTTATAATTTTCCGGGTTATAAAAATTACAGTTATAGCCTTTTCCCGTATTTTCGTTACAATAGGTAAAGTAGATGTTTGGTCTACTATTCACAAGTACAACCTACACTACACACTACCCATATCCTATTCTTACATCCTTACAACTACTCATTACAATTTTCTTTTCCAATAAATTTTGTTTCCTAATCAATTATTACATTTTATTACATAAATTACAAATTTTATCAAAAAATCAAATATCTCTCTCTCCCTCACTCACTTGGCCGGCGCATCCCCCTCCCCAATTCCCTCCAATTTTTTTATTTTACTCATTTTATTACAAATAAACCCTAATGCACATGATATATAAACTCATTTTCTACTCTCTCTCTTCATTTTCACTCTTCTAAATTTTTGAAAAGGTTGAAAAACTCTCTCTTCTTCTCCTATAGTTGCCGTGCACACACACACATACACACACCGCCACAAATTTATTTCATCTTCTTTTCTTCTTCAAATCATCCATTAGATGATGATTCCAAGCTTTGTTATTCCTAAATCTTGTAAAGGCAAGACCATTCTTGTGTATTTTCCAATTTTAATCCCAATGAGCATATGCTAGGGACATGAAAACACTAATACAAGAATATCAAGCCATCACAAGAAGTGGATCTAGTGTTTAAAAGAGTTTTTGTTGGAATATCATCTTGTTCATGCATGTAAAGTAGAGATCTAGCAAAGAAAGTTATGTTCATGCCATGAAACTCATGATTCATGCACTATATGTGGTAGATCTAATGTTTAGACATTCACACCTTCATCTACATTTATGTTCATATGGTTATTTTGAGCTTTCATGCATTAATGATCATAAAAGCTTGGCCTTGCATGTGTTAGATGTGTTAGATGATAGATCTTCATGTATATGAGGCAAGAAACTTGAAAAAGAAAAGATTTTTGCTAGAAATGTCTTATGAAAATTCGGATGATTTTGGAACCCTATTTTAAAAATCACTAAAACCACTATGAAACTCATATTTTACATGAAAAATGAAGGGTATGTGTGATAGGTATCTTTAAGGAAAAATTTTTATAAGTTAAAGTGAGTTTAGGCATGAGTAATGTGCAAAATAAGTAGTGGAGTTAGAATGGAAAATCTTGAGATAGTGATTAGTTTGTTAAATTCGTAATTTGGAATAATGCCTGCATAAACACCTAGTATTCAAGCTTAAATTGAATGTTCTATGAGTTAAATGAAGTCCTTAGACAATAGATATAATAAAGCTTCAAATTTTGATGCATTAAACAAGTTTTCTCATAGGAAAAATGCAAGAAAAGAAAAATTCCAAAATTCGGATTTTTGCGAAAAGCTTGTTTAAAAACATATTTGCCAAGTGAAAAATGTGGATTTTTATGCATAAATGAAGGTCATGGATAGTATAGATATTAAGGACTCATTTTTATTTAGATAACAAGTAAATTCCAAGAATAAAATCCTAAAAACCCTAAGGAATGCAAAGTTGGAAGGAATAGATTTTTAGAAGTGACCATGATGGAGTTTTATAATAATTAGGAGTTGATAAGAGTTCATCATCAAAAATCATCAAGGCCATGCATATATTGAGCTCATTACATGACATTCCTACTAGGAATTCATTCATATACTATCTATGCATGAATCATCAACTAGAAATATTTTTACCAATTGCGAAGCAATTTTTTGGAAAAAGGAAAGTTACAGAACAGATCTGATCCCACTGTTCCGTGAACTTAATGTTTTCAAAAATTGAAAATAATATTATAATTAGATATATCTTTCGAAGTAGATAGAAATCGATATAAAATTTGTGAAATTCCGAGTTAAAGTGACCAAGTTATGGCCGTTTTAAGTTAAAACTTCTGCAAATAGTGAGAATTCCGATTTTGTCTAGCTTAGATGCATAGCTTGAATTAGTTAAGTGATGAGATTCTTATTAGGTTGTTCTTATTTGGTAGGTGATCCCGAGCACGATGATACCCTACCACCTGACTACTATTATTAAGAGACTGGCGTACCATGGCCGAATGAGTATTACTTCCGCTCTCAATTATTGCTTGTGATTGTAATGATAGTGGCATTAGTTGTTTAGGCAAAGATAAAAACAAATGATTATGCATGATGGGGTATATGGGAATTATATACTTGTCTGCTGTTGATATGTGAAGTTGAACGTAAGGAATATCGAAACCAGGTGTTAAACTGTTGCTTGTATAGTGAGTAGTTATAATTGATTGTTTGCGAATAATTGTTGGTCACCTAAAAGAATTGGATTAATCTATTATTGGACCTCAACTATAATTGAACTCATTCATATCACGACGGGGATGGAGTGTTGGCATTTGTTGGTTTTTCGTGATCCATAAAATGAATATATGTTGGTTAATCATGATCCATAAAAAGAATATATGTTGGTTAATCATAATCCATAAAACGAATTATTGTTCAGTTGACCGTGAGCTTAAACGGCGTTGTACTGCAGGATTTGTTAATCTGCTAACCCGGGATGGAGGGCGCAAGTCCATCCACATATGATTTCCGGCTGGTCATATGTTTGTTGCACTAATTTGTTTGATGCATATCATTTGCTTGAGTAACCACTTGCTTGAATGACTTGTCTTAATTGTGATATGGAAGTTTTCACTCACTAAGCTAGTTAGCTTACGCCCCTATAGTTTTTACTTGTTGCGGTATGAATTCATTTGGCTTAGGCCAAGGCAGGCTACAGCTCAGGTACCGGAGCTAGGAGTTTCCCTTAGAGTTTATTTCGATTTTGTTTAGACTTCCATTGGAAACTAAAGGACTTTGGATGATTGTAATGGACTTAATATTATTTTACGGGGGAACGCCCCTTAGACCTTGTAAATTATATATGTGTTTTGGTTTATTATCTATGGCTAATGAATGCCACATTAAACTTCTTAACTCCATTGATTGAGTATTCTATTGTCGTAAAGGGACGCTTTACATCTATACAAGACTCCCGAAGGGCTCGAATAGAATTTCGAGAGTCTTATATAGTATGTGGCAGACTGTTACGTTTAGGATACCCTTATGGGGCATGATAGATTTCGAAAAATCACTTTTATAATTTTTCGATAACTAGAAATATCTGATTTTGCGATTATATTCATATTTCTTTACTACCAGTAATTAACTAGTCTTTTATACTATTCACTACTATTCGTTACACAATTTTATACTACTCTTATAACCCCTTATATTTTTAGATAAATATTTTATAGATCATAGAAAATTCCGTTTTTTTCTAAAATTTAGTTCGTTTCGGGTTTTTACGGATCAGTTTCTATTTAAGACTCGATGATAAAAATAAAATAAATAAATTTAATAATTGAAAAATATTTTTATTTTCATAAAATGACCTTTTAGAATTTTTCGGGTAATAAAAATATCAATTATAGCTCATATTTGCATATGTTGATCATACCGGTAATTTATTTGATAATTCACTAAAATAAATAAATAAATTATTTTTTTTATTATGAAAATTCTGCTACAAAAATTTGGAATACATTTTTCTAATTTTTATATAAAAAAAAGTACTCTTACAAACCCATGCCTATAGTACACTATTCACACATCACCTCTTTTTTATTTTACTCTTTCTATACTTCATTTATCACTTCATGGCAGATTTTTAGAGCTTTCTTGCTGCCCTTTTGTCCTTTGAAATAATCCAAATTTGATTAAAATAAACCTATTTCAATCCTTCTTTAATAAGTAACATATACACTTAATTACACATTACAACTTCAAATAAAAAACCAACTAAATTTCCCTCCCTCTCTCTTCCAAGATTCACGCTAGCCATAGTGAATGTATAAGCTGCCTTTTTTTTTTTTTTTCATTTTGAGTGTCTTTAACTCCTCCTATCTCTCTATATATACCCTCTCTCATTCACACCTTTAACCCTTTACCATTCTTTGCAATTTTTCTCTCTATTTCCTCTATTTCTCTCTTCATTTGCTCTTGTTCTTGCAAGAGGAACTTGCTGCCCCTATCCTATATATGAGCTCCCACCATATTTCTTCAAGATCCTTAGGTAAAACTCTTATTCAAAGCTTCCATAGTTGATGTAGGTGGAGTATAGTGAGAGTTTCATGCATCAAATGACCTTCCATAAGCTTAAAAGCTAAGGATGATGATGCCAACACTCATCTTACTCATGATTATTCTCTTATGATCTTATTACTTCCTTGTTAGAAATGGTTATATTTTTTAGATCTAACTTTTATGTAACTTTGATTATGTTTATGTTTAGATCTATGAGTTTATAACTTACTACCATGGGTTTCTCTTATATTTATGTTCATAGTAGGTGTAGATCTTGGTTTTGAACCCAAACAAAAATGGTGATTTTCGTATCTAAGCAAGACTCATATTTAAAAACCTCTTTCTAAGTGTCAAAATGAAAGTTTTACTTGAAACAATGAAGGCTTAGTGGGTATATATCATCAAGACTTCATTTTATATGATTCAAAGGTGATTTTCAAAGATTATTTTTCAAAACTAAAATTCTATTTTCGGATCTAGATCAAGGCATAATTTAAAAACATGTTTTCCAACTCAAAAACGAAGATTTTATTCAATATATGGATGGCTCTTAAGATAGGATATGTAAAGGATAAATTTTCATAAGTTGAGATGGATTTTATCAAAAGACATATCCAAAAACAAATTTTCTAAATTCGGATCTAAACCAAGACTAATTTTGGAAACCTATTTTTCAACACAAAAATGAAGGATTTGTTTAAAATATGAAAGGCTTATGGAATAGGTATCAATAGGAGATGTTTTTATAAGTAAATGGTAGATCTACTAATAGAGATTCTCAAAATAAGAAGAGATTACAAAATATAAAATTTGAGTTTTATCCAAACCTTGTGAAATTCGTATCTAAGAAATGATGATATGAAAACCCCTATTTTTCAAACCCAAAATGAAAGTTTTACGAAAGGAATGAAGTCTTTAGTGGCTAGGTATGGTTGAGCCTTAAGTTTGTAAGTATCAAATGAGTTTTCTTAAAGGAATCACCACAAGAATAATTTTTACAAAATTCGGATTTTGGGATGAACCATATTTAAAAACATCTTTACAAAGTGTAAAATGGAATTTTTATAATGAAGAATAAAGTCCTTAAGGAATATATATAATGAGGACTCAATTTTAACAAGAATAAATAAGTTTTATCAAGGAATTTTTTTAAAAACAAATGGGAATTGTCAAGAATACAAGATTAGCCTTTCTAAGTTGATTTTTCATAAAGTCTTACAAGGAAAAAGTTTTCTAAAAATTTCTTTTATTAAATATCATCAAGAACATATACATATATATCTCATGACATATCATTTATGATAGTAACATGTTCATATTGTATGTATACTTGCCTTGGATAGTAGAAACTTCATAAAATTTCACAAAATCAATTTTCTAATTTGGTTTTCGCTACTGATCTGAAATGATCAGATCTTTTCAAAGCTTAAAAGTTTTTAAAACTTAAATATGATATTATAATTAGATATATCTTTCGAATTAGATGGAAATCGGTATATAATTTGCTAAATTTCGAGTTAAAATAACCAAGTTGTGGCCGTTTTAAGTTGGAATTCTCACGTAGGACGAGAATTACGAACTTGATAATTTTTATGAGATAGAATAGATTAGTTTTGAGTCGAAATACTTATTTGGGTATTTCTTTCATTAGGTGATTTTGCTTTTGAGGATTCATTGCCACCCAACTATTACGATTAAAAGACTGGAGTCCAATGGACAAGTGAGTTTTCCTCTTATTTTGTTACCTTGTTTGTGCTTGTAGCTAGTTGCATTAGAATTATAGGAACAAGATAAAAACCAAATATGAATGGCACTGGGATAGATAATGAGAACTTGATGTATGTATGCCAAAGAATACTAAAGCATATCGAAACCATGAATCGATTGGATAACTGCACTGTTCATATTGTTTTTGTTTTTGTGTATGATATTGTTTAGTCACTCTAAAGAATGTATGAATAACTTGACCTAAGCAATAATAAATTGGTCATGCATCGCATCAGTCAAGTCACATTTGCTAGCGTGCTACTCCTACGCAAGAAGATCGGTATGGTCTGTGGTCACATTTGGAGAATGAGACACGGTATCAAAGTTCATTCATACGGAACTAAAGCACACCAGGGATGCATCCCATGAATGAGCCGAGCCAAGTCAATTGCTAAGAGCTGGGGGGCTCGGGGACTAGTAATAAGTCGTGTAGACTTCCAATATCATCCCTAAACCTTAGATACGGAGGGCATAAATCTGTTCTGTGTACCCATACATAATTGTTTATCCATGTGTTTGTTTATGCATAGCATATGGATGATTTATAACTTGCTTGTTATGGCATGACATTAAGGGAACTTTCTCACTAAGCTAGTGTAGCTTATACCCCAATAGATGTTTGAATGAATAGGTTAACTTAAGAATGCTACCCGAGGACCGAGATGTCTGGAGCCGAGAATGACCTCGAGGTTCCGGTAGGAAGTAAGAATACTTGAAGATATTAGCTAGGTTTTGTGAATTGCTTTGTAATAGTTTTATGTAGTGAAATCTTTTGATGAATTGAAATTGAAGTATAATGAATTGTATTTCCTTTACATTGTTACTTAAGTTGTATCAATATAAAATATATCACGTCGATGTCTTCTCCATGTGTTAGACGCCTTCTACATAGTATGGAAGCCTTCGTATGACGGAGGCGGTCATTCCTAGGCTTTAATATTGTATACAGCGGACTGTCACGTTTAGAGTACCATTCGGGATATGACAATTAAAGCGTATTAAACGTGTTGTTAGCTTGGTGGATTGTGATTGGTTAAAGAGTCTCAAATTTGACTTTTTGTACTATTTTTCTTCATTCCACAAGCTAAGTCACGGTGAGCAATTGCTAGAGAAGGAACTAGTTGTGAATTTTACATTTGTACCATGATTAAAAAAAAAAATTAGTGTAGAACAATTCAAGTGTAGATATTTAATTTATTTCATCAAAATTTAGCTCATACGCGTATAGTTATGTTAGTTATATGAGAGTTTTATTCCCAAAAATTTTTTAAATTTAGCTCATACTAATTTTCTTTGACTTTGTAAATCTAACTTGACCCATTATCCCTCAAAATTCGGCTGCGCAAAATCCAATAAATTCTCAGCCATGTATATCATATAATTTACACTGTATGAGGACGTATCTTCACCGATTTTAGGACTCCTCAAAACATATCACAGCAATATCCTGAAAATTAATGACTAAGTTGGATGGAAGATGGCGTATGGTAGGATCGTCATAAAGCGACGTCTGATATCCTTCATCTGTGACCTCCTCAGGCCAATCATTGGGTATTTGCAAGTACTCCTTAGTCACCACTTCATTTTCAGAATATAAACCCAAAAACATTGTAAATAGGGAAAGATGAAAGTGATATGCTTGACAATAAATTTGGAAAGTGAAGGTACTGTTCACTTTGTGAGTGGGAGATTGTAAACCCTTAGATTTTACGATGATTCCTGAGTTCAAACCCTACAACCGGAAGTCAACCGGAAACCTTAGTCAACAAAAACCTATGCTAAAACCCTAGTGTTTAGATCTAGCAATCCCGCACTCTCAAACCCTAGACAACGAAATTAAGTTAATAGCTTATAATAGTTCATAATAATATAGAAAAGCTCAAAAATATCAGATTCGCCAATTTCTAGTGTCTTTCGGATCCAAATAGGATCAATTTTCGAAAATCGTACCTGAGAACATCGAAAGGTAAAAATATTCCCTTTATACCATTAGACTTGTAATAATATAAGAAATAAAAAAATACCAGTTTCATAATTTTTTGGTAATTAAAAATTATAGATATTGCATTTATACGTGTATTTTTCTTACTATCAGCAACGTATTAGTCTTTTTACTATTCATTGTACTTCTCTACTATTCATTACTATTCATCTATCTCTACTTTTCCTTACTACCTATATACCAATTTTCTTACTTTTTATCTTTCCAATACATGTTATATCAAATCATATCTTACATATTAATTTTTTCTTATAAAAATACAAACAAAATCAACTCTCTCTCTCTCTCTCATTTCCCCTAGAACCGGTGCGATCTCCCTCCCTCTCTTTCAATTATTTTCTTTTTCAATTTATTTTATTACATTGTATTTCCCTCTATTTTCAACTATAAATATCCCCTCTCCCTCCACTTCTTCCACACCTTCATTTTATATAACAAAACTCTCCCAAAATCTCTCCACAAACTCTCTATACAAAATTCTTCACTACCAAAACTCTCTTTCACAAATTCTTCATAAAATCCTTCCCTATAAACAAACTATCCACTATATATCACTAACCACATAATCCCACATTCATTATTCACCATCTTCACACCATACAAACACTTTAGGTAAACTTCTTCCAACCATTTATTTTACCCATGTCATGTGACTTAGCATGACCATGGTATTGTTTTGAAACACATATGAATAGTAAAAGCAATAACATGTTCATGTTTTGTTCTTGCACATGCTAAGAAATCTCGATTTTATTATTTTGTTATTATGATCATATAAATTGTTGTTATTGTTAATATTATTGTTGTTATGCTTCTAATCTAACTCTATATATATTATTAAGTATATGTATATCTATATATTTTTAGAGCCTAATGCTCACTAACATTCTCTAACTTGGTCTTATTATTGCTTTTCTTTTTCTTTCTTTTTCTTTTTCTTTTGGGACTTAGTCCTGGGATGCCTTGAGGCTCCCAATACTTGATCGGGTTGCCTTAATAAAGTTAAGGCTCCCAATGCTTGATTGGGTTAACTTGATGAAACTAAGGTTCCCAATACTTGATATTATTATCTTGCTTATTATTATTTTGCTTCTTGTATATTTTCATCATTTTTCATACTACATTCTCATGTATATGCATCAACATAATGTTATAGTCTCAACAAAATTTAAAAGTAGACTTTTCTTTAATAAAAGAAAATGAAAGTAAACTCTTTTAATATATAACCTTATGTCTAAATCAAGATTTTGTTAGCAAAACTATAGGAAAAATTATTCCACAACTTCTTTTCCAACTTACTAAGACCTTTCATAAATAACTATAAAGATGATTTCATAAAAGAAATTAACCAAACACAATGAACATTTTCTTTAATAGTAAACCACGTAAAGTTTACCAAACTTAGTATAAATGTTTAGTAAACAAAATTTTCATAAAAATTTAATTGTAAGATTTATACTAACTCTATAATAGCAACAAAAAAACAAAACTAGTTTTTAAATTTAAGATAAAATCAACCCTCTAATTTATAAACCCACATAGAAAAAAGTCAGGGATTTCCAAGTATATAAATGATAAACTCATTTTCAAAAAGAATTAAAAAGAATATGAGTAAGATTTCAAAAGCAATGAATTTTATCAACAACTTAAAAAGAATAATTGCTTTTCAAGTAAACTTGGTAAAAGATTTAAAGAACCAAGTTTTGGAAATAAAAATTATTTTTGAAGAAGTTAGAAGATGAGAATATAAGGATAAGAAGACTTGTTTAACAATTTTTCTTTAAAAAGGAAATATATACAACTCAAAATCATTATAAGTTATCAACAACTTAATAAAAATGTTGGAAACTTAATTTTTTCCATAAAAAGAAAAATTTATAAAAGACCAAAGTTAAGGAAAAAATTTAATTGTTTTCAAAAAGAAATTAGAAAAAAATAGGAATATACTTGTTTATAACAACCTAAGAAATTATAAAGTTTCTTCAAAATACTTAGAAAATGATTTGTTAAGTTTAAGTTTCAACACCTATAAGATGAATTATTTTACGAAAAATAATCGTTGAGAAAACACCATTAGAATCTTGCATATAATAGGAGTCTATATAAATACTCAAAAGGTTTTTCAACTATATATATATATATATATATTGCCAAAAGGATTTTTTGAATAAAGATGAGTTTGAAAAATTATTTTTCAAAACCTGGGATTTTTGTTTTGGTCATGTACCGTAACTTTTAGGAAGCCAAATGACCTTCTATGTAGAAAATAACCTTAGAAATAGATAGATCTTTTCAAGTAGGTAGAAATCGATATATTATATGCGAAATTCCTAGTTAAAATGAGCAAGTTATGACCATTTTAAGTTGGAATTTTCTCCTATGCGAATTTTGACGAACTTAGTAAAATAGAATTACAAGTTTAAGTAGAACTTCTAAGAAATACTCATTTTTGGTATTTCTCTTGTTTAGGTGACGAGGAGACTAAGTTCCCGTGTTCTGAGGATTTCAATGACTAGAAGTATCCGCATAAATGGCCGAGTGGGTTTATTTCTTACATATTTACACTTATGATTTTGCTTATAAAATTAGTGGCATTAGAATTAGAAAAGATAAAAATGGAAAATGCATGTGCTTTATATACTTGGTTGAAATTACGATTAAGCATATCGATGCGTGAATTGTTTATAATGAATGTTTGATCTAGTGTAAGAATGATTATCTGCAAATTTTATGATCACTCGCAAAATATTTAATTATGTCATAAGTACTTAATTAAAATGATTCATGCATATCATCGGGTGAGTTCATTGCATTTATTACTATACCTTTGGTGGGACAAAGCCTTAATAAGGAGATTCTTAGAGTTCGTAAATTCTATAAAGCGACGAGGTATCGTCCGAATCAACTAGCGATGAAAAAACATATGAATAAAACATATTCGATAGCTATGTAGTGGCTAGGAAATAAAACTACAAATAAGTTGGATTACATTTTTTGTAAGGAAGCTATTAAAACAAGAACTTTCATTAGACTATGTTGTATGATAGCAGCCTATACGGTTTGGAACACCTAACCCCGAATGGAGGGGTAGATCCATTCAATATATGATTCCCGAAAAATCATATGTATTGTTTGCCCACATGCTTGTGCATCTCATATGATTACTTAAATAAACTTGTTTTGATTATTGAATGTTTGAGTGTATAATTGTGGAAACAAATCTCACTAAGCTAGTAGCTTATACCTTTTTAGATATCTTTTGCAGTTCTCGTACCTTTGATTGGAACCAAGAGGTTATCTTATCCAGGTAATGCCTTCAAGCTAAGATCTTATGGATAGACATGCAAGCTAGAAGTAGATAAGGATTCCAAGAGAAGTTTCAAAAGTGTAAATTGTTTATTGATAGACTCTTTATTAGACTTAGTTTTCTTTTATTGGGAAATGCCTCTTAATGTTGTAGAGACTCCTTAATAGTGCATATGAACCTTGGTTATGTTGTTATGATTTATTTTCTTAATTGCTATTATGTATAACTACTTAAACGGCATAATCCAAAGTCCACTACAATCATGAAAGTATGCTTTACACTCGATATCAAGACTTTTGGGATGACTAAGGTTATCATACTTAAGCCTTAATATCGAGTATGGCAGACTGCCGCATTTATGGTACCCTTTGGGACGTGACAGAGATTGCTCTTCAATTTGCCTGGTAGAAAGAAATTCAATAGTAATATCTTGGTAGGCAGGTTCATTGATCTGAAAGAATTGTTCCCACGGTCTCACTTGAATCAACTCTCCGACCCTTTCCTCTAAGCTAAATTTTCTGAACAATCTCCAGTCTAAATATTTGTTGTTGTGGAGCTCCATTTTCTCTAATCTTTCCATTCTAGTCTTGCTAAATGATTATTGAGATAAGGCCGTCGTACGATGAACCCTCTCTACACCTTGTGGATGTGGTGGTGATGGCTCTCTTATTATTGATCGAGAGCTAAAGGGCTATTGCATTGGTGAGTCGGGTGGTTATCTCTCTTTCTTTAGATAAGATCTTTTAGTTCCCATTCCTGTAAAAGAAAGCATAACACATGTGAGGGCAAAAACAATTAAAGAGCAACAACAAAGTAGTGCATGCTAAAAATCAGGGGCAAAATGATGCTTGAACTTAGTCATTGTATAACATATAAGAGGTATAAGACCATGAAACAAGCATCAAGAAGCATAAAAGCAAAATAGAATCATGAAAATTTTCTATAAGGTCAAGCTAACCTAGGCATGCAGGGGGTGGGGAAAAATGCAAAATGTGTGTCAAATTCAAATTTGTGCACGAGTGCGGGAAGCAAGTCATGTTATAGACCGGGAACAAATTCTTGACAACAATTTGAGGAACAAACACCAGTTCAAAGTGCCAAAATCCATCAAAATTTGAAATTCGTAACCTTCCCCCAAATCACGTGTTTCATCTTTTAAAGCACGATTTTGAGCAATGCAGCCACAAATCCATCAAGCAAATTACCTTACAAGGCATTAGAAGTATGGAATTTCATTATTTAAGCAAAAGCCCCAAATTTTACAGCCGTTAAAAACTTCGTAAGAACCCTAGACATGAGTTGTAACGGCATGAATGTGTTGATTTTGAGCATGGATTGGTTGTGTGGTGTATGTGAAATTTAAAGTTCATCGATCATTGATTGAGTTTTTCAAATTTATAAATGTTTTCTAAATCAGATTCAATAACTATCACGCCTCAAAGGTACTCTAAACGTAACGGTCTACCACATTCAATATTAAAGCTTAAGTATGATAAACTTAGTCATTCCCAAATGCTTATATATTAAATGTGAGGCGTGCTCTTACAATTTTAGTGGACCATACTTTGAAATATGAAGCTTAAGAGATACAGTAACAATTAAGAAATGGAAATCATAATATTAATTCAGAAATATAAAGTCTTATAAGGACCTTGGGGGCATTCCCCTGCCAAAAGTACACTAACAAAAATATATCATATACAAGAAGTTTCCCCTAGAAGTCTACACCTACACTAGTGTTGGACTTCATAAAAAACTTCTTAACCAAAAAGGGTGTACCTGGGTACAAGGCCCACATGGCTTCAGCCAAAGGTAGGGAAACTGCAGCAAATAGCTATAAGGGTATAAGCTACTAGCTTAATGAGAATTATTTCCACAGATAAGTATATTTAAATAGCAATAATCAAACAAGTTATTTAATCAACCAAGTGAAACGCAACAACCACATGAGGATACAAGACATATGATTTTCCGATAATTATATATTGAATGGATTTATGCCCTAAGGGCGGCAATTTATATGCTTCTAACCAAACATCCCTAAACTTTAGTTAATGTGCTTCTAAATAAACATCCCGAAGCTTTAATTAAGATTCAATGATCGTACTACTACCCCTTTTCCCCACAAGGGTAGTGATCCCATGCAATGTGACTTACAAGTCATATGCATGATTTTAGTTTAATCAAAGGCCCATAGCATACTTATTAACAATTTAAGGTGACCATAGAATTTCAGACAAATCAAGTTCTAAACTAAATCAAGCATTGATTATCATCAATTCTCATCTCGAAATTCTTATCATTCATTCAAACAATATTACATGCATATCACTTAATCTTTTCCTTAAATCTAGTGCTTCTAGACTACAAGCACAATCAAGTAAGATAAGTTATGGAAATAAACTCACTTAGCCACAGGTTCACTGATCTTCAGTCAAAGTAGTCCTCTAGCTATGAGAGATCCTCCTCATAATCACCTAAACAAGAAAATACCCACAATAAGTATTTCCTGATAGTTCTATTGAAATTTGATAAAACTCTGTCATTAAGTTAGTCAAAATTCGTATGGAAGACAATTCCAATTTAAAATGGCCATAATTGCTCATTTTAACTCGGAATTGCACATAAAATATACCGTTTTCTACCTATTTGAAAAGATATATCCATTTCTGAGGTTATTTCTATCAAGAAAGGACTTTTAGGTTGAAAAGCATGAATGACCAGGTTCACCACGAAAATCCCAGCCCAAAAACAATCATTTCAAACATCAACTCATTCAAAAATCCGTTGATAATTACTTAGTTATTAATATAGATTGAAAAATTCCTTTTTATAGATTTATAACTCATATTTCATACATGTTCAAGTATTTGTTGTCCAAACAAAATTCTTTAGTAAAAACAATGTTAGTTAGAAGTTTAGAAAAATCATAATTTACAAGAAATCCTTTTGTAAATTCTTTAAAAATGAAGCTTTTGATTCTTTTGTTTTGAAAAAGTATTTTATGTCTATCTTACTATTTTATTTAGTGACTTTTCCATAAAAATGAGTTTCTCTATTTTTCTTTTTTTTGAAACTTATAACACCAGTGTCACTTTTTCTATTAGTTTCCTATGTATTTCCTTTGACTATTATTTTGATCTTTTTAAATCTTGGTTTGAAAACTTACATTTTTTTTTATGGGGTTTCCTTTATATTATGTTTTTAAGGAAAACATTTTTGTAACAAAAATCATCTTCCTCAATTTTAGAAAACAACTATATTACTACTATAATTATGGTTTTAGAAAAGCCTTTCAAAATAGTGGTTTTTTTCAAAATTATAGTGAGTTATTCTTAAAGCTTTGAGAAAAAAATGGATTCCTTTTATTAATTTAAAAACTCTAAATTTCATTTAGAACTCTTCTTTGGTGACCAAAATATCTTTCTTAAAAAGTATTAGTTTAAACTTTGTGGTTTAGACAACAACTTATATTATGCATGAATATGAGAATAATAACAAGCAAAATTATAGCAACAAAATAATAACAAGATAATATAAGTCAAGTATTGAGAGTCTTAGCTTTGAATCAAGGCTCTGGACTAAGAAATGGACTAGTCCTGAAAAAAAAGAAAATTGTTTTGACTTGATGAGGATAATTCTAAGACTAGAAAGACTAGTCTTAAAATAGCATGAAATAAGTAAATAAATTGTAAAGCATGAAAATAGATAAATAACAAGTGAGCTTATATGCTTTAAAGAATATATATATATATATATAGATACATAAATATATTTAGTTAGATATAAATATGGAAACATAATAACAACAATAATATAAACAAAATAACAACATAAAAGAATAAATATCGATTCATAAGCAAAAATAAAACATGAATATAGAGTTGCTTCCATAACTTATAGTTTAGAAAACACACTTTTATGATCATGTTAAATTACATGACATGGTAGTAAAAATATGAAAACAAATTTTACCTAAAGATAAGATGGGAGTAATATATATATATATATATATATATAAATGGGTTTTGTGTATGGAGAAGAAGAGAGCTTGGGAGTATTTTGGGAGAGTAATGGGAAGAGTATTTGGGAGGAGAATTTGACAGAGTTTTTGGTAATAATTTGTGGGTAGTGAATGTGTGAATGAAGTAAAAGAGGAAGAGGATATTTGTCACGCTCTGAAGGGTACCCTAAATGTGGCAGCCCACCGCATATAATATCAAGGCTCAAGAATGACTACCTTAGTCATGCGAAAGCCTTAGTATCATATGTAAGGCGTCTAGCACGGTAATAGTAGAAGCTTTTGGGAAGCATAGTTTAAGCAAGTAAAAATGAACATACAAGAATCCAGAAATAAAACATATTATATCATTAATATCCAAAGGTCTATTACATGATTTCTTAGGGGCATACCCCGCTAATCCCAAGGATCGTGATAATCTTTACAACATCCAAAATACTACATTAAAGATTTCAAAGGAATTCTAATCTAAGTCTTCGAGTAGATTTCCTCCAAAAGCTTCAATATATAAAACTTACACGGATACGGGGAGACCTCGGGCACAAAAATAGGTGTCCCTAAGAAAACAAATACCTATAGGGGTGTAAGCTTATGGGCTTAGTGAGTAAATCCCAAAATTCATACTCAAAGAAAATTATCAACTAAGTTTATTATTCAAACATATGGAATGCAACAACCACGTGAGCATACAAGACATATGACTTTCCGGGAATCATATGTTGAATGAATTACGCCCTTCATTCAGGGTTGGGTATTCAGGCTAATTACAGCCACAACTTTTAAAAACACTTTTATAGATCTTACCGGCTCCTATACGCCATCAAAAATTTGTAGTTATTACAGGCTCCTACTAGCCACCAATTTTTGTAGTTTTTACCGGCTCCTACTCGCCACTTACATGATATACCGGTTCTGCTTACCACCACTATTATACACTTGTCCCACCAATTGTATAGTAGTGAATGAAATGTGACTCAACATATGAAGTGCATGAATAGTTTATTAATTAAGGTCTAGTAGTTACATTTATCTTCTTTCAAGTGATCAACCAATTTCAAACACTCTGAGATATTAAGGCACATACAACTTTATTGCAAACAAATCGAGTTTCGATGTACTTAGTATTATTTCAACATATTATCATATATTTCCTTTTGATTTTTCCTAAATTCTAGTGTAACTAATTTTACAAGCACAATCAAGAGTATGAGAAAAATAACGGGGAATAAACTCACTCAGCAATGATGACACCTTTCTTGAAACGGATGAGTCGTTCGAGATTTCCACTAATCGTAGTAATCTTCGGGATACGAACAATCCTCCTCGAGATTATCTAATCAAGAAGAATACCCAAAATGAGTATTTCATGAACTTCTATTCTTGGAGATTCTAAATTTTTCTTAAAATCGCGGTAAAATCGTATAAGAGGAAATTCTAACTTAAAATGGCCATAACTTGCTTATTTTAACTCGAAATTTCGCATATAATATATCGTTTTCTATCTACTCGAAAAGATCTACGCATTTATAAGCTTATTTTCCTAAAACTAAGTCGTTTGGGTTCCGAGAAAAGCAGCGACCAGATTTGCCATGAATTTGTAAAAACTTGTTTTCCTTCTTGTAAATAAAGCTTATTTGAAAAGATGAATATTTCAAGTATTTTGTAAACTTTTTGAAAGGTATATACATATATGTAATGACTCATAAAAATGTATGAAGTAAATGAAGTTGTCTCAACTTATGAAAAGTAAGGTTTTAAAAGACTTTGAACTTGAGATTTTATTGAAATATTTATTTTATTTTTGAAAGATCTTAAGTTATTGGAGACGAATATTCTTTTTCTAAATTTAATCTCTTGTAATTACTTTAATTTCCTAAAGTGTGGTTTTATTTTCTAAACTTGGATTCAAAAAGTAGTAAAATGACATTTTTATTTCTTGTAATGATTCCAAAAGAATTTCTACTTCTTGATGAAAGATAAGTTTTCATAAAACCCTTTATTTATGTAAGAAAAATTATTCCCATGCATGTTCATGGGTTTTTAAGAAATCCATTTTCTATATTTATTTAAGAAAGAACCTTTACTTTAAGAAAATACTTCCTCATTTATTTTTGTTGAGACAAAAACATTATGTTCATGCATGAATATAAATCATAAACTATAGAAATATAAAGGAACATAATAACTTGAAAGCTTAAGTAAATAATAAAGTAAATCAAGTATTGGACCTTAGCTTCATCAAGGTATCCCGGGACTAAGAAAAGACTAGTCCGGAAAAAGGAAAAGAAAAAGAATTGTTTTGACTTGATGAGGACAAGTCTAAGACTAGAATGACTAGTCTTAAAATCAACTTGAAATAAATTGCGATAAAGTAAATAAATTGCATGAAAGATAAATAAATTGCAAGACAATGAGCTTATATGCTCTAAATAGTATATATAGCTATATAGATATATTAGATAGTAACAAATATAAAGGAAATATAAAGAACATAAAGGAATTGATATTATGAACAAAAACAAAGTATGAACCTATTGTTACTTTCTTAACCTTTATGGTTTTTAGAAAACACACACTAAGTTCATACTAAGTAAATGAACATGTGGATTTCTTGAAGGCATATTACCTAAAAGAAAGAAGAAGAGAGGAGCTCCTTATAGAAAACTTCTTGGAGAGGATTCTTGAAAGAGTTTGAGAGAGATTTTGGTATAGTAACTTTAGAGAAGAAGTGGTGTGAAAGAAGTGAAGGTATGAGGGGTATTTATAGGAAAATGTGGGAGATAATTTGTGTTAATTAAATAAATGAAAATGAAACAAATTGAGGGATCAGGGGGGGGGGGGGGGGGGGGGGGGGGGGCGGCGCTACTTCATGCATAGAAGAGGGGAAAAATTTTTTTTTTGTTATTTTGTTAATTAAAAGTAAGAAATGAAAGATGTGAAGTTGTATTGAAATGAAAATGTGTAAGAAATAGGTGTATGGTTTGTAAGAGTAGGTTGTAAGAAAAGTAGAGATAGGTGAATAGTGTAGAATAGTAGAAAATAGTGTAATGTAAAAGTAGACATGACAATTAAAACCGGTAGTAAGAAAATATGCGTAAAAGCGATATCTGATATTTTTAGCTACCGAAAAATTACGAAATTGATATTTTTGGAAATCTTATATTTTTACGAGTCTAACGGTATATTCGGAATATTTTTCCTATTCCAAGCTCCCGAACATGATTTTCAAGAGTCGTGTCCGATCGGGTTCAAAGGACACTCGAATTTTGAAAAACTGATATTTTTATAAAACCTATAGCTATTACGAACTATTATAGCTAATTTTTCCAACTTTGTTTTCTAGGGCTTGAGAAAACGGCAATGTCGGACTTAAGCGGTTACGGCAAACTAGGGTTTGGTTGACTCTGGAAATCCGGTTGATTTTCTATTAGGTTTTAAACTATAATTTGAATCCAAAAAATTCGGGGATTTACAATATTTATAGGAAAATAAGGTGAGGATTTTAAGTGATTTAATTAAATTAAAAATTGAGAAAAATAGAGAAAGAGAGGGGGAGGGGCGTATGGCATCGGCCAAGAGGGAGAGGAGAGAGGGAGAGATGAGACTTTTTTTTGTAATTTTTGTGTATTAAAAGTAATAATGTGTAAGATAGATTCGATAAAAATGTCTTGGAAATGAAAAAAAAAATGTAGTAGTGTAGGTATGGTAGTGTGTAAGAGTGAATAGTGAAAAAGTAAAGATAGTATGAATAGTGTAGAATAGTGTAGAGTTGTACAATGAATAGTGTATAAGACAAATATACCGGTAGTAAGAAAAATATGCGTAAAAGTCGAAATTTAATATTTTTAAATACCGAAAAATTATAAGACGATATTTTTGAAAATCTTATATTTTTACAAGTCTAATGATGTCAACGGAATAATTTTAATATTCCGGACCCCTGGACACGTTTTTCAAAACCAGTATCCATTCGGGTTAGAGACGGATCAAATTTTAATCAATTTGATATATTTAAACATCTTTATATAATTACGAACCATTCTATGCACTTAACTTATATCTACTCTACACAAGTTAGGAGCATGGGATTGCCAGACTTAAACTGCTAGGTTTTACAAGGGTTTTGTTGACTATAGGGTTTCCGGTTGACTTCTAGTTTCAGGTCAGAGATACATGAAACTCAAGGGTTTACAACCTATTTCCACCTTAAAGAAAGTTTTATCCTCAAAACTTAGAAATACGTGCCTAAAGTTTCAAACGAACTTGGATACTTCCGCCTTATCTCCTCTTCGGCTTCCCAAGTAACCTCCTCGCGAGAATGGTTTCTCCAAAGGATTTTAACATACTTTATCTCCTTCTTCCTCAACTTCTAAATCTTTCAATCTAAGATTTGTATAGAGTATTCTTTGTACGAGATGTTCTCCTTAAGTAGTGTTGGTTCTAGTTCCATAACTCTTTCTAAGTCAAACACATGTTTGCATAGAATCGAGACATGGAATACATTATGTACTCCAGATAGGTTTGGCGGCAAGGCTAAGCGATAAGCTAGATCTCTGACTTGTTCTAGTACTTCAAAAGATCTTATATACCGTAGGCTCAACTTTCCTTGTACGCGAATTCGGTGTATACTCTTGATAGGGTTTATCTTTAGATATACATGGTCTCTTACTCGAAACTCAAGAACTCTACTCTTCAAATCCACCCAACTCGAGAACAGTTCTAGGCTTCCTTCATCCTCTATTGAATGAGTTTTCTTGTATTCTTTAAGTCCTAATTTCCTGAAAATGGACAGGGGCGTCAATTTATACTTGCATCAGAATCTATAAGAACTTTATCAAAGTGAAAGTCTCTTATAATGCAAGGGACAGTAAAACTCTCCTAATCTCTTTGTTTTGTTGGCAGGCTAGGTATACTCTTTTGCAGAATCATGGAACATTCTCCTATAAGTACTATTGGTTCGCTCCCATCAATCTTCCTCTTCTTAGTAAGCAATTCCTTAATAAACTTTGCATATGAAGGAATTTGTTGAATCACTTCTAAGAACAGGATATTGATTTGCAGCTTCTTGAAAACATCTAGGAACTTTGAAAACCGCTCATCCAATCTTTGCTGCTTCAGTCTTCCTAGAAAAGGAATAGGAGGAACATAAGGTTTTATCTAAGGTGGTTTTTGCACTAGTTCCTTCATATTCTATTTTCCTTTGTCTTTCCTTGGAATCTCCTCAGTTTCTTCGACTTTCTCCTCATCGGGTTCAACCTCCTTACCACTTCTTAGAATTATGGCATTCACAGTTTTAGGGTTTTCCTCTATGTTGCTTGATAAAGACCCAGATGGTCTATTACTCATTTCCTAAGCAAGCCGATGGAATTTCCCTTGAAGATCTTGAATAATAGCTTACTAATTATTGAGTGTGTTTTGTGTGGTACTTATAAAGTCATCAATAACTCATCAGTTAAAGGTTGATTCTACTGAGGTAAAGGCAGGGCATTCCTTAAGGACCTTGCTTTTGAAATCTAGGTGGTCTGTAAGCATTGGCTTCATTTCTAAAAGATAGATTCCAATGATTATGCCACTCTAGATTGTAAGTGTTTGCATAGGGTCCATAGTTAACCCTTTGAAAGTTTCAACATAGTTGAGCTGCTCTCCACTTGATGATGGTGTGGTACCATTAGGACAATCATAAACTGGATGTGGTCCTAAGCATAACTCACAAGCAACAACTTGATTAGTATTCAAAGAACTAGATGATGCAAGTTTACTTACTTGTGTAGTCAAAGCTAAAATTTGAGCAGTGAGCTATCGCATGGCTTCACTGTCTTGAATAGATCCCACTTTCGATTTTGTTCTTTCACAGCTCCAGTTATGAGACTAGAAGCTAATTCCTCAATCAATGCACTTGCTTCATCATATGTTTTTCCCATGAGTGATCCTCCTGATGTACATCCAATAATGACCTCAAAGTCTCATCTAGATTGAGGTAGAAATTTTCAATCAAAAGATTATCAGGAAGTCCATGATGTGGGCATTTTCTAACTGCCTCCTTAAATCTCTCCCAAGCTTCATACAATGATTCTTTAGGAAACTTAGTAAAATTGGTAATCTCATTCCTCAATCTGGTAGTTCTAGCAGGAGGGAAAAATCTCTTCAACAACTTCGCTGTCAAATCTACCCATAAAGTAATGGATTCAGGTGGTTGAGAGTTGAACCAAGCCAAAGCTTTATCCCTAAGAGAGAAAGGGAAAAGCTGCAGTCTTATGGTCTCATCATAAGTCCATTGAGTTTAACAGTATTGCAATATTGGAGGAAATGGCAGTATGCTCATCTAGTGTCTCATTAGGGTATCCTCCAAATTGATGTGACTCAACATTTGAATCAATGCCAATTTAAGCTTAAAATTTTTTCCTAAACTAGCCTTCTCACAGCGGGACCCTAAGCAGTAGGTACCGTATAATCCCGAAGTGCTCTAGCAGGTGCAACTTGAATTTGATTGTTCTGATTATTGTTTTGATCATTGTTGCCCGCATTGTTTCATGCTTCATTTTCTGCCATTTTTTCTACTTGTAGCACTTCTTCTCCCCTTCTGTTTTCTCTTTTTTGTTGATGCATAGTTCTTTCAATTTTAGGATCAATTGGTAGAAGCTCCTGACTTCTACTCGTGTGCATGTGACCTACAAACAAAAAAGAAAACAATCAAACCCTAGAAAAGCGCCTAAACTACTAACAAAACTAAAGGTAGTCTAATATTAATTGAATCCCCAGCAATTGCGCCAAAAACTTGATCCGCTTGAAATGTGTATATAAATAAAGTACGAATTGTTCTAGCAAGTATACTAGGTCGGATCAAGTAATACAATGTGAGTAGAGTATTGTTCCCACGAGGATCACTTTAACTACTAGACTGATATTAGCTTCAAATAATATTTAGGCAATCAATTTTTATAATTTAACTAATTATCTATTTCTAATCTAATTTGACAACTATCTACAAATGCAGTGACAATGTTAGAGAGATATATATCAAAAGTGTCACCTGAGGGTATCCTAGTAGTAATAAACAAGCCTCACTTGATTACTATTACTAGTTAACCTTTAGAGTGTCATATATTTTTAATCAACAGGATGTTTTGGGTTGCATTGATAAGAAATGACAAATATGTGCCATACATAAATTAGCAAATAATTGTCATCCAAGTAATATAAAATATTACAAACTAGATAGTACTCTCAAAATCCTCAAATACATAACTGATAACTAACATTGGCTAATCTATTCTAAAGAATAGAAAATCACTTATCCCAAATAAAACCAAAGGCTTCAGTCTTCTAATCCTTTACCGGAGCTAAACTCTTGGAAGTAACTAGCCAGGGTTGAAGTGTAAACCTGAAAGGGCTATTGGAATGTGAGCGAAACCACGAGCTCAGTAAATAACCAAAACTTACCACATAACAAGCAAGTTAATTGGCGAACATATGAAATGAATCATTCAAGCATATGCACAAATACAAGCCTGGACAGTCCAGAATCTAAAGCAAGATGGAGATTTACGTCCTCTCATTAGGGTTGAAGGATCACAATCTATGACCCACCTATCCAAGGAATACTAAGAAAACAGGAAAAACAGCAATACTCATTTTAGTTATCACTTTTAATTTAATATATCTTTGCTGTTCACCACTTGTTTTTCCATCTTAGAATTCACCACAAAGTGTTAGTCATTTCAAGCAATACCAAAGGCGGCGTCCTTCGTTTACCACTTAGTTCCTAAGGTATCAACAGATCAAAGGTAACCTTAGTATGACTAATAGCTCACTAGCCTAGACATATCAAGTATTATCAGAGATCCTAAATACTAACACGAGTAGGCTATCACTTACTCAAATGCTTTTTATGCAAATTGTGCAATGCATGTCCATTTTATTTATGTAATCATTAATTATTATTTAGGTTTACGGTGACCAACCAATTCTCAGTCAATCAACATGCTACATAGGCAATCAACTCATACAATGTACCATTGTCACTTGTAGTGAAGTAGCTTAGCAAGCAATCAATCATCAAACATACAACTTTCCCATAACCTTAACATGACAATTTGATTATTATCTTTAATTTAGATATAGCCAAGTTACAATCACAAAAAATGTAATAAGACTGAGTTACTCACATGCTCATATTGGCTAGTCGTAATAATCCGCTAGAAATTCCTCATAAATCTCAAAATCACCTATTGAGATGAATAATGTATTCAACAATATTGTATAAATTACATAATTAAACTCCTATGAATGTCTAGGTGTCCTATATTGTAGTTTAGTCTTCAATGGGTTTCTTTGTGACCTTTAGGATAATAATTGTTTATTTATTATTTTAGTTTCACATGTTTCTCTCATTCTACTTTATATTTATTTCGTTATTTTTTGAAGTCACATTGTTCCTAAGTTTAACTTATTACATTTTCCATTCTTATATATAACTAATAATATATATAATAAATTTTTTTCTTTTTTTGTGTAATTATAATTTATTTTTAATTTGTTTGAAATATATCAATAATACTAATAATGCTATTTTCTAACAATTTTAGGAGTTTTTATATTATACATATTATTTTTGTTAAATATTGTATCTGTTTCTTGGTTAAATTATTTTTCTTTATAGAAATATACTTATAGGAGTAATAATGATATTAATATCGTTAACTTTAATAAATCAATAATAATAATATTAGTATTATTCTAAATAAAAAGTTAAAGTATATTAATAATAATAATAATAACCACAATAATTATGTTAACAGTAATAATTATAAGCAATACTATATATATATTAATAATACCAAAGAGCATTAATAATATTAATATTATTAAATCACTAGTATTATTATTTAAAATAATAATATCATTTGCATTAATCTTAATAGTAGTATTAATAATACTAATAGTAACGTTAATATCCATAAAAATATTAACATTAGTAACATTAATATTATCATTAACTATAATATTAATAATAATTAAATTAGTCTTATTAATATATTAAAAATATAAATTTGTTATTCTTAAAATAATTTTTAATAATATGTAATATAGTACTCGTAATTATAATAGTAATGATAAAAATAATAACATTAATAATATTGATAGTAATGACATTTTTAGATTACTAATATTAATATTTAAAATAGAAACATCATTATTAAAATTATCTTAATATTATTTTTATTAATAAATACAATATCCTTAATAAAATTATAACTATACTTAGTTATATAAGGATTTTGACAACAACAACAACAACAACAACAATAATAATATAATAATATAATAATAATAATAATATAATAATAATAATATCAATATAGTATAACATATTTACTGGAATTAATCAAATCATATTTTATTATTATTATTTTTATCCATGTAGTTCACGGGAAAGAATACGGGCGTGTTCTTCCCGTGCTCATCTGGGGATGATGCATTATTCATCGTCCTCGATGAGCTCAGCCAATTTCGGCCGATTTCTGACGTTCGAAGCTCCTCCAATGGATTCCTATGAGTTTGTATAAGGTTCTTCTACACAAATATCCAATTAAAACATCAAAACACCTACATGATCCATGGTTTTCGGATCACAAAGAGTGCAACTAGGGTTTAGTTTCTTACCTTGTTCAATCCAATTCCAGGCGTTTTTGGAGCTTTCTTTTGTGTTGGTTTAAATCCTAGAAATTTCAGAACTCATTTTGGATCATTACTTTAACAAGAAACTAACTTAGACTAAATTAACTTACCTTGGAAACCCTTCTCAAGTGTTTTAATGGAGGTATGTTCTTATTCGAGCTGGGGTGTTTAGGGCGAGTTGGATTCAGCTTTTAGGTGGGTTTGGTAGCTATTTGGGAGCTCATTTGATCTGGAAACTTTGGTAAATAATGAACTTTGTTTGCTTGTTCTTTATTGTACATAAATATATATAGAAGAAGGGAGGAGAGGTGGTTTCAGTGTGAGTTTTCCTCCGAGCTTTGCTTCTTCCACTTGCAATTTTACTTCATTAATTGTGTGTGCGAGTTGGCTGCATATGATTGGTGATTTTGTTGACTTTAAGTTGTAAAATTTGACAAAGCTTGGGATGAATTTTGGCTGTGATAAATCCAATGCATTCTCCACTGTAAAATGTATGCAAATTATACAAATCATGCATGGTATATGTGTATTATAGGTATAAATATTAATATAATAATATTAGTTGATTATTATCTTAGTTTTAGGGTAGTTTATTAAGCTAATCAGGTACAAATTTATCAAATATTTGAGAGTTTGTATCGAAAATTTTATGAAGTGTACTACAATTTTTCTAGATTGTTATTAAGTTCAATTTTTAAGTTTAAAACTTACGCGATTAAAGTTTTTGGGTCTAATAAGTTGATTTAGGGTATAAGTACTAATGGACTCGGGATTCTCTCACGAGTTAAATAGAAGGTTTCGGAATTTTCATCTGAAGTCTAGATTTAATTTTATTGATCTATTTTAGTATTCGTTGGGTATTTATAACTCTAATAGTTCATCCTTTAATTACAGTTTTCTAACTATATATGTTATTGAATAGTTGCTTCTTAATGAACTTGAAATCTTATCAAATTTTATTTCAATATCTTAAGTTTTCGATACCAGCTATGAAATCTCTCAAGTAGTGTTTATTTTTATCTGGAGAGCTTTGTTTTAGGGTTTGTAGTTTTGGCTACCCTAATTTACATCTTGAGTTATCAACTCAAGATACGAAATCTTGGTTTTGGAACCAATTAAAGCCAGAGAATTTCTTATATGAGTTTTTATACTACAAATGAGTTCATACAACTCATAATTCCATTCTGAGGTCTTTAGTTGGGTTCTAAGTTTAATATCTAGTTTGTGTTTTCCACTGTCACACCCCGAGGGATACCCTAAACGTGGCAGTCCGCGTACACAATACTAAAGCCTAAGAATGACTACCTTAGTCACGCAAAGGCTTCCATATCATGTACAAGGCGTACATCACAACCAAGGGAACGCATCGGAGTAGCACAATTTATATTGATAATAAATAAGTAACAAGGCAAAGAGAATACTTATCATAAAACATAAACATATTGCATTGCAATTCTTAGGGGCATGTCCATCTATTATCTTCAAATAAATATACATCACTATTCATATAAGTCATTATATATAATGGACCTTACAAAATTACTTATCTTATGATTCTATTTCCTTCATAGAAGCTTAACCATCCTTCCATGATTTCCTCAATGTCATGATCCCCAATTTAAGCCACGGATATACCTGTTTCAACAAAATCTATAGGGGTATAAGTTACAACTAGCTTAGTGAGATATTCCTTTTTATTCGCACCATATATTCAAACAAATTTATTCAGATTTTCACTCATATGCTATGCAAGCAATGCAACAATCACATGATTACGCAAATATATATAGTTATCCGGAAACTATATATAGAACGGATTTACCCCTCCGTATCAAAGGTTAGGGAATCGGGGTTGAAGGTCCTCGACCTTCTATTGCTAGTCCTTAGGTCCTCATCCACAGCATTCGGTTGGCTCGGCTCCAAACCTAGAGTCGCTTTTCCCCGAGCGATTTGGATTCTCCAGGAAGGAGCATGGCTCGTGGCACCGCACAATCATAGCCAATCCAACTCTACGCGTAAGAATAGTAGCCTTCCGAAATAGATGTGACTCGATGGATGCTATGCGTAAGCATTTTAGTTTTCTTAAGCCAAACCTTATTAAGGTTTATTAGGGGCGATCAATCAATTTAGCAAATAATAAACAATCATACAAGTAAGTAAACAAAATTATTTAAACAAGCAGTTCGAAGTTGCGATATTCTTAATTCTCATTTCATGCCAAAAACATAGCATCACGTATATACACATAATCCCGAATTCCCCAAATATATTCGTTTTTATCTTTTCTTAGTATACTAATGCTACTACTTTACAAGCACAAGCAAGGTAACGAAATTAAGAGGAATAACTCACTCGTCCATTTGCGATCTTCTTAGTCATAGTAATCTTGGGTAGGGTAATTCTCGTATCTTTCGTCACCTAGACAAAAGAAATACCCGGGAAAGTCCTCATGAAATTTTATTCTTGGATTTTCTAAACTTTCTTAAATCGCGGGTTAAAATCGTATATAAGAGAAAAATTCCAACTTAAAATGACCATAACTTGCCCATTTTTACTCGAATTTCACATTAATATACCGTTTTTCTACTTACTCAAAAAGATCTATCCATTTCTAAGGTTATCTTTGTCATATAAGGTCATTTGGGTACAGATTTAAAACGAATTTTTCTAAGTTTTCGCAAATCCGTTCTCTAACTCAACTTTATTTTAAAGAAATTCCTTTTGTAATAATATATATATATATATATATATGAACATATATTTGATAAATACTTTGAGTATATAGATAAGCTCACTTTATATGGAAAGTTTCTAATGGTAGTATCTCAACAATTTATTTCATAAAACAATTCAATTTGAGTTGTTAAAACTTTAACTTTGATAATTTCTTTTCAAGTATTTGAAGAAACTTTATATTTTCTTAGATCGTTATAAATGGGTATATTCTTACTTTATTTTCTTCATTCTTTTTCTAAAACAAGTAAATTTTTCTTTTAACCTTAATCTTTCATAATTTTCACTTTTAGTGACAAAAAATCAATTTTATCAAAAAGTATATTTAGGTTGTTGAAATCCTTTTTATAATTTTGTTTTTAAGATGGTTTTAGAAAATGAGTCTTGTCTTTTATATTTATTATTTTAAAATATAAGTTTTTGTTTTCTAAACTTGTTCTTTTATTTCTTTTGAAAAGAATTCTCTTTATCGCTAAGACTCATTTGTTTCTAATCTTATCTCGCTTATATTATTTGAAAACAAGTCTCTTCTTTAGAAACTTGAAAATCATTATTTTCCTAAGTGGGTACATAACTTTGTGAGTTGATTTTATCTTAACTTTGAAAACTAGTTGTTTTTTGGTTTTAGTCATGGAGTTCAAAAGAGTTTAATCTTTAAGCTTTTTGTAAGGACTTTTAAAATTAACCAATTAATTTACTAGAACTTAGGTTCCCATAATGAAAATATTTATTTCATACATTTCCTTGGTAAAACTATCTTTGATACTTAAGAAAATTTTGAGAAAACTTGTATGAATCTATTTCTATGTTGTTTGATAATACTTCATTATTTTGTGACAAGTCATATAATAGAAATTTTAGCTTTAAGTTCTTTTAATAATATTCTACTTTTGAATTAGTTGAGACATTAACATTATGTAGATGCAAGTATCATGACATATAAAATAATAAGAACATAAGAAAATACTAGAAACAAATAATAAGTAAGAAAATAAACTATCAAGCATTGGGAACCTTAGCTTCATCTAGGAATCCCGATCAAGTATTGGAGCCTTAGCTTCATCAAGGCATCCGGGACTAAGAATGAACTAGTCCCGAAAGATTAAAGAAAATAAACAAAAGATTGTTTTGACTTGATATGGACAAGTCTAAGACTAGAAAGACTAATCTTAATAATTGCATAAAATAAATAAATTACATAACTTGAAAGTAAATAAATAACAAATGAGCTTATATGCTCTAAATAAATATATATACATAATACATAATATAAGTTAGATTAGAAGCAAATAATAACATAATATAAAACATAAACAAATAGAAAGCTTATGTACAAGAACAAAACATGAACATGTTGTTGCTTTTACTACTCATGTGAGTTTCAAAACAATACCATAGTCATGCTAAGTTACATGACATGAATAGATAAATGGTTGAAAGAAATTTTTACCTAAGGTATTTGTGTGGTATGAAATGGTAGTGAATGTATGGTTATGTGGTTATGGAGAAATTCTTGTGGGTATTTGGTGAAAGAGAGTTTTGGTAGAGGGAAATGTTGTAGAGAGAGTTTGTGTAGTGAATTTGAGAGAGTTTTGGTAGTGTAAAGAATTGTGTGAAAGAATGAAAGAGGAAGGGGTATTTATAGAATTTTTGGAGTGAATTTTAGATGTAATAAAATAAATTGAAAAAGAAAAATAATTGAGTGAAGAGAGAGGAGGGTGGCGCCGGTTCTAGGACATATAAAGGGGTGTGAGTTGATTTTTGAGTGAAATTTGTAAGAAAATAATTAATATATAAGGTATGATTTGATAAAAGGTATATTGGAAATATAAAAAGTAGAAAATAGGTATGTAGGTGTAAGAAAAAATAGAGATAGTGAAATAGTAATGAATAGTAGAAAAGTACTATGAATAGTAGACTAGACAATTAAAGTACCGTAGTACTAAAAATACGCATAATAATGCGATATCTGTAATTTTTAGCTACCAAAAAATTCTAAAACTGATATTTTTGGAATCCTTATATTTTTACAAGTCTATTGGTATAAACGGAATATTTTTAATATTCAAGCTCCGAGACACGCTTTTCGAGAACTGTCCCCGTTTGAGTCCGAAGGACACTCGAAATTTGCGAATCTGATATTTTTATGTTACTCTATATTATTACGAACTATTTTAAGCTATTGGCTTGATTTCGTTTTCTAGGGTTTGAAAACGCAGGATTGCCGGATCTTAAACACTAGAGTTCGCTATAGGCTTTGTTGATTTTAGGGTTCGGTTTGACTTCCGGTTTCGTCGAGATATTCGTATGATCATATAATTTTCAAGTTTTGGTTGTTTTATATTTGTAGCTCAACATTTATGTTTTATCTTATTTTATTTGTGATTATTTAATAGTTTTCGATTCTCGGAATCGTTTAACCGAGTCTAGGTTATGAGTTGACTCAGTTTGACTTTTTGGTGAAAATTTGAAATTTGTGATTTCTGAAATTTACCGAAGGATTTAAGATCTTATCATTTTGTTGATATGTCGTTTTGGTTTGCATTTCAGGAATTGGGTAGATGATTTGAATTTCGTACGGACGTTGATTAAACCGGTAGTTGGACTTTATATTTTGTTTCAAGGGTTCTTATTTTCTTAGGATTGAGAAAACTCGTTTTTGATCTTATTTGGAATTAAGTTTTAACTTGATTCGATTTTTAGGGTTTCATTTCCGGTGTTTTGACTTGGTCTAGAATTTGGTTTTTATCTTGAATCAATTTTAAGGATTTGAATTTTGATATTAGGCTTCTAAGATTATTTTTAAGAATTATGAAATTTTCGGGGGTTTACATCCACTCTTTACTAGTATTCTAGTGTGATATTCCTTAGGGTCTTACAAAATGAATGTGGGAAGGAAAAGAATCCATCTTAACATTGCTAATCAATTTGAAATCATGTTATATTGATAATTAGACTTATAGATTATCATATGAAATTGTCAAGATCTAAAACTCAAACTCACAATCAAGTTTTAATATCTTTTAAACCACAAAATAACCTAATAGCTTCCATTAAGTAAATTACTAGTGGAATCTGATTCACGATTACAAATCTCCCGATTCTATAATTGACTAATGATTTAAATCAATTCCTCCTAATTCCTTAGTAAGAAATCAACATAAAACATTGCATGAGCATCAATGGACAATTTCTAAATCAAGTTAAACTCCGCTGCTTTTGCAATTGTTATTTAACCTTAATTCATGAATTCCTATGAACCCTAATTTCCCTTTCGAGTAATCAAGATTCTTATAAATCAAATTCCCTACAGAAATAAGATGTATAACAGGAATTCAATATGAATATTCCATAACCTTAACAACCATATAACATAATTTCAAAGATCATCTTAGCATCTTCAAGCTTCATCAACTTCCTACAATAAAAGTTTAGCTACTCATGGATAATGATTCAACAATCAAATAAGAAATTGAAAATGAAATAATAATCAATGAAATCAAACAAATGAATTGCATAGAAAAAGTAAGATTAGATATCTCCAATTCAAGTGTCAATATCTTCACTTGCAAAATTCTTGTCAATACAAGCTCCAAATTCACACTCTTAAAATCTCTAACAAATCCTAACAAAGAAAAAAAAAGCTGCTCTAATTCCTATCTATTTCATGTGTCACAATTGTGAAGGAAATCCTAGCTTATATAGAAAGAATCCATGACTCTTCATTTGAATTTTGCAGTTACAAAGTGTACACCAATAGTTACACTTTCAATGCCAATGGCTTACAGGTGGCGTACATAGCTATGATGCTTGAACGTCGGTAGCCTTGGCTTCGACCTTAACAAAGTGGATTCTTTGAATGACCTACGTTGCTTGAATGTCGGTGGAGTAGGTTTTCATATGCCGATGTATAATGGAAATATTGAAGGCTGGCCAAATCTACTTTAAGGCTGGTTGTGTAGGTGATAGCATTTGAAAATTCAATTCTATGGACACTCAAGGCTATCCCAATGACGATGGCTTTGATTCCCCGAAAGCTGATGTTGGATGAAGTTGCAGAAGTCGTCTATTTCCCTCTTCTACACTAGCAGTGTTGAGCCAGTGCTTAAATCTTACTTACTGATCTTCAGCCTACATCGCCTCAAGGCCGGCAGTGTAGAGAACAATTTTATTGGCCTTTAAGTTCTTGATGCTATTCCACTTGAAAGCTAGGTCAAAGGCCGACAGCGCAAAGGTAATGTTAAAGTTTTGCTTTCTGATCATCTTTTAGGCCAACTGTACGCTGGCGGCTTCGGCTCTAAAAAAGCTACATTCCTCCTGAGATTTTCCATTTTCAGCTTAAACTTCCTAGTTTTGCTTTCCTTTGTTCAATTTAGACATGAAACATGAACTTAAACAATCCAAGTACCAATTCTAGCAATTTTCATAGAATTTAAGACAAATTGATCACAATTTCTTATTAAAAATTGCGTACAATATGATCTTATCAACCCCCCACACTTAAATTGTTGCTTGTCCTCAAGCAAAACAATTAAAAATAAAACTTTGAAATCTATCATAGATAGTACAATTTTTGTCTTTTTCTTAATTCAAGCATTAATTCTTTTCTTTTAACTTACTTTTCTTGTACCTATGCTCTAAGCACACTAGTTTTTTATAATTAGAGTGCATTAATTAAAATTTAGAAGCTAATCCTGATAAAACAAGTTTTAATCTCAGTTTTTAACAAAAGAATCTTCTATTTAAAAGTAAATACATAATCCACTAAGGAAAAATACTCATTTAGACTTCATTGGACTTTTAGCATAGATATACTCTTAGCAACACAAAATGAAAGCATGTGGTGTCTACTTTTCCCTTATATTTTCTTCTTCTTTATTATAAGTCTCATTTTATTTGAAGCTTTGCATTCTTTTTCTTTTTCTTTCGATACAAGCATTTATTCTATTTTTGAAAGGTTTTTGCCTCTATCTTTTTGTATTTTTCTTTTCAAAGCTCAATAATTGAACTTCTGCCTTTCCTCCATTCATGTTATAGTGAGTTCATTGAGTCAGCACATCCTGGGCTCATCACCCAAGTGACTAGGTTTTAAAGAACCCCTAAGAACTCTTCCTCACTTTAACATTCAAGTTCAGATACTCATGACTCAAATATTTGAGTTGGTGGAGTAGAGGCTATGCTTGTTTCATTCTTTTCTTTTGAATGCAATAAAAAATTCAAGACTTATGTTTATAAAGGATCACTAAGTGAAAAGCTTCATTTACCTCTTTCACTAGGTGTTTACAGTTACTGAAATAACTCTTAAGAGTGTATACAAATTAAATTTTCCTAGAAGTAGACCTATTTATTATTCACAAAAGGGATGGACCGACTCTCAAATTTCGAATTCTAAAGCTAAAAACAAAGTAAACTTGTTCCTTAAGGATTCCACAACTTAATTTCAACTAAGTAAACCAATCACAACAGCATATGAGTAAAGCACTTTAGCAAGTTATTTTCATTTTTCTTTGTCTCTGCAGATGTTAGCAATCAATGCTTTGTACTATCTCCAAGTTTTAAGAAATTTTTGAAAAATTTTGGCAAAATTTTCCCATAAATTGCTCTAAGACAAAATTCAAGGTGGTTATGAGTATTCAATTCATATCCATCCTGTAGATGTCATATATTTTCAAATAAACAGCAACAATTCAGACATCTAAATCATATTCACAACTTCATTCATTCATTCTACTTCTCCATCAGTTATCCCTTCCCCCACACTTCAATCAAACAATGTCCCCACTGTTTCTCAATTACATAACAATCAAGAGAAAGAAATAAAGAGAAAAGTCAAATTTTGGTACTTTCTTGATTTTCTTTTATTTCAAAGTCATATCAAATTAGTGCAGTTTTGAGAGAATGTTTTTATGTGAATTGAATCAGACAACCTGTGATCACTACAAAAAGAAAACAAAAAGAAATAAAAGCAAAAGAAAAAGAATAAGCTATATACTAAAATAAGTACAAATCAGCATAAATACATAGAGTCTACCCATAGGAACTTGGGTGCTCATAGTAAATATAGGCTAAATGAAAAATAAAAAGCAAATAATAATCAAATGAGAGCTAGTAGGTTCTCTAGCTCTCTAGCCCTAAACTGGATCTACTGGTGTGCTCTAGGCTAGGTCTGGTGGTATCTGGGCTGACTCTGCTAGGTCTGGCTCAGTAGAAGCCTCATAGATCAACTTATCCCCATCTACTTGATTGATGCAGTAGATAATAGCTTTCATTGCTTTGAAGATCATGCTCCTAAACTTTTTGTTTTTCTTCATCTCCTTATCTTATTGTCCCTGAGTTCTTGGTTCTGCTTCTTCAAATCGTCAATATCCAGCCTAAGCTAGTCCATGTCATATCCGGAAGAAGTACCTGGAGGAGGAGGAGGAGCAGATGATGATGGAATATCAGTAGGAGCTGCTGTGGAATGAACTAGAGGCTAAAAATCCTGATCATGAATCTCATTTGCTACCTGCTGAACTCCCCTTAGGACTTTGAAAATTCCTTAGCCTCTAAACGATGTAAATGAAATCTTATTACTATCAATCCTCTCATCACCAACTGGTTCTTCAAAAATACCCATTCCCTTCAATAGCTTGGTGATGTAGCCTCCACAAAACAGGAACTTAGTCCTTGTGTCATTGGCTTGCCTGAATATGAAATTTGCTACTTCTACTCCCAAGTCAATTCTATAGCTTGAAATCAAGCTATACAAATAAAACATATCAAAACTAGTCACCTTGTTGTGACTATTTTTCTTACAACTGATTGCGTGTGCAAGAATGTGATGCAGCAATTTGTGCTCTACTCTCTGAAAGGTAGAGACAAGTGACTTGGATGGAATGAATGGATCTGACAGAGGATGAGTCATCTGTGCCCAATAAGTCTCCTAATCCATCTCATTTTCTCCTTTTGGCCATGAATTGGGTAATTCATAATTTTCTTGAATATCATCATACAGTCTAAGTACCATACCCATCATTTTTAGTGTTATCTCCCTAAATTCCCCACACATTTGAAAGGTAAAGGTGGAGTCCGACTTATCTAGGTCTATCCTTAGAGTTGAGAGAAAGTCAATTGTTAAATTCTTGTAAGCTAGTTCTCTCAACTCAAAAAGCCTACTCCATGCTCTATCTTGGATCAAGTTCTGGATAGTTTCATGAATTTCATATTCCTCCAATAGACTCCAATCCAAATACTGACTATTCAGGAAGTACATCTTCATCAATCTTTTCTTCCTATCCTTGGCATATTGTTGATTAGAAAGTATATTTCTAGTCGAAGCTTTAATAGTCTTTTGCTTCATTTGCTTAGGCATCATTCCTACAAAAAATATCAATCTTAATTATAATTGCAAAAGGAATTCACCACTCACAACATATCAATATCATAATTGTGTTTGAGCTAAAGCTTAAATCTAATGAATCATATCACAACATTTAAGAATAAGGCTTAGGACAATTCTAATCCTAATAATCTTAGAGCAATTGGGTTGAATGCACTCATAATATATGCCTAATACATGTCACAGCATGTGTTTAAACAAATCTAAAATCCTAGGCATATCAAACAATGAAACACATGGCATAGAAGTGGTGTTGACAAATCTACACTTGCAAAGTGGAATAAAAGGTAGCAGCTTAGGCTAGCCAACTTAGAATTGAACGTTAGGAATTCAACAATTCAAACTTCACAAGCAATGCAAGTTTCAATCGTGTATCACAAAGATCAATCAACAAGCCAAAATTTAGCTTAGTTAAACAATAGATCATTCCTTTCAACTCAACAAATTTTTGCATGGATGATTGCTAAAGATTCTAACTTGCAAAATTCACAGTTTGGGGAACCATTATTTGCAATCAAAATAGTATAATCACAATCAATTTCATCAAAACCCCAATGTTGCGAATTTGGATTTAACAAATTCCATTTGAAACCCTAACTTCATGGATTAACAAATCAAAAAAAAAAAATAAAAAAACATTGACAGCTTAATTCAACATGCAAATGACAACAAACCAAATCCAACTCCAACAATCATCCAAAAAACCAACACAATTCAACTCAATCAAAATTCGAATCCAAACCTTATTTTCTAGAATTCGCAGCAAAACAACCTATCTCCAAATTTTTCAGTGATTAACTAGGAATTAGAACTATAGCATTCAATCAAAAGAGCAAAAGTAAAGAGATTAGGGAAGAAATTAACTTACTTGATGAGAGTCAAAAGTATGCTAATGTGTGGGAATGTCGAGAGAAGCAGTAAGGAAGTGTTGAGAGAGTAAGAGTGAATTACAGAGAGGAATGAAAGGAGAGAGAGAGAGCAAACCTATTAAAAAAAAAAAAAAACCAAATTGTAGGACATATGTTGACAAATCTATCTGGTACGTCGACAGCATAAATGCCGATGTATCAAAATTTTAATTCTTATTGAGAGGAAAACAACGGCGGCTTCCCCATTTATATTGCCGGCTACAGGTCTACGCTGCTTCAATGCTAGTGGCTTTGAAAACCTAGATGCCAGCATTCATCTTCATTCAAAGTCCTGATGTTAACTTTTACACTACCCAAACATTGGCAGTGTAAATGAGTATCGAGCCGGCATTCCCATGATTTTAGCCTTGATATCAAACGTTGGCTTTAAGCCAGTGGCCTTGAATCTCCAAGTGCCGAGGTTCAACATTTTCTCTTTTTTTGTGCATATTACTCTTTAAATAATTATAATATAGCTCTAATAGCGAAATTTTTAGTACACTAAGAATTAGAATACTTACCTTACAATTCCTTAAAGCTTTCCAATTCAACCAAATGGTTCCTCATTCTCTCTTTAAAGCTAAATCTCCTTTATCAATTAAAAGCTCAATTCTCCCCTTTGATTGATCTATACATACTAAACATTAAGTTAGCAAAAACAAAACAAAAATACTATATTAAGTTAGACATGGGTTGCCTCCCGAGAATCACTTAGTTTAGAGTCGCTTAGCCCAACTTTCTCGGTTCCTTTCATGGTTCCTTAAGATTCATGATAGTAGTAGCACTATCATGGTTTTCCCCCTCATATAGTAGTGTTTGAGTAAATGCCCATTCACCTTGAAATTCGATTGTTATCAATTTTCAATTCCACTGCACCATAAGGAAAAACATTGGCAATCTCAAATGGTCCTAACCATCTTGACCTTAACTTTCTTGGAAACTGTCACGTCCCGAAGGGTGCCCTAAAACGTGGTAGTCCACTGTACACAATATTAACCCTAGGAATGACCGCCTCGGTCACGCGAGGCTTCCATACTATGTATAAGGAAACTAACATATAGAGGAGACACATCGGAGTGATACATTTTATATTGATACAACTTGAGTAACAATGTAAAGGAAATAGAATTCACTATACTTCAATTACAATTCATCCACAGATTTCACTATATAACTATTAAAGCAATTCACAAAACTAGCTAATATCTTCAAGTATCTTACTTCCTGCAGGAATCTCGAAGTCGTACTCGGCTCCAACCATCTCAGTCCCCACGTACATTCATAGGCTAACCTGTTTAATCAAATATCTATTGGGGTATAAGCTACACTAGCTTAGTGAGAATTCCCTTAATTTCGTACCATAACAAGTAAGTTATAAATCATCCATATGCTATGCATGAACAAATACATGAGCAGACAATTATGTATCAGTATCCGAAACCCATGCACAGAACGGATTTACGCCCTCCTATTAAGGGTTAAGGATGGTATTGAAAGTCTACACGACCGCTGCTAGTCTCCGAAGCCCCCTAGGCTCATATCACTCAACTCGGCTAGGCTCATACGTGGAGTGCATCCCCGGTACGCCTTAGTTCCCTATGAATAGGCTTTGATACCTGGTCTCATATCCAAACGAGTCCTCGGACTATACCGATTGACCTGCGTAGGAGTAGCACGCTACCAAATGCAACATGTCCGATGCGATGCATGACCAATTTATTTTTGCTTAGGTCAAATTATTCATACATTCTTTAGAGTGACCAACCAATATCATACACATAAACAGAAATAATATGAATGGTGCAGTTATCCAATCGAATCATGGTTTCGATATGCTTTAGTATTCTTTGGCATACATACATCAAAGTCTCATCATCTATCCCATCCCCATTCATATCGGTTTTATCTTGTTCTTATACTTCTAATGTAACTAGCTATAAGTACAAACAAGGTAACAAAATAAGAGGAAAACTCACTCGGCCATTGGATCACCTATCTCTTAGTAAAAGTAATCCGGTGGTATGGAATTGTCGATTTCGGGGTCACCTAAAAAGGAAGAAATACCCTAATAAGTATTTCATCACTTAACTAATCCAAACTATTTAACAAAACTAGAAAATTCGTAATTCCTGTCCTAAGCGGGAATTCCAACTTAAAACGGCCATAACTTGGTCGTTTTAACTCGGAATTTAGCATATTATATACCGATTTCTATCTACTTCGAAAGATATATCTAATTCTAATATCATTTTCAAGTTTTGAAAACTTTTCAGCTTCGAAAAGATCTGATTAGTTCAGATCAGTAGCAAAAACAATTCTTAGAAAATTGATTTTGTGAAAGTTCACGAAGTTTCTACTATCCAAAGCAAATATTCATGCAATATGAACAAGTTACTATCATAGATGATATGTCATGAGATATATATGTACATGTTCTTGATGATATTGAATAAAAGAAATTTTTAGAAAACTTTTTCTTTGTTAGACATTATGAAAAATCATCTTAGAAAGGCTAGTCTTGTAGTCTTGACAATCTCTACTTGTTTTTAGAAAAATTCCTTGATAAAATTTATTTATTCTTGTTAAAATTAAGCCTTAATTATGTATATTCCCTAAGGCCTTTGTTTTTCAACAAAAATTCCCATTTTACACTTTGTAAACATGTTTTTAAATAGGGTTCATCCCAAAATCCGAATTTTATAAAAATTGTTTTGTGGTGATTCCTTTAAGTAAAAATCATTTGATACATATAAAATTAAGGCTCAACCATACCTAGCCACTAAGGACTTCATTTCATTAATAAAACTTTTATTTTGAGTTTGGAAAGTAAGTGTTTTCATGCCATTATCCATTATTACAAATTTCTTAAAATGACAAACAACTCAATTTTTTCTACTTTATTTCTACTCCTTGTTCTACATATTTTTCTTAGCAAATCCCATCTTAACTTATAGAAATCATTGCTTGATGATATCTATGACCTATACTCTTCATTTTTCATATAAAACACAATTTTTGGAGTTGATAAAAGGGTTTTTAAGGTATGGTTTTGAAACCATCCGAATTTCACAAGGTTAAAATAAAACTCAAATTTTATATTTTGTAATCTCTTCCTATTTTGAGAATCTCTATTAATAGATCTACTATTTACTTATCAAAAACATCTCCTATTGATACCTATTCCAAACCATTCATTTTTTTTTTAAACAAATTCTTCATTTTGGTGTTGAAAAATGGGTTTTCAAAATTGGTTTTGGTTGAGATCCGAATTTAGAATTTGTTTTTAGACATATCTTTTGATAAAATCCATCTAAACTTATGAAAATTCATCCCTTACATATCCTATCTTAAGAGCCTTCCATATCTTGAATAAAAACTTCATTTTTGAGTTGGAAAACATGGTTTTAAGTCATGCCTTTGTCTAGATCCGTAAAATAAAATTTTGTTTTGAAAAATAATATTTGGAAATCACCTTTGAACCATATAAAATGAATTCTTGATGATATATACCCATTAAGCCTTTATTATTTCAAGTAAAAATTTCATTTTGACATTTGGAAAGTGGTTTTTAAAAATGGGTCTTGCCTAGATACGAATTTCACCATTTTTGTTAAGTTCAAAACCAACATCTACACTTTTTATGAGCATAAATATAAAAGAAATCCATGGTAGTGAACTATAAACACATAGATCTAAACATAAACATAATCAAAGTTACAAAAAAAGTTAGATCTACAAAATATAACTACTTTTAGCAAGAAAATAATAATAATACAAGAGAATAATCATGGATAAGAGGAGTGTTTTACTTTTTGCATCATCATCCTTAGCTTTTAAGCTTATGGAATGTCATTTGATGCATAAAACTCTCACTATACTTTACCTACATCAATTATGAAAGCTTTGGACAATAGTTTTATCAAAGTATCTTGAAGAAATGTGTGTGGGAGCTCAAATATAAAATAGGACCAGCAAGTGTTTTTACAAGAGCAAGAACAAATGAAGAGAGAAAGAGAGGAAAGTGTAAGGAATGGTAAAGGTTTGATATGTGAATGAGAGAGAAAGATAGAATGAGTTAAAGACACATTCAATGAAGAGAAAAGAAAAAAAATAAATGGTAGCAAGAAAAGTCCCATAGCTTGCGTGAATGTTGGGAAGAGAGAGGGAGGAAATTTGGTTGGTTTTTAACTTGAAATTGTAATGTGTAATTGTAAACCCCTAAATTTTGGAATCGGTTTAGCATAAAACCCTAAACCGGAAGTCAAACGGAACCCTAAAGGTCAACAAAACCCTAGTTTACCGTATCCAACTAAATCCGGCATTGCCGTTTTTTTGGCCTGAAAACGAAGTTGGGATAATAGCTAATAGTTCGTAATAACCATAGGTTTTATAAAAATTTCAGTTTCGCGAAATTCGGGTGTCCTTCGAACCCGATCGACACAGTTCTCGAAAAACGTGTCCGGAAGCCCGGAATAGTAAAAATATTCCGAATACACCGTTAGACTCGTAAAAATATAAGTTTTCCAAAAATATCAGTTTCGTAATTTTTCGGTAAGTAAAAATAACAGATATAGCTATTATACGCGTATTTTCTTACTACCGGTACTTTAATTGTCATATCTACTTTACATTACACTATTCATTACTATTCTACACTATTTTATCTCTACTTTTTCTTACACCTATTCTTACACTCTACAAACCTATAATCTTAACTTTTTACCTTTCCCATAACTTTATATCACATCTACCTTACATATTACATCTTTTATTTCTTCAAAAAGTCAAAAAAATAAAACAATACCCCTCCCCCATGCATGGCCGGCGCCCCCCTCTCTCAATGCCCTCAATTTGTTTTAATTTTCTTTATTTTAATCACACAAAAATCACTCCTCAATTTCCTATAAATACCCCCCTTCTCTTTCACTTCTTTCACACCACTTCTACACTAAAATTACTCTCTCAAAATCTCTCAAGAATTTCTCTCCAAGAAGTTCTTTCAAGAAGTCCTCTTTAGCTCATCTCCTTTAGGTAAAAATTCTTCAAGAAGTTTCCATGTTCATCTACTTAGTATGAACTTAATGTGTGTTTTCTAAAACCATGAAGGTTAAGAAAGCAACAATAGGTTCATACTTTGTTTTTGTTCATAATCATAATTCCTTTATGTTCATGTTTCTTTTATTCATTTATGTTTCTCTTATGTTCATTTATGTCTCTTTTATGTTCATAACTATCTACTATATCTATATAGCTATATATACTATTTAGAGCATATAAGCTCATGATCTTGCAATTTATTTACCTTTCATGCAATTTATTTACTTCAATGCATTTTATTTATTCCAAGTTGTTTTTAAGACTAGTCTCTAGTCTTAGACTTGTCCTCATCAAGTCAAAACAAGCTTTTCTTTCTTTCATTTTATTTATTATGGGACTAGTTTACTTCTTAGTCCCGGGAGCCTTGAAAAAGCTAAGACTCCAATACTTGACTTTATTATGCTTTATGTTATTTTGGTTATTATTATTCTCATAATCATGTTCATTTAGATTGTTGTCCATAATTTTATTTAAACAAAAAGAAGAATTTTGTCACTTAGAAATAAGTTTATGTAAAGTATAAAATCTATAAAGCAACACAAAATAAACTCATTCCTTTTCATGTTACAAAAAGAACTCACTATAATTTTATAAACTACTTTTACTTTAAAAAGCCACTTAATCCTTATTATCCCACCTTGTTTTTCAAAAGAAAATATTTTTGTTGACAAAAATGGTTCTTTTCATAAGAAAGAAAATAAGATGGATGACTAAGGAAATTTTTAAGTAAAGACCTTTGCAAACAAATAGGCAAAGAAAATTTATGGTTTGAAAATAATAAAGTTATTTCTTTTCAAGTTACAAGAAGAAATTAATAAGATTATAGAAATTAGTTTTTCTACAAAAAGTCCTTAATTGTTCCACATTGTTTTTATGAAGAAAACAAATTTTCATGCATGGATGATTATTTTGAAAAATATGAGACATGAGAAAAAGAATGAAAATATCAAGTAAGGATTTTTGCAAAACAAGTAAACAAAGGAATTTACACAAGAAAAATGAAGAATAGCATATTTCCTAGAAAACTTCAAATATAGTATTAATGTAACTTAGAAAGTAGAAAATTTTATTTTCAAAGGTCACTTAGAAAAAGATAAATAAAACCAACATAAAACGTTTTTAGAAAATAAAGAAAACAAGGTATTCATTTCAAAGAAATTTGCAAAAACAATTTCCGAAAAGCTTCAAACCACATTGTTTTACCTAAGAAAAATAAATTGGACAACAAGACACTTGAGCATGCTTAAATATGAGTTATATAGTTATAAAAAGAGAATTTTTCAACTATATAGATAACTAAGTATTTATCAAACAAATTTTGATTTCTTGAACCAAAGTTGTTTTTACTTGGAAATCCGTGGTGAATTTTCGTACTTTTTCAGAGCCTATATGGCCTTGTTTGTTGGATATAATTTTGGAAATGGGTAGATCTTTTCGAGTAGGTAGAAATCGGTATATTATATGCGCGATTCCGAGTTAAAATGACCAAGTTATGGCCATTTTAAGTTGGAACATTCTTTCATACGAACTTTGACGTTCTTTGACATTGTTTTGTCAAAATTCAAGAAAATCATCAAGAAAAACTCATTGTGGGTATTTTCTTTGGTTAGGTGACCCCGAGGAAGGATTCCTTTACCCCGAGAATTATTACGATTAAGTGGAGTGTGTGAACGACTCATCCGCTTAGAGGAATAGACGACAATGGCATCGTGAGTTTATTTCCATTAAATGCTATACTTGTTGTGCTTGTAAATTAGTTGCACTAGAGTTAGGAAAAGATAAACCGATATGCATGTAAAATAATTCTTGAAAGAATTCTAAGAATATCGAAGCCAGAATTGTTCTAAGTGATTGTTTTAGTTTAATATTGATTTGTGTGAAATTCCTTGATCGCCATAAAGTTGAAAATAATTATGTTATGACTTTATAAATTAATGAACTCATGCATACCACGAAGTGAGTCACATTGCATGGTTGGGTTATTATCCTTGGGTGAGAAGGATAGTAAGCTCATGTCGAAAGCAACACTTGGGGGAGATCCGAAAGCGATTGCTTGGCGGCTTAATGGAATATGCTTGGCGGTAGATCCGAAAGCAAGGTCAATCAAGTAGATTCGGAATGCTCGACGATGTGTGCTCGTGAGCAAGAAAACTTTTTATTTAAAACTACTTGAATTGAGGTTATGTATCACCAAACCCCGAATGGAGGGCGTAAATCCATTCAACATATAGTTCCCGGAAAACTATATGCTTGTTTGCCCACGTGCTTGTGCATTACATTTGTTTGATTAAATCAACTTGTTTGAATCTTGTTACAAGAAGTTATTTATGGAAATAGTTCTCACTAAGCCTATTAGCTTATACCCCGATAGATATCTTTTGCAGTTTCCTTACTTATGGTTAAGGCCACGTGGACCATGCGGGCAGGTAATCTCTCTTGAACATTAGAAACTTGGGTAAAGTAGCATAGTATTAGCATGCAAATATTTATATAATAGATTAGTAATTTAGGGAGTTGTCCCTAAGTTTGTAAAGTCTTTGCCATGAATGAATAATTATTGTGAATCCTCTTTTCTTAATATGTTTCTATATCTCCTTAAGCTTCATAATTCCATATATGGTCCTCTAAAGTTGTGAAAGTACGCCTTACACTTAATATAAAAGCTTTTGGGAATGGCTAAGGTTGTCATACTTAAGCTTTAATATTGAGTGTGGCGGACTGTCACGTTTAGCCTAAAGTTTAGGTACCATTGGGGCGTGACAATAATTAATGGTATGTGTTCCTTCTTAAAGAATGATTGAAATAGATTTATTTTAATCAATTTTTAGAGTATTTCAAAAGACAAGGCAGCCAAAAAAAGAAGTAAAAAATCTACCATGAAGTGATGAGTGAAGTGTAGAAAGATTGAAGTAAAAAAGAAGTGATGTGTGAAAGATGTACTTGAAGGTATGGGTTTGTAAGAATACTTTTTTAATAAATAAAATAAAAATAATAAAAAATAGAAAAAGAATTCCAAATTTTTGTAGCAGATTTTTCATAATTAAAATAAGATAATTTATTTATTTATTTTAGTGAATTACCAAATAAATTACCGGTATGATCAAAATACGCGAATATGAGCTATAACTGATATTTTTATAACCCGAAAATTAAAAAATATATATTTTATGAAAATAAAATATTTTTCAAATATTTTTCGATTATTAAATTAACTTATTTTATTTTTAGTATCGGGTATTAAATAGAATCTGATTCCGTAAAAACCCGAAACGAACTAAATTTTGGAAAAACGAAATTTTCTATGGTATATAAAATATTTATATAAAAATATAAGGATTTATAAGAATAATAAAATCGTGTAATGAATAGTGGTGAATAGTACAAAAGACTAGTTAATTACCGGTAGTAAATAAATATGAATATAATCACAAAATCAAATATTTCTAGTTATCAAAAAAATTATAAAACTGAATTTTTGAAATCCTTATGAAAATACAAGTCTAACGATATTAATGCTATTTTTTTATATCTTGAGCCGTGAGACACGTTTTTCAAAGTCTGTACCCAATCGGGTTCGAAATAGATCGAAAATTTACCAATCTTATATTTTTAAGCGACCTTGTATTATTACGAGCTGCTCTACACTCTAAAATATACCTCAGCCTCTAGGACTAAGAACCGCAAGATTGCCAGACTAAAACTACTATATTCTACTTAGGATTCTAGGTGATTTTTCCGGTTTAGATATTTGCCAATTTGGAAATTGATGTTTTATGTTTATACAACATATTTAATTTGAGAATTTTATTTTAAATTTTACTCTTAACGTTTTCGAAATTATTGAATTGGGTTTTATTTTCGAAGGTTAATCGTTATTTACCTTTTTTTTTAATAATTTGTTTTTGGGTTCAATATTACTCGATTTTATAAGTCAGAGTTACGTATAAATTTGTCATACGTATAGTTTTGGATTTGAAAACTGTTGAGTTCTTATTTAATTTTTAAGGATTCTCATTTTCTCAAGATTAAGAAATTTCTAGATTCGTTCGTGATTTAAGGCTAGTTAAAGTTCGGTTTTAATTTTGAGTCTGTCATGCCCCGTACGGTATCCTAAACGTAACAGCCCGCCACATACTAAGTAAGACTCTCGAGTTCCTTACCCGGGGCCTTCGGGAGTCTTAAGTAGATGTAAAGCGTTCCTTTACGACAATAGAATACTTCAACAAAAGGAGTTAAACAGTTTAACGAGGCATTCAATAGCCATAGATAATAAATCAAAACGCATAATTTAAAGTTTACAAGATCTAAGGGGCATTCCCCCGCGAAAGAATAACAGTCTATTACAGTCATCCAGATCTTTAGTTTCCAATGGAAGTCTATACAAAAAGGAATGGATTAAACTTCTATGGGAAACTCCTATCTCCGGTACCTACGCTGTGGCTTGTCTCGGCCTAAGCCATATAAAATCATGCTGCAAAAAATAGAAACTATGGGGGCGTAAGCTAACTAGCTTAGTGAGTAATAACTTCCATAACACAATTAACATAATTCATTCAAACAAGTAATTATCTAGCAAGTGAATGCATCAACAAAGTGATCATCAAACATATGACCGTCCGGAAATCATATGTGGATGGACTTGCGCCCTCCATCCCGGGTTAGCAGATTAACGAATCCTGTGGTACGACGCCGTTTAAGCTCACGGTCAACTGACAATAATTCGTTTTATGGATCACGATTAACCAACAAGTCGTTTTATGGATCACGATTAACCAACATATTCGTTTTATGGATCACGAAAAACCAACCAATGCAAAGCTCCAACCCCATCGTGATATGAATGGATTCAATTTACGTTTGAAACCGAATATTCATTAATTCAATTCTTTCAAGTGACCAACAAGTATTCACAAACATTCATCATAAGGTACTTGCTAATCAGTCAATAGCTTAACACCCGGTTTCGATATTCCTTAACTCCATTTCACATATCAACAATAGACAACATATATATCTCCCATATACCCCATCATGCATATACAATTTCTTTTATCTTTGCCTACACCACTAGTGCCACTACATTACAATCACATTCATTAATTGAGATTGGAAGTAAAACTCACTCGGCCATTGGACGCCAACTTCCTATAGTATAGTCGGGAGGTAGAGTGTCGTCCTGCTCGGGATCACCTACCAAGCAAGAATAATCCTAATGAGATTCTCATCATGTAACTAAATCAAACTATATATCTAGACTAGATGAATTCGGATTTCTCGCTATTTCGGAAGTTCCGACTTAAAACGGCCATAACTTGGTCATTTTAACTCGGAATTTCGCAAATTTTATATCGATCTCTATCTACTTCGAAAGAATCTATTTCAAGTATTATTTTCAAGTTTTGAAAATAGTAAGGTCACGGAACAGTGGGATCAGATCTGTTCCGCAAGCATTCCAATTTCGAAAACGCGTTTTGCTTTTGATAAGAATGTTCCTAGTTGTGATTCATGCATGAATGATATGGGAATGAATTCTTATGAATGCCATGTGATGAACTTAATATATGCATGGTCTAATAATTTTTGTGATAATAACTCTTATGAACTCTAAGTGTTGGAAAGTTCCCATAAAGATTATCTCTAAGAAGCTATTTTTCCACATTATACTCCTTAGGGTTTCTTTGGCTTTTAACCTTGTAGTTCACTTGTTTTCTATCTAAAAATAAGTTCCAAAGTCTATAATAGTCATGGCCTCCATTCATGCATAAAAATCCACATTTTTCATTTGGTAAACATGTTTTTGAACTAGCTTTTGTAAAAATCCGAATTTTCAAATTTCATTTTCTTATTTTTCTTAAGGGAAACTTGTCTAATGCATTAAAAATTGAAGCTCCAATGTATACATTATCTAAGGACTTCATTTAGCTTATAAAACATCCATTTTAGACTTAAATACTAAGTGTTTATTTAGGCATTACCCAAAATTACGAATTTGACTACACATCCAAAGTCAACATTTTTCCTTCTAACTTCACTCTTGTTTTCTTATTTTTATTATGCCTAAACTCATCTAAACTCATGAAAATAATTCCTTCAACATGTCTATTACACATACCCTCCATTTTTCTTATGAAATATGAGTTTAAAATGATTTTGGTAGTTTTAAGGTAGGGTTTCCATTTCATCCGAATTTTCAACTTTCATTTTGACAAAGTCCTTCCTTTTTCAATGTTCTTGCCTTCTATATGAATATCCACTATCTAACATCTCTATACATATACAAGACTACATTTTTGTGATCATCAATGCATGAAAATGAAAATAACTCTATGATCATACATGTAAATGACAATGTGGGTATCTAAACTTTAGATCTACTAAGTATGATGCATAAATCATGGATCTCATGGCATGAACAAAACATATATGCAAGATCTCTACTTTACATGCATGAACAAGTTGATATTTCAAACAAAACTCATTAAAGGCTAGATCCACTTCTTGAGATGGCTTGAGATTCTTGTAGTAGTGTTTTCATGTCCCTTGCTCATGCTCATTGGGATTTAGATGAGAAAACACACAAGAATGATCTTGCCATAACAAGATTTAGGATGTACAAAGCCTAAATATACATACCAAAGGAGTCTTGAAGGAGGAAAGAAGAAGAAACAAAGTTGAAATGTGAGAGGAAGGGGAGGGGAGTGCTCGGCAATGAGGAGGAGGAAGAGAGGGTTTTGATCTTTTTCAAAAGTTAAAATGAGAAGAAATGAAGAGAGAGAGAGAACATTTAGTATATATTAAGTGTAATTAGGGTTTAGTTAATAAAGAAGTAAAAATAATCAATGAGAGGGAAAATAGAGGGAGGGGCGCCGGCCTCCTTGTGTGTGTGTGTGTGTGAGTTTTGAAAAAAAATGAAATTTGTAATTTAGTAAATAAATGTAATAAATGTAATAATTATTTAAGAGACAAAATTTCTTGGAAAAGAAAATTGAAATGAGTAGTTGTAAGGATGTAAGAATAGGGTATGGGTAGTGTGTAGTGTAGGTTGTACTTGTGAATAGTAGACAAGACATCTACTTTACCGGTTGTTCCGAAAACACGGGAAAAGCTATAACTGTAATTTTATAGCTCGGAAAATTATGAAATTGATATTTTTGGAATCCTTATAAAATTACGGTTCTAATGAATATTCCGGAACATTTTTCTGAATCCGTGGCCCGGGGCACGCTTTTCCGTAATTGGGCTCGGGAAGGCCCGGAATTGAAAAATTCCCGAATTTAAAACTTTCAAAGGTTTGAAATGTACTTTGGAACAATAATTAAATTCATTTACTTATAATATTTATTTTACTATGAAACCGAAGGAAAGCCGGATTTAGGGTTCCTAGGCTTCATTCACAAACTCAACCTGATCGGATTAGGGTTTCGCTTCCAACTCCGGGGTTTCCTAGCTACTGAGAATACCGGGGTTTACAACCTCCCCACCTTAAATAAAGTTTTGTCCTCAAAACGGAACTGACGTACCTTGTCCTTCAAATATCTCGGGGTACTTCTCCGGATTTCATCTTCCGCTTCCCAGGTTGCTTCTTCAAAGGCATGATTCCTCCATAACACTTTCATAGTGAATGTCTTTGTTTCGTAGCCTTTGAGTTTTCTTATCCAATATCTTTACTGGGTGTTCCTCATATGTCAGGTTTTCCTTCAACTGGATTGGTTCCAATTCCAAATCCTTTCTGGGTCGGCAACATATCTCCTCAAAACTGACACATGGAATACATTGTGAATCCCGGACAAATTAGGTGGTAGGGCTAGCCGATACGGATCTCCGACTCTTTCAGGATCTCAAAAGGTCCAATGTATCTCGGGCTTAACTTCCCTTGTGTACGCATCCTCTTGATACTTTTAATCGGGTTTATCTTCAGGTACACATGATCACCCACTTTAAATTCAAGCTCTCGTCTTTTCAAGTCTGCCCAGCTCTTTTGTCGATCCTGAGCTTCCTTCATTTTCCGCTGAATCAACCTACTTTATCCGCGGCTTCCTGTACCAATTCCGGCCCAATTGCTACCTTTTCCACTTCATCCCAAAACAAAGGGGACCTACAACGCCGTCCATACAAAGCTTCATACGGAGGCATCTGGATGGTGGAGTGATAGCTGTTATTGTAGGCAAACTCGATTAGGTGTACATGACTATCCCAATTCCCTTTGAATTCCAAGGCACACGCCCTAACATGTCTTCTAGGGTTTGGATCGTCCGCTCAGACTGTCCGTCGGTCTGAGGATGTAAGCCGTACTGAAATGCAATTTAGTACCCAAGCTCTTCTGCAAGCTTGTCCAAAACTTGGACACAAATCTCGGGTCTCTATCTGAGATGATCCCTGCAGGTATGCCATGTAATCTTACGATCTCTCTGATATATCTTGGCTAACCTTTCCATTGAATAGGTCATATTTATGGGTAGGAAATGCGCCGACTTAGTTAACCGATCCACTATTACCCATATTGCATCACAACCCGATGGAGTCTTGGGAAACCACACAAAATCCATGGATATTGATCCCACTTCCATTCAGGAATGGGTAAGGGCTTTAGCAATCCGCCCGGTCTCTGGTGCTCTACCTTCACCTGTTGGCATACTGCACTTCATTACATAATCTGCCACATCTCGCTTCATTCCATTCCACCAATAGCAACTTTTCAAATCTTGGTACATTTTGGTGCCTCCCGGATGCATGGTATATCCGGAGTTATGTGCCTCTCATTATTTCCTTCTTCAACTCCTCATCCTCTGGTACGCACAGCCTTCCGTTCATTCGGATCATCTTCTCATCTACGGCAAAGTCAAGGTACTTTCCCGCTTGGGTTTCCCTTTTTATCTTTTGTATTACCTCGTCATACCTTTGTGCTTCTTTGATTCTCTCTACGAGGGTGGTTCCAGCACCAAGTTAGATATCTCAAGCTCAGCGCTTCGTCTATGAACTCGATCCTTATTTTCAAATTCCTTAATCAACTCCTTCTGACTTGTAATCAAAGCGGCTACTTCCCCGTGATTCTTCCGACTTAGGGCATCCGCGACTGCATTTACTCTCCCTGGACAGTAATTTATCCCCAGGTCATAATCTTTTATTAATTCCAGCCACCTCCTTTGCCTCATTCAACTCCTTCTGTGTGAACAGGTATTTAAGGCTTTTATGATCTGTGTATATCTCACACCGTTGTCCATACAATAATGTCGCCATAACTTCAAGGCAAAGACAACTGCAGCTAGTTCCAAATCATGCGTAGGGTAATTCTGCTCATGCGGTCTCAATTGCCGAGAAGCATACGCAATGACCTTCCGCTCTTGCATCAAGACGCATCCAAGACCATTTCTTGAGCATCACTATGTACCGTGTAGACTTTTCCGGTCGGTAAAACCAAAATCGGTGCCGATACCAGTCGTCGCTTTAGTTCCTGAAAACTTTGTTCCCTCTTGTCCGTCCAAATGAATTTTTCATTCTTTTGAGTCAATTGAGTCAGCGGCTTGGCTATCTTGAAAATCCTTCACAAACTTGCGATAGTAGCCAGCTAATCCCAAGAAACTCCTTACTTCAGTAACTGTTTGTGGTGGCTTCCAATCCACTACGCCTTGATCTTTTCGGGATCAACTGATATCCCATCACCCGTTACCACATGTCCGAAATGATATCCTGTCAACCAAAAGTCACACTTGGACAGCTTGGCGTACAGCTTATTATCTCGTAAGGTTTGCAATGCCAAACGAAGATGCTCCTCATGTTGCTCTTTGGTCTTTGAATATATGAGGATGTCGTCTATAAAGACTATCACACTTATCCAAAAGCGGCTTATAGACTCTATTCATAAGTCCATAAATGCAGCTGGTGCATTAGTCAGTCCAAATGACATTACCAGAAACTCGTAGTGCCCATAACGAGTACGAAAAGCCGTCTTAGGCACATCCTCAGGCTTAATCCTCAACTGATGATACCCCGAACGTAAGTCAATACGTGAGAACACACAAGCTCCTTGCAGCTGGTCAAACAAATCGTCAATTCTTGGCAAGGGATATCGATTTTTGACAGTCACTTATTCAATTCCCGGTAGTCGATACACAATCTCATCGATCCGTCCTTCTTCTTCACAAACAAGACGGGTGTGCCCCATGGCGATACACTTGGTCTTATAAATTTCTGGTCCAGAAGTTCTTGTAACTGCGTCTTTAGCTCCTTCAACTCAGCCGGTGCCATCCGGTATGGCGCTTTAGATATCGGTTCGGTATTTGGAGCCAAACAATCTCAAAGTCAATTTCTCTTCTTGGCGGTAATCCCGGCAAAATTTCTGGGAACACATCCAAGTATTCATTCACCACTGGAATATTCTTTTCCTCACGGGTTTCCCCTTCATCCAAGACCCTCAATCGGTATCATCACCTCATCCTCCATCATCAACTCAAACGAGCTTAGATCAAACCTTCTTGGGACTAAGGTTTCTCCCACAAATTCTACTTTTTCTCCCGATTGATCATAAAAACATACTGTCCTCTTTTGGCAATCCACTATTGCCTTACTCTACTTAGCCAATTCATCCCGAGGATGACTTCGTATTTATTCATTTCCAACATATTAAATCACTTTTGGAGTGGTGACCATGGATTCCAATGGACAGTCTTTTATCAGATCTCGGGTGACACAACACTCCCGTGGGGGTCTTAATCCTCAAGCTAACCGTGGTTGTGGCTATAGGCAATCCGAGTCGGTTGGCCAAACTATAGGTGATGAACGAGTGGGTCGCTCCCGTGTCAAAAAAACATAGGCTTCCACGCTATTTACTTGTATGTGTCCTGAGGTCAACAAACACCCATCACATATGACCTTAAAATATTCTTAAGGCTATCCACATAGGGTCTCTACTTCCAGCTTTCCATAATATTCAATTTCATTTAAACAATAATTCAATTAAACAACTTAAATTTCAACTTAGGAGGGGTTTCCGTTACTAACCTGTCACCAGGCCGCCATCAGCATTCTCGCTTTGATCCAAAGCTGCCAACTCCATCTTCGTCTTCTTCCACCATCCATTGGCCTTCCAAATTGTACAGCCTCATCCCATGCATCGCGGAAGCTGCCCGACTCCGCTCTTGTTACCAGACCTCAAGGGGTTGGTATTACTCGAGGTTCCGAAGGGTCGGGTGGCCACGCTCTTTCGTTGAGAACATTCGGAAGCTAAGTGCCCTTTCTCCTTGCAAATAAAGCAAGTTACTGCCAGTTTCTTCGGGCACGTAAAACCATGTGGCCAGCATCACAAAAGTAACACTTGTTCCTCAACTGCGGGCATTGCCTAGGCATGCGTCCCCTTACATTTCCAACATGTGACATTGGTCTTGAACTGGGTCGGCTTGCTGCTAGACTCCTCTTTAAACCCTTGGTACGGCCTGTACCTTTTCCTTTGAACCCTGAGCTGAGGCATCAAACGGCCTCTTCCGAATACTCTCTTTTCAGGCTCCTGATACTTCCTTTTCTAGCCCCTTCAATGACCCGAGCCTTTTCTACCATCTCAGGGTAGGTTCTTACTCCGAACTCTTCCAGCTTGATCGCAGTTCCTCGTCTAAGCCTCCCAGAAATACCTGCTTCTTTAATTCTCACTATCCCTGAAAGATTCAGGGGCATACTGCAGCAAGTGAACAAACAGTTTCATATTGCTCTACTGTTCTCCCTTTCTGCTTTACATGAAGGAAATCGCACTATACTTCACCCTCAAGCTAGAGGGAAAATAATTATTCAAGAATTCCCGGCGAAAGGTTTCCCAAGGTGGGGAAGTCAAATTCCTTCTCTTGGAGTCCCACCAGACTCGCGCATTGTATCTTAACATATACGTCCCATATTCCACTGCAAATAAGGTGGGATCTCGTATGCAGCAAAAGAACGTTCACTTGAGCCAACCAATCCTCAGCTTCATCCGGCTTGCCGAATGCCCCATCAAAATACCGGTTGCTCTTAATGAAGTCCGGTAAAGAGCTTCGGTGGGGTCTCCTGTATGGCGGGGGTGGCGGCAACTGCACATTATAGGAATGCTCCTCTTGTGGAGCAGGTGCCTCTGCAGTCATTTCCCGATGATCTGCGGGTGGCGGATGGGGCGAATCCGGGCACTTTGACCTGGGTGTGGGTTCTGTACTGGATTTTGATTCTGGATGAAAGTGTTCAGAAGATTGGCCAATTGCCCAATCGCATTCAGTACATCACCCTGTTGGTTTGGGGTGCAGCTCCTTGGGGTTAGGTTGTGGCATAGCCGGTTGATCGGCTTCGTTCGAATTAGACCCTTGTTCCCGATTCCGAATTCGTCGGTTTCGTCTGTTTATACAGGGTTTAATGAATTTTCAGTATCTTTAGCCAGTTTTAAATTTCGAAGGAACAAGATTATTAACAATTCAAAAGTTGCGAAAATCTAGAAATCAAACTCGGAAAGAAATGGAATTCATAAATCCATAAAATTATAAGGGCAAAAAATAAATAAAATAGAATAAAATGAATAAATAATTTCACACATAGAGTAACAAGTCGAAACTTCATAATGATAATGTAAATGAATGAATGTTTATGTGATCTATATGCAGTGATGTTCTTTATGCCTCATGACTAGTATGCATGCTTTTCACAACTCCCTTTCTTTAAAACGAACTTAACCTTTCCATTACTTTAGCGAGCCATACAACAATATATACATCAAGATTTGGTCCCCAAAATTTGGCTAACTAAGTTCCTTCCTATTCTAAACAATTTCCCTATTCCCGAATCATGACAAAATACAGGGAAAAAGAACAAATAAAATACTAACTATCCTGAAATCCTAAGGCAAATTGGCATCCCGCATTGCCTACTACAAAAATAAGAAAGTCAGGACTCCTCTTGGACTTCATGGGTTAGCTAACATCCCGGTCTCTACTCATCACTAGAGTCATCGGGGGTCGGGCTAGGAGGTCGTCTCCTGCTGGTAGAACCACCATCGTCCTGTCGGACGAACAAGCTAAGATACTCCCTCGTGGTCATCCTCCGCTTCCTAGCGGGTCGGACTAGAGGCTCTGATCTTCACTTTCTTCTTCTTCTTCAGTTCCTTGCCCCTCCTGCGGGCTTACTTCTTCCTCCTCACCTCCTACCTCGGGCTCACCTAGTCGGTTCACCTCTACTTCAGGCTCTCTCACAGGCTCTTCTGCCACATTTTCAGCCTCCATAGGCACTGGGGCCTCCGGTTCCACTACTGCTAGGTCAAGCACAGGTGGGTTCTCACCCTCCATATACACATCTCTCCATACCCTGGAATCTACCTCGGGTTCTACCCTCCCACTATCCGGTATATCCAACATCCGGTTAAAATCCCATATAATTTGATCGGGTTCTGGGTTTACCTGCATTTCTGGTTCAACAGGTGGGGTAGGGGTCCTAGGTACCTCATTCTCTTCCCAGTTTGGATCCTCCTCGGGATCCTCCTCCTCTTCTTCCTCTTCATCCTCTCCAATCACAGGCGCTCCATTCAGCTGCATGCCTATATCAATAGCTGGAGGTGGAGCTATCACTCGGGGGGAGGATATCTAAATAGATCGCATGCCAGGTGATGTGATTCCATGCATCAGCTAAATTCCAGTCAGGATGATCATATAAGTTATCATGAGCATACACATATAAGGGTCCTATGGGGATCCATACCCTAAAATCTGGAGGGGTTCGGGTTCCTCCACCCTTCAAGATAAATGTGGCTTCTCTAGTCATGGGCTCACGCCCATAATCAACCATGATCCTCTCTAGAGTATAGATTGTCTCTAACTTTGTCCAGCTCCTTCTTCCCATAGGATCATACCTCAATTGATCCACTACTGAAGCCCATCTGGTATATCTCAGCCCATCCTTCCATAACTTGTACATTTCCCCTATGGTCCGGGATGTCTGGCTAAGGCAAAATCTCACACAGTTCTCTTAGCCTCAACCTATATTCTACCATCGTTTCATCACTTCTCTTTGTAAAATTCCTGGCCCTCTCCCTGGTCTCACCCAGGGAGACCTACATCAAAACAATACTACTAATCAGACTTAGCAAGAAAACGTTTTTAACTCCATTTAACCTATTAGTTAGATTTCTAGGTCCGGTTTCTTTTAATTCTATTGTCTTGTTTTATAACCTAGTGCTCTGATACCAACTTAAACTGTCACGCCCCGTAGGGTATCTAAACGTAACAGCCCGCCACATACTAAGTAAGACTCTCGAGTTCCCTACCCGGGGCCTTCGGAGTCTTAAGTAGATGTAAAGCGTTCCTTTACGACAATAGAATACTTCAACAAATGGAGTTAAACAGTTTAACGAGGCATTCATTAGCCATAGATAATAAATCAAAACGCATAATTTAAAGTTTACAAGATCTAAGGGGCATTCCCCCGCAAAAGAATAACAGTCTATTACAGTCCAGAGTCTTTAGTTTCCAATGGAAGTCTATACAAAAAGGAATGGATTAAACTTCTATGGGAAACTCCTATCTCCGGTACCTCGCTGTGCTTGTCTCGGCCTAAGCCATATAAAATCATGCTGCAAAAGATAGAAACTATGGGGGCGTAAGCTAACTAGCTTAGTGAGTAATAACTTCCATAACACAATTAACATAATTCATTCAAACAAGTAATTATCAGGCAAGTGAATGCATCAAACAAAGTGATCATCAAACATATGACCGTCCGGAAATCATATGTGGATGGACTTGCGCCCTCCATCCCGGGTTAGCAGATTAACGAATCCTGCGGTACGACGCCGTTTAAGCTCACGGTCAACTAACAATAATTCGTTTTATGGATCACGATTAACCAACAAGTCGTTTTATGGATCACGATTAACCAACATATTCGTTTTATGGATCACGAAAAACCAACCAATGCAAATGCTCCAACCCCATCGTGATATGAATGGATTCAATTTACGTTTGAAACCGAATATTCATTAATTCAATTCTTTCAAGTGACCAACAAGTATTCACAAACATTCATCATAAGGTACTAGCTAATCAGTCAATAGCTTAACACCCGGTTTCGATATTCCTTAAGCTCCATTTCACATAACAACAGTAGACAACATATATAGCTCCCATATACCCCATCATGCATATACAATTTCTTTTATCTTTGCCTACACCACTAGTGCCACTACATTACAATCACATTCATTAATTGAGATTGGAAGTAAAACTCACTCGGCCATTGGACGCCAACTTCCTAATAGTAGTAGTCGGGAGGTAGAGTGTCGTCCTGCTCGGGATCACCTACCAAGCAAGAATAATCCTAATGAGATTCTCATCATGTAACTAAATCAAGCTATACATCTAACTAGATGATTCGGATTTCTCGCTATTTGCGGAAGTTCCGACTTAAAACGGCCATAACTTGGTCATTTTAACTCGGAATTTCGCAAATTTTATATCGATCTCTATCTACTTCGAAAGATCTATCTATTTCAAGTATTATTTTCAAGTTTTGAAAATAGTAAGGCACGGAACAGTGGGATCAGATCTGTTCCGCAAGTGTTCCAATTCAAAAATTTGTTTTGCTTTTGATAAGAATGTTCCTAGTGATGATTCATGCATGAATGATATGGAATGAATTACTATATACCATGTGATGAACTTAATATATGCATGGTCATAATAATTTTGTGATAATAAACTCATATGAACTCTTAAGTGTTGGAAATTCATAAAGATTATTTCTAAGAAGCTATTTTTCCACATTATACTCCTTAGGGTTTCTTGACTTTTAATCTTGTAATCCACTTATTTTTATAAAAATAAGTTCTCAAAGTCTATATTAATCATGGCCTCCATTCATGCATAAAAATTCCCATTTTTCATTTGGTAAACATGTCTTTGAACTAGCTTTTTGTAAAAATCCGAATTTTCTAAATTTCATTTTCTTGCATTTTTCTTAAGGAAAAACTTGTCTAATGCATTAAAAATTGAAGCTCCAATGTATACATTATCTAAGGACTTCATTTAGCTTATAAAACATCCATTTAGACTTAAATACTAAGTGTTTATTAGGCATTACCCAAAATTACGAATTTGACTACACATCCAAAGTCAATATTTTTCCTTCTAACTTCACTTCTTGTTTTCTTATTTTTATTATGCCTAAACTCATCTAAACTCATGAAAATAATTCCTTCAACATGCCTATTACACATACCCTTCATTTTTCTTATGAAATATGAGTTTAAAAATGATTTTGGTAGTTTTCAAGGTAGGGTTTCCATTTCATCCGAATTTTCAACATTTCATTTTTGACAAAGTCCTTCCTTTTTCAATGTTCTTGCCTTCTATATATGAATATCCACTATCTAACATCTCTATACATATACAAGACTACATTTTTGTGATCATCAATGCATGAAAATGAAAATAACTCTATGATCATACATGTAAATGACAATGTGGGTATCTAAACTTTAGATCTACTAAGTATGATGCATAAATCATGGATCTCATGCATGAACAATAATATATGCAAGATCTCTACTTTACTTGCATGAACAAGTTGATATTTCAAACAAAACTCATTTAAAGGCCAGATCCACTTCTTGAGATGGCTTGAGATTCTTGTAGTAGTGTTTTCATGTCCCTTGCTCATGCTCATTGGATTTAGATGAGAAAACACACAAGAATGATCTTGCCATAACAAGATTTAGGATGTACAAAGCCTAAATATACATACCAAAGGAGTCTTGAAGGAGGAAAGAAGAAGAACAAAGTTGAAATTGTGAGAGGAAGAGGGAGGGAAGTGCTCGGCAATGTGAGGAGGGAAGAGAGGGTTTTGATCTTTTTCAAAAGTTAAAATGAGAAGAAATGAAGAGAGAGAGAGATTTAGTATATATATTAAGTGTATTACGTTTAGATAATTAAAAAGAATTAAAAATAGCTCAATGAGAGGAAATAGAGGGAGGGCGCCGCCTCCATGTGTGTGTGTGTGTGAGTTTTGAAAAAAAAAAAGAAATTTGTAATTTAGTAAATTAAATGTAATAAATGTGATAATTATTAAGAGACAAAATTTCTTGGAAAAGAAATTGAAATGAGTAGTTGTAAGGATGTAAGAATAGGGTATGGGTAGTGTGTAGTGTAGGTTGTACTTTGAATAGTAGACAAGACATCTACTTTACCGTTGTTCCGAAAACACGGGAAAAGCTATAACTGTAATCTTTATAGCTCGGAAAATTATAAAATTGATATTTTGGAATCCTTATAAAATTACGGTTCTAATGAATATTCCGGAACATTTTTCTGAATCCGTGGCCCGGGCACGCTTTTTCATAATTGGGCTCGGAAGGCCCGAATTGAAAAATTCCCGAATTTAAAGCTCTCAAACGTTTGAAATGTACTTTGGAACAATAATTTAAATTCATTTACTTTATAATTTTATTTTACTATGGAACCGAAGGAAAGCCGGATTTAGGGTTCCTAGGCTTCATTCACAAGACTCAACCTGATTGGATTAGGGTTTCGATTCCAACTCCCGGGGTTTCCTAGCTACTGAGAATACCGGGGTTTACAGAGTCATTTTTAGAGTTTATTTTCTATGTTTATTTTGGATTTACTAAAATTTTCTGGGGCTTACAGAAACAACTTCAAGCGAAGTTATAAAGTAAAATTTTTTCTCCAGGTAAAAACGTTCGCTTGATAATGTTTCTATCATGCCATTTCTTTGCTCTTTCCTAATAGATATGAGCGTTCTCATAAGCTTCATCCATTCATTTAGCCAATTCATTCAATTGAAGCAATCTTTTCTCACCTGCAGCTTTTTCATCAAAATTAAATAATTTCATGGCTCAATATGTCTTGTGCTCAAATTCTATAGGAAGATGACATGATTTACCAAAAACAATAATAAATGGCAACATTCCAATAAGGGTTTTTAAAGTTGTTCTGTAAGACCACAATGCATCATCTAATTTTGAAGACCAATATTTTCTAGATGCATTGACATTTTTCTCCAAAATTCTTTTGGTCTCCCTATTGGATACCTCAACTTGTCCACTGGTTTGTGGATGATGGGGTGTAGTAATTTTGTGTGTAACAACATATTTTGACAAAAGTTTTTCAAATTGCTTGTTACAAAAGTGTGACACCCACACCCCTCCCCCCCAACCACCCACTAATGATAACTCTAGGTATCCCAAATCTGGTAAAAATTGTTCTTCTTCAAAAATTTTAAAACTGTTCGGGCATCATTTGTTTATAAAGCAACAGCTTCAACCCATTTTAAAATATAATCTACTGCTATAAGTATATATTTTTTTGAAAAAGATGAGAAAAGGACCCATGAAGTCAATTCCTGCAAGCCCTCATTTTCTTAGCAAACTAAACTCGGTTTCGAAAATTGGAACCGAAAACCGAAACCCTAAAGGAATACCCTAGGGCTAGTTTAGAGCCTCAGAACCCTAGGTCCAGCAAAACCAAGAACGAAACCCTAGAACAATAAATATGAGTTAGCTCTAGATTATAGTCCTAAATAACATATCAAACATAAAAAGATTATATTTCAGAGAAATTCATTCGTTACGAACCCAATCGGGATCTATTCTCAGGAACTGGTCCCCGGGACTCGAAAATAGAAAAATATTATATAGGACTCTTTAGAATTATTTAATAAGGAATTCAAAAATATAATTACAAGAATTTTTCGGTTTATAAAAATTATAGTTATAGCCTTTTATCTTATTTTCATTACTACTGGTAATTTAATTATCTAATCTCCTTTTTTATTTCTAATCACACTATTCATCAAGCACAGCCACTCATACCCTATTCTTACATCCTTACAATTTATTCTTACAACATTACATCATATCCTTTACAATTTACTTTTCTAATACATTTTATTACTTAAAATACTTATTTAAATTGAAATTTATACAAAAAAAAAAAAAAAAAAATTCTCTCTCTCCCCCCTTAACCCCAAACCACATACCCTCCACCCCCCCTCCCCCCCCCCCCCCCCCCCCCCCCCTTACATACTCTCTCTCATTTTGTTTTATTTTTCTTCATTTGTTAAATCAAAACAACCCTAATTTCATTTCTATAAATACTCCTTCATGTCTTTCACTTTTCACTTTCTCTCTTTTCACAAAAACAAAACTCTTACAAAATATTTTCTCCCCCTCTCCCCCTCTTTATGTCGTGAGCCTCCCCTCCCTTTCACACCACACACACACATTTTTTTTTCTTCATGTTTTCTAACTCCATACACTAAATAGGTAATATATCTTGACCCTACCACAAATAAAACATGTAATGGCAAGATCATACATGTGTGGTTCCACCAAAATCCTCATGAGCTTTTATGCTAGAGATGTGGAAACACTTAAGCATGATATTCTTGCCATCACAATGTTGTGAATCCTTATATTTAAGTTGTTTTACTATATTTTGCTATATATTGTTCATATTGATATTTTGTGCATATATTCTTTTACTAACCTCATCTTTATAATATATATCTTGCATTTACATACACAACATAAATGGTAACATAGATCTATCTGTTTTGAGTACATAAATGCCATAAATATTTGTCTTATGTACATAAAAGACATGTAGTAGTATGATAATAATGGGAATATGCCAAAAAGTTCAAGATCTATTTTAGATTCAACAATAAAAATTTTTGGAAATTCGGATGGAAAAAGACATCTATTTTGAAAACCTCTTTTCCAACCCCAAAGTGAAGATTTTACATTAAATATGAAGGGCTTAGAGAATAGGTATCATAAAGGAACAATTTTGATGAGTTAAGCTTAGTTTTACTAAGAGATATTTTCAAAATAAGAAAAGTTACAAAAGTTAAGTTAGAACTTGGTTTCAACACCAACAAAAACTTAAAATTCGTAACTAGAGTGAGTTGCTAAGTAAGCACCTATTTTCCAACCTCAAAACAAGAGTTTTATTAAGGAAATGGAATAGGTTTGGTTAGGACTTGATTTTAGAAAGATTAAATGATTTTTACACAAGAAACAATCTAAAAAATAAATCATAAAATTCGGATTTAGAAATGACCTATACTTAAATACCTATTTCCAAATGCCAAAATGAGAATTTTAATGGAAAAATAGAAGCCTTAGGGAGTAGATGTAGTAAGAACTTAATTTTGACAAGAACAATTGGGTTTTATCAAAGTATAATCCTAAAATAAAGGAAGGATTTCAAAACATAAATCAACACTATTTTCATTCCTTATAATTTTTGTAAAATTCGTAATTAGGCAAAAACCCTTATTTAAACATCTAAAGAAATTTATTAAAATAATGAAGGTATTAGGAATATAGGTCATCAAGGCTTTATTTTAGTGAAAATAAAGATGATTTTCAAAGAAATAAAGTTAGTTTTTCCCAACCAAGTATTCTTGAAATTTTTGCAAAGTAAAAGTTTTCTAAAAAAAAATTCTTTTAAACCAAATATCATCAAGAACATACATATAAATAGTTCATAACATGTCACTGATGATAATAACTTGTTGATATTGCATGTACACTTAATATACTTAGTAGAAACAATACAAAATTCACAAACCAATTTCGGAAGTATGAATTTTAGCCATTCCTCAGATTTGATCCAAGCTTTCCAAGACCTAAATTTTTTCAAAACTTAGGAATAACATCATAAATAGATAGATCTTTCTAAGTAGGTAGAAATCGACTGCTTATTTGCACAATTCCGAGTTAAAATGACCAAGTTATTACCGTTTTAAGTTAGAATTTCCTTTTACCCTGAAAATGACGAAATTAAAAGTTTTTTTTAATAAGTTGGAATTAGTTATGGTTTGAAATACTCATTTAGGTATTTCTTTCATTTAGGTGACTTTGAATCGGAGGAATTCTTGCTATCGAATTACTACTAATAGAGACCGGTGTCCATGGCCGAGTGAGTCATACTTCCTATTACAATTCCTTACTGTGCTTGTAACTAGTAGTTGCACTAGAATGATAGGCAAAGATAAAAGTTGGAAATGCATGATGGGTAATTATGGGATTATGTATGCTATCTTGATGTGTTGAGAAAAATGTGCTAAGTATATCGAAACCGAGTGATTAACTGATGTATGTTCATTTGCCATGATTATGAGTGTTTGCAAATTGATTGGTCACCTATGAAATTGCATTAATGATTATTCGGATTAATAAGTAATATGGACATAATCACTTCACTATGGGGATGGTGCATTTAATCATGGTTGATTCTCTGTGATCCATCAATGGTATGAATGAAATGGGTTGCCCGTGAGCCATAAAACGATGCAGTTGATGGGTTGTCCATGAGCCATAAAATAGAACAGTAATTGAAGGTAGTACCGCATGATTCGTTAATCTTCTAACCCTGAATGGAGGGCATAAATCCATTCAACATATGATTTTCGATTGATCATATGTCTTGTCTGCCCACGTGGTTGTTGCATTTCATATGGATGATTAAATCAACTTGTTTATATGCATGTAAGTGTGGGATATGTGTATTTTGGAAGAATTTACTCACTAAGCTAGCGTAGCTTATACCCCCATAGCTTCTTTTTGTTGCAGTTCCCGTACCTATGGTTGCGTCCCAAGACTTGGCCAACTCAGGTAAAAGCAAAATTAGGAGTTTCCCCTAGAAGTTTATGTTTAACTTTTGTATAGACTTCCATAGGAAACTTTAAACGCTCAAGTTGTTATCAAAAATTTATACCTAGACAGATTATTATTTTGTAGGGGAATGCCCCTTAGTATTTTGCAAATGATCCTGAGATATCTGTGATTTATATTTTTATGCTTATTCTATTAAGTTAAACTATCTATCTCCAATTGCGCAATTATTTTATTGTCGTAAGGCAATGCCTTGCATCTAATACAAAACTTTTGAATAACTGTGGTAGTGATTCCTAAGTCTCGTTTAGTATGCAGCGGACTGTTAAGTTTAGGGTACCTTTTGAGGCATGATAATTCACCATACATCAAAAAGTTCAATTACCGGATGTTGTTTTGTGGTAATTCATGTCGTTTTGAAATATTTCCAGTCCTTTGGCATTTAGCAGGTGACACTATGTATTTCCTGCAATCTCTAAACAAGTTAGGCCAATGAAAATCGGATGACAAAATTTTAGCTGCAGTCCTTTGAAGACCAAAATGACCTCCTACTTTTCTCTAATGACAATGTTTAATTATGCTAAGCTGTTCAGATTCAGGCACACATCACCTAATTACTTGGTCAGCACACTTTTTAAACAAATATGGTTCATCCCAAAAGTAATTTTTTACATCATTCAAAAACTTTTTCTTTTGTGGATAGGACAAACCATATGGAATAATCTTGCTAACCAAATAATTGACAAAATCAGCATACCAAGGCAATCTTAGGATCTCTATTGCATGCAATTATTCATGAGGAAACTTTTAATATCTAAACTATCAGATTCTATTCTAGACAAATGATCAGCAATCACATTTTCAGTTCCCTTCTTATCTTTAATCTCAATATCAAACTCTTGTAGTAGTAATAATCATCTAATCAACCTAGGTTTTGCATCAACTTTAGCAACAAGTATTTCATAGCAGCATGATCAGTATATAATATGACTTTATAACCTATCAGGTAAGGCTTAAACTTGTCAAATGCAAATATAATATCAAGAAGCTCTTTCTTAGTTGTGGCATAGTTTCACTGAGCCTCATTCAAAGTCTTACTTGTATAATATATGACATGAAACAACTTACCTCTTCTTGGTCTCAATACTGCTCCCACAATAAAGTCACTAGCATCACGCATGAGTTCAAAAGGAAGCTCCCAACCAGGTGCAATGATCACTAGTGTAGATGTGAGCTTTTCCTTCAATAAGTTAAATGCCTACAAACATTTGTCATCAAAATTAAACACATAATCTTTTTCAAGAAAATCACACAGGGGTCTGGAAATTTTAGAGAAGTCTTTTATGAATCTTCTATAGAAGCCAGCATGTCCTAAAAAAATTCTGACTCTTTTAACATTTATGGGTGGTGGCAACTTCTCTATTATTTCAACTTTAGCCTTATCAACTTCAATTCCTCTCTCTAAAACTTTGTGACCTAACACAATCCCCTCTCTTACCATGAAATGGCATTTTTCCCAATTTAGAATCAGATTTGTTTCTTTGCATCTCTTAAGAACATAGGCTAAGCTTACCAAGCATGCATCAAAAGATTTTCCAAATACAGAAAAATCATCCATGAATATTTTAATTAAATTTTCAAGCATGTCAGAAAAAAATAGCTATCATACACTCTAAAAAGTAACATGTGCATTGCAAAGACCAAATGGCATCCTCCTAAAGGCAAACGTGCCATCGAGATAGGTAAGAGCGGTTTTCTCTTTGTCATCAGCTACTATAAAATTTGACTATAACTAGAGTAACCATCTAGAAAACAATAGTATTCATGCCATATAAGTTTCTATAACATCTTATCAATGAAGGCAAAGTGGAAATGATCTTTCCTAGTGGCATCATTTAATTTCCTATAGTCTATCCAAACTCTCCACCCAATCATAGTGCGAATAGGAATCAATTCATTTTCCTCATTTCTCACTGCAGTCGTGCCACCTTTCTTTGGAACTACTTAAACTAGACTAACCCACTTACTATCAAAGATAGGATAGAAATATCTGTATCAAGTAGTTTCAGGACCTCCTTCTTCACTACCTCTTTAAGTGTTAAGTTAAGTCTCCTCTGTGGTTAAACAATAGGTTTACACTAGCTTCCATCAAAATCTTGTGAGTGCAAATCATAGGCTAATTCCTTTGATATCTGCAATAGGCCATCTAATTGCTTCTTTATGCTTCTTTAGAACTCCAAGTAACTGTTACTCTTGTTCATCTATCAAATAAGATAAACACAATTATAGGAAAAGTATCTCTAGTTCCAAGAAAAAGCATATTTCAAATGTGTAGTAAGGGTTTAAGCTCAAGAGTTGGTGGTTGTATCAATGATGGTATTGGCTTGCTCTCACTAGTGCCCAACTCCTCATAGTATCTTGTTTTAATTTGAGGAACCTACTCAACTTCTTCCTCTTGCTCATCATCACTCCAGTCATCTAAATCTCTCATAACAGATTTCATAGTGTCTACACCTGCCTTTTCTTTAATAGATTCAGAGATAAGCTCATCAACAATATCGATAGTATAGCAAGATCCACTATCAAATTTTTCATTGCATCATAAACATTAAAGATTACCTAATCATTCTCTATACTTAAAGTGAGCTTACCTTATTCCACATCAATTAATGCTTTACCGGTTACAAGAAATGGTCTACCAAGAATCATTAGGACTTCTCAATCCTAATCCATTTCTAAGACTATAAAGTCTACTGGAAATATGAACTTGTCAACTTTTATTAGGACGTTTTCAACAATACCATGTGGGTATTTGACACTTCTATTTGCAAGCTGCAAGGTAACATAAGTTTCCTTGCATTCTTCAAGTCCTAATTTCTTGAAAATGGACAGAGGCATAAGATTTATACTTGCACCAGAATCTATAAGAACTTTATCAAAGTAAATGTCTCCTATAGTGCAAGGGACATCAAAACTCTCCTGATCTCTTTGTTTTGTTGGTAGGCTAGGTATACTCCTTTGCAGAATCATGGAACATTCTCTTGTGAATACACTGGTTCGCTCCCATCAATCTCACTTCTTAGTAAGCAATTCCTTAATAAACTTTGCATATGAAGGCATTTGTTGAATCACTTCTAAGAATGGGATATTGATTTGCAACTTCTTGAAAACATCTAGGAACTTTGAAAAATGCTCATCTAATCTTTGCTGCTTTAGTCTTCCTGGAAAAGGAATAAGAGAAACATTAAGTTTTATCTCAGGTGGTTTTTGCACTATTCCTCCATCTTCTGTTTTCCTTTGTCTTCCTTGGAATCTCCTCAGTTTCTTCGACTTTCTCCTCATCAGGTTCAACCTCCTTGCCACTTCTCAGAATTATGGCATTCACAGTTTTAGGGTTTTCCTCTGTGTTGCTTAGTAAAGACCCAGATGGTCTATTACTCATTTGCTGAGCAAGCTGATGGAATTTCCTTTGAAGATCTTGAATAATAGCATGCTAATTATTGAGTGTGTTCTATGTGGTACTTATAAAAGTCCTCAATAACTCATCAGTTAAAGGTTGATTCTACTGAGGCGGAGGCAGGGCATTCCTTACAGGACCTTGCTTTTGAAATCCGAGTGGTCTATAAGCATTGGCTTCATTTCTAAAAGATAGATTCAGATGATTACGCCACTCTAGATTGTAAGTGTTTGCATAGGGTCCATAGTTAACCCTTTGAAAGTTTCCAACATAGTTGAGCTTCTCTCCACTTGATGATGGTATGGTACCTTAGGACAATCATAAACTGGATGTGGTCTTGAGAACAACTCATAAGCAACAACTTGATTAGTATTCAAAGAACTAGATGATGCAAGTTTATTTACTTGTATAATCAAAGCTGAAATTTGAGCAGTAAGCTATTACATGGTTTCACTATCTTAAATTGATCCCACTTTTGATCTTGTGCTTCCACAGCTCCAGTTATGAGCACTAGAAGCTAATTCCTCAATCAATGCACTTGCTTCATCATATGTCTTTCTCATGAGTGATCCTTATGATGTAGCATCCACTAATGACCTCAAAGTCTCATGTAGACTAAGGTAGAATTTCAATCAAAAGATTATCAGGAAATCCATGATATGGGCATTTTCTAACTGCCTCCTTAAATCTCTCTCAAGCTTCATACGATGATTCTCTAGGAAACTTAGTGAGATTGGTAATCTCATTCCTCAATCTGGCAGTTCTAGCAGGAGGGAAAAATCTCTTCAAGAATTTCGCTATCAAATCTGCCCACGAAGTGATGGATTCAGGTGGTTGAGAGTTGAACCAAGCCAAAGCTTTATGCCTAAGAGAGGAAGGGAAAAGCTGCAATCTTATGGCCTCATCAGTAACTCCATTAAGTTTAACAATATTGCAATATTGGAGGAACATGGCAATGTGCTCATCTGGTGTCTCATTAAGGTATCCTCCAAATTGATGTAACTCAACCATTTGAATCAATGCCGGTTTAAGCTCAAAATTTTTGCCTGAATAGTTGGTCTTCTCATAGCAGGACCCTAAGCAGTAGGTATTGTATAATCTCGAAGTGCTCTAGCAGGTGCAACTTAAAGTTGATTGTTTTATTGTTGTTTTGATCATTGTTTCCCGCATTGTTCCATGCTTCATTTTCTACCATTTCCTCTACTTGTAGCACTTCCTCTCGCCTTATGTTTCTCTTTTTTGTTGATGCAGAGTTCTTTCAATTTCAGGATCAATTGGTAAAAGCTCCTGACTTCTACTCATGTGCATGTGACCTACAAACAAAAAAGAAACAATCAAACCCTAGAAAAGCGCCTAAACTACTAAAAAAACCAAAGGTAGTCTAATATTAATTGAATCCTTGGCAACGGTGCCAAAAACTTGATCCGCTTGAAATATGTATATAAATAAAGTGCAAATTCTTCCAGCAAGTATACTGAGTATGATCAAGTAATGCAAAGTGAGTAGAGTATTGTTCCCACGAGGATCACTTTAACTACTAGACTGATATTAGCTTCAAATAATATTTAGGCAATCAATTTTTATAATTTAACTAATTATCTATTTCTAATCTAATTTGAAAGCTATTATGAATGCAGTGAGAATGTTAGAGAGATATATATCAAAAGAATGTGGGAAGGAAAAGAATCCATCTTAACATTGCTAATCAACTTGAAATCATGTTATATTGATAATTAGACTTATAGATATTCATATGAAATTGTCAAGATCTAAAACTCACGATCAAGTTTTAATATCTTTTAAACCACAAAATAACCTAACAGCTTCCGCTAAATAAATTACTAGTGGAATCTGATTCACAATTACAAATCTTCGATTCTATAATTGATTAATGATTTAAATCAATTCTTCCTAATTCTTTAGTGAGAAATCAACATAAAACATTGCATGAGTATCAATGGACAATTCTAAATCAAATTAAACTCCGCCGCTTTCTCAATTGTTATCTAACCTTAATTCATGAATTCCTATGAATCCTAATTTCCCTTCCGAGTTATCAAGATTCTTATAAATCAAATTCACTATAGAAATAAGAGGTATAACAAGAATTCAATATGAATATTACATAGCCCTAACAACCATATAACATAATTTTAAAGATCATCTTAGCATGCTTAAGGCTTCATCAACTTTCCACAATTATAGTTTAGCTACTCATGGATAATGATTCAACAATCAAGTAAGAAATTTCAAATGACATAATAATCAATGAAATCAAACAAATGAATTGCCTAGAAAAAGTAAGATTAGATATCACCAATTTAAATGTTAAGATCTTCACTTGCAAAATTCTTGTCAATACAAGCTCCAATTCACACACTCTCAAAATCTCTAATAAATCCTAACAAAGAAAGAAAAGCTGCTCTAATTCCTATCTATTTCGTTTATATTTCATGTGTCACAATTGTGAAGAAACCCTAGCTTCTATAGAAAGAATCCATGACTCTTTATTTGAATTATGCAGTTACAAAGTATACATCGATAGTTACACTTTCAATGCCGGCGGTGTACATAGCTATGATGCTTGAACACCGGCATATAAAACCCTGCACTGCCAGCGTTTAAGTAGCGTAGGTCATCCAGAAAATCTAATTTATTAAGGTCGAAGCTAAGGCTCTTTAAAATTTCAATTCTGTGGACACTCAAGATCGTTCCAATGTCGGCGGCTTTGATTCTCAGAAAACTAGCGTTTGATGAAATTGCAAAAGTCGTCTATTTCCCTCTTCTACACTGGCAGTGTTATGCCAATGGTTAAATCTTGCTTATTGATCTTTAGCCTACATCGCCTCAAGGCCGGCGGCATAGAGGACAATTTTGTCGACCTTTAAGTTCTTGATGTTATTCCACTTCAAAGCTGGGTCAAAGGCCAGCAACGTAAAGGCAGTGCTAAAGTTTTGCTTTCTGATCATCCTCTAGGCCGATTGTATGTTGGTGGCTTAGGCTTTAGAAAAGCCGACGTACCCTTTGAGATTTTTCATTTTCAGCTCAAACTTCCTTTTCGAGCTTTCCTTTGTTCAATTTAGACTTGAAACATGAATTTAAACAATCCAAGTACCAATTCTAGCAATTTTCATAGAATTTAAGACAAATTAATCACTAATTGCTTATTAAAAGTTGCGTAGAATATGATCTTATCACAAACCTATCAGGAGTATACAACGTATTTCAATGTATCAATCCTACGCAAGCATATAGTCGACCCAGACCGAGGAGTGGAGTTGGAGCAAGTATTACCAAAGGAAAACCTTACTTATGAGGAACACTCGACAAATCTTGGATTGAAAAGTCTAAAAACTACAAAAAAAAAAAAAGAAATCAAATACATCAAAGTCCTTTGGAGATATCATGCACGTGAGGAAGCAACCTGGGAGGCTAAGGGCGAGATACGACGTAACTACTTAAATCTATTCAAGGAATCAGGTACGTAGTCAAGTTTTGAGAGAAAAACTTTCTTTAAGAAGGATAGGTTACAAAACCCTAGATTTTATGGTAATTATAAGTAAAACCTAAGAACTGAAAGTCAGACCGGAACCCTAAAATCATCACAGTTCTATATTAAGTCTAGTGAATCTAGATCGATAATCCCGCACTCTAAATTCTTGAACAATAAAATTGAGATAATAATAGGTTATCATCCGTATTAATTCAGTGAAGCTTAAAAAGATAAGATTTATCATAATTTAATTTGTTTCGGACCTGAACGAGATTAATTTTCAAAATCAGGGTCCGGACATGCGAAATGGTAAAAATATTCCCATAATACCATTAGACTCGTAATAATATAAGGATTCATAAAATATCAGTTTTGAAATTTTCCAGTATCTAAAAATATTAAATATAGCCAGTTTATGCTTAGTTTCTTTGCTATCGGTATTAATTTATCGTTTCTACTATTCATTACTATCTCACTATCTCTACTATTTCTTACTATCTATTCTTACACACTTACACACCTATTTCTTACATTTACCTTTCCCATAAACTTACACATATCATATCTTACTTTTTAATTACTTTTCATTACAAAATAATAAATTTAATCAATTTTCCCTCTCTTTTCTTCACTATGACTAGTGCCTCCTCTCCTCTTCCTCCATCCATTTTCTTTTCTTTTTCATTTAATTTCAATCACACTAATCTTTATTCAAAAACTCTATAAATATCCCCTCTCTCTTTTATTCTTTACACATACTTTCTTACTTTAATAAAACTCTTGCAAATTTTTTCCTCAACTACCCCTCTTCTCTTTTGAAACCGTGACTTCCCTTCTCTCTCTCTCAAACAATTTCCACAAATATTCTTCTTCCATTCATCATCTACACACCATTATCCACCTAAGGTAAATGGTCTAAACAATCTTCATGTTCATGTTAACATAACATGACCATATTATTTCTTTCTAAACGCATTTGTATTATGGAAGGAACAACATATTTATGTCTTATTTAATAATGTTCAAGTATTATTCTTATTGTTGTTGTATTATTATGTTTTATTATAGGCTTTAATCAAACTTCTATCTATACTATTAAAGTAAAACCACCTTTTTGGTCTCTTGAGTGTAAATGTTTTTAGCATATAGACATAGAATATTTTTTATATACCTGAAATTATGAAAATTAAATAGGGTTTAAATATAATTAAATAAGGATTGAATGGATATAATATTTTTTCTTTTTTAGCATATGGGCGTAAATATTTTTGGTATCTTTGAAATTATGAAATTAAATAGGGTTGAAATAAAATTAAATAGGGGTTGAATAGGCATAGTCTTTTTCGCATAAAATATTATTGGTATCCCTAAAATCATGAAATTAAATAAGGTTTGAATAAATTAAATAGGGGTTAAATAGACATATTATTTTCCTTTTTTAACCCATGGGCATAAAATATTTTTTATACCATTGAAATCATGAAATTAAATAGTGTTTTAATAAAATTTAAATAGAGGTTGAATAGACATAGTCTTTTCCTTTTTTCGCCTAAGCATATATCTTTATATACCGATCTAAAGCTTTGATACCATATTTATGCATGGCAATTGCCCAACCTGTAGAAGTTACCTAAAATACAATTATAATTATGATTTATAATTAATTTCCTAATTTTTAGGACTAATTAAGGCGTCCTCTTCCAATATGTCAAAACAACATATTTATTTAATTTATATATGTTGAATTGTTTTATTTGCACATGCATCGCGGATGCGTCGTTTGTTTGTATATTATTAAGTATATTTATATATATTATTAAAGCAAAATCACCCCCTTTGGTGTCTTTAGTATAAATATTTATAGTGTAAATGTTTTTAATATAATGTTTTTAGTATATGGGCATAAAATATTTTCCGTATCCTTGAAACCATGAAAATTAAATAGGGTTTGAATATAATTAAATAAAGGTTGAATATACATACCCTTTTCCCTTTTAGCATATGGGCGTAAAATATTTTTTGTATCCTTGAAATTATGAAATTAAATAGGGTTTGAATAGAATTAAATAGGGGTTAATAGACATAGTCTTTTCCACGTAAAATATTTTTAGTATTCCTAAAATCATGAAATTTAAATAGGGTTTGAATAGAATTAAATTGGGTTTAATAGACATATTATTTTCCTTTTTTAATATATGGCGTAAAACATATTTGGTATTACTGAAATCATAAAATTAACTAGGGTTTGAATATAAATAAATAGAGGTTAAATAGACATAGTCTTTTCCTTTTTTAACCTAAACATGTATCTTTATATACCGATCTAAAGCTTTGATACCATATTTATGCATGGTAGTTACCTAACATGAAGAAGTTACCTGTGGAAAATATAATTGTAATTATGATTGTAATAAATTTCCTAATTTTTAGGACTAATTAAGGTTGTTTGCTTTCAACCGATCAAAAAAATATATCTATTTAATTTATATATATTGGGTTGTTTTATTTGAACATGCATCACGGGTGCATCATCTGCTTATATATTCTTAGAACCTATAAGATTACTAGTGTAACTTTTATTTATCCTCATGCAATTTATTAAGACTAATCATTGTAGTCTTGGATTGTCCTCATTAAGTAAAAAAAAAAAAATTCTTTCCCTTTTGGACTTATCCATAATCTAAGTTGGAGGAGCCTTGAAATAAATCTAAACCCCCACGATTTTCCTTTTTTTTTTTTTTTCTTAAAGGACTTACCCTTGTCTAAGTTCGAGAAGCCTTGATATAAGCTAAGGCTTTCATATTTTCCTTATTCTTATATACATATATGCTTATTTGATTTCTTATGCCTTTTATTTTTCTATATGAATTATTTTTATCATATAACATAACTATATGTTCGTATTCATGCATGACCATAATGTTGTTGTTGTAACGCTCTAAAATGAGGCATAACAACCCACCAAGTATCCCTCTCTTAAAGAGACACGCAAAGGCTCTGAATCTAAATTCCACAAATTATAAACATATAAAATCTTCATGAACTCACAATTTAGGGTATTCCAAAAGGTAAAAACTTGTAAAACTTATAACTTATAACTTCCAACTAAAATTAAATAATCTTGTTTAATAAACTATTATATAAAAACCAATACATCAAATCCTCTAAAAGATAAATAATCAAAACATTATTTCAAGAATCTTCAAAACTCAAGAAATCCTTTTCATAGATCCTGTATAACATCCTATTCCTCTACAGAGTAGTCAGGTCTACTATTGTCATACCCATGATCAAAATACAATTCATAACCAAACAAGTCCTAAACAATATCTCTATCACCTGTACCTGAAAAAGAAAAGAATGAGCGAAAACGCTTAGTATGTCAATCCACAAACAAAATGCAAATGCACAAACAATATGTATATATACGTGCAACTAACTAAATGCAAACAACAGGATTATTATCTTCATTAGGCCTACAAAACAATATAGTTCAGAATCATAGATCTCTAATCCCAAACTTGGAGTTACTCAGACTCCTGAAAAACAACCAGATATCGAAAATAAATAACTATATACATATATTGGTGAATGGGTACTCCCTAAACACCACGGCCATACTGCCAATAAACCTATATCTACCGGAATCATCTTCAAGTGCAACTCCATTAGGGACAACGACACACAAGGATCATCAGGGTACCTCACTTGTATCACTGTCTGCCGGGTCTTTACTGGTCAAAGCCAAAGACATCCAGAAAAATAATTTAAGCCAAATAGAATTAAGTTCATTTATATATCTATTCCTTCATGCAACGATCAGAAAACTAAACCTCCAAGCAAATATAGCAAACAAGGAAAGGTTGTACCTTTTCAATTTTAGGAAAATTCTCCAAATCCAAAATCCCTTATGAACAACAACAGAAAATCTCCAAATCTCCTTTTATGGAAACTACAACAGCAACTGCTTTTTCTTCTATCAAACTCCTCAAAATCCCAAAAGAACAAATCTTTCTCCAAAAATCCTAATATGGAAATTAACAAGAACAGACAAATTTCTCCATAAATTTAAATTTTTATAGAATCTTTGATTTATAGGGAAAGAACTTACCTTTAATATTTTTGAAACACAAACCCTAGATTTTCTTTAATTATCGTTAGACAAAAACTCCAAAAGGAACAACTACCTCCAAAACTCTAGATTTGAGAAATTAATAAGAATAGACATGATTCGTCGAAAATAATCTTTTCACTTCAAATCTATGATAAAGAAGATGTAACTTACTTGATTCAAATCTTATTTCTTGATCGATTCCCCAAAGAAATGATCCTAATTGAAAACTAGGGTTTCTCTAAAGAACTCCTTCAAAAACACAAAAATCTATGAGAAAGATATGTTGTTTTCCATATAAATCTACACAAATCTTGATTAGATAGAGTTACCGGGATCAAAGATCTTGTTTTCCTTCAGATTTCCCTCTCAAGCACTCTCAAAAACCTAACAGATACTCTCTAGTCGAAAAGAAAGGAAGAACTTATGAGAAATACGAACCATAAAATTCTATTTATAATAAACATTTCGAGCAGAAAAGCTAGCACCTACACCCACAGCTTTTGCACTTGCACCGGCGGTCTCTTGCCGGCTTTCACAAATTTCATAAAAGTCCGAGAGCTTTACACCTGTGGCTTTCACATATAGGCCGTCAGCTTGGAGACCAATTTTCATTTGTCAAAAACTATTCTTCAAACATCTGTAGGTCATAGACAAAACGATCAACTTAATATTAAGGTGGACCATAAAACCCTCTTATTTTTCAACATATGACAACTTTTGCCCTTTTATCATAATTTATTAAAGATTTACTATCTTTAAGGATTTGTTGACCATCATCAATGTGAGGGATGATTATTATATATCTCATTTATTAGAATGACCAAAATTTCTTTCTCCTTAATTAACAAATGACATTCTTTTGCCTTTCTTTATAATTTTTTTTTTATATATATTACAGTTGTCTCACTAAAAATTTTATGGAAATAAGAGGAGTTATTTTCTTTTGCTTAAAAATTTGACTAAACTCCCAATAAACAAGATTTTAACACATAGGAAAAGTTCTCATTTAAAACTTAGGTTGATATGGTTATAAAATTTTCAAGACAACAAAATAATTTATTTTCTTGTACATAAAATAGGATTAGACTCTTAAGGAAAAGTGGATTGATTATTTTCAAAACTTAGGAGAGATTTTCAACTTAAACTTAGGATAGTGATTTAACTATCCCTTTTCTAAATAATGAAATGAACTTATTTTAATGTTGATAATTCTTTGTTATGCAAAATTTTCTTAAAAACTTATTTAAATGGTTTATACCAACACTTTGAGAAATGTTAAGAGCTAAACAATTTTTCTAAATAAAACTTAAAAATCAACTCACTAGCTAAGAACCCACTTAGAAAATAAAATTGGTGAAATCAAGTATTTAAAAATAAAATTGATCTTGTTATAAAGTTAAGAAAATATGAAAATAATAGTTATAATAGGAAAGCACTCATTTGCAATAATTCACAATTTTGGTTTCTTTCTAACAATTTGAAGAAAGGATTTGCAAATTTTATTTTTCCAACTTCTAGAATGAATTGTTTTATTGAAAATCATTGTTAGGACAACATCACTAGAATCATGCATGTAATGTGAGTTTATATGTACACAAAAAGGATTTTCCAACTATATGAATATTTATGTGTTTGCCATGGAATTTTTAGATGAAATAGAATTTAAAAAATTACAATTTAAAGGCTGGAAATTTCGTGCCAATTTTGCATCGACCTATTTTGAACCACAAATGGCTTTAAATATTAAAAATAACCTTAAAAATATATAGATATTTTCGAGCAGGTGAAAAATGATATTTAGTATGCGAAATTCCGAGTTAAAATGAGCAACTAACAAATAGAATTAGAAAATTTAAGTAGAACTTTGATGAAATATTCATTTCAGATATTTCTTTTGTTTATATGACGAGAACTAAGACCTTCTCTTTCCTAAGGATTAATTTGATTGATTAAAATTGCCATGATTAAGTGAGTTTTCCTTTATGCTTTATGTATTTGGTCATGTGCTTGTAAAGTAGGACACTAGAATTTAGGACAAAGATAAAATTAGCATGCATGTGGGATTATCAAAGGTATTGTGTATGTAATTCGTTATGTGTGATCAATGAATGATAAGTAGATCGAATTCAATTGATAATATAAATTGTTTCTATGTATTATGCTATGTGTGCGAATATTGTTTGATTGCTTTAGATGAGATTAATTGTGGATTGGAAATTCCTTATAACTAAATTGATCATGCATATGACTTAGAATATCATATTCACATTTTGCTACTACTTTGGGAACCGAAAGGTAAGCTGCGTAGCTACATCTTGAAGAATTAAGATATTCAGGGATTACGGTCTCATAGTGTAGCCGAACCAGATCAATCGCTTTGGGTAAGGAAAGCCCACGGACTAGTAGCACGGTTGATTAAAACTCTAAGACACGCGCATGTTTCAAGGAGGTCGTTGGACCCATTCAAAGCATTCCTTAACCCTGAATGGAGGGCACAAATCCATTCTACATACGAATCCGGATAGTCGTATGTATTGTTTAATCATATGGATGTTGCATGTCATATGCTTGCTAATGGACTTTAATGATTGTTCTGTTATGGGTTCTCTTGCGTAAGGAATATCTTACTAAGCTTGTTATACTTACCCCCCAATAGATTTTTTTTTTTTTTATTATGTTGCAGGTTTATTGTTTTTGCACCCAAGACCACCTTATCATCCGGGTAGGATTATGCTTTTGGGGAATTCTATTCGAAACTTTAAAGTAGATTTCCATTAAAATCTTTTGGATATAGTTATCTATCTAAGTAAGACTATGATATTTTAGAGAATTATTGGGAATTGCCCTTATGATATTGTAAGATTGATGACATATGATTTATCAGTAATGAATGTTTAAGTATTTTCTTGGTTTGTTATATTTTTATTATCTTAAACAACATATCCAGCCGGTGTCTCCTATTGTTGTGAAAGTATGCCTTGCATATAGTATCAAAGCTTTGGCATGACTAAGGAATGTCATTCCTAAGCTTTGATATCGTACGTAGCAGACTGTCGCATTTAGGGTATCCTTTGGGGCATGACAACAGTTATGCCCAAAGAGCTTAGTTTATGATAATGAAGTTGCAACTAGTTATGAAGGATGTGGGATCCTGTGTAAAGCATTGTAATGGATTTTGCTCAATGATGGATGAATGTGAGGAATAAGCCAAATGAAACTACTTCTTTCCCTTTTTTTCTCGCAAGTGTTAGAAGCTTGTCAAACGTCTCGATGCATGATTTGGGATCTCTTCCGTTCCCTGCTATTGTTTGGTGGGATTCGTGGTATTTCTATGTGTGTTTAATATTTTTGGAACATTCAAAATACTTGGTTATCTAACATATATTTAATTATATTTAACATGTATTTGATGCATCAAAATAGGAGAATGTGGCATGCAAAGTGCGCTTGTTTACTTTAACTAGGCTTCATCATTTACATTTTAATCATTTTGGATACTACTAATGACTTGTATGTTGACTTACATTATGATTCTTTAGGTTTTAGGGATGAGAACTATGAGTAAAGACAACTTAGTCCATATCATAAAATATGACATTTCTTGAAAATTTTTTGAAAAAAATTGTTTAACTTTTCATTTGCAATTAGAGATTGTAATTAATTAAATACTTAATTACTTCTTAATTCTTAATGGGCCTTCAGGTGCAATGTTTTTGGGAGTGAGTCATCCTAAGATGAGAGGCCATTATAAGCAGTGTTTATAAATAAATGTTTTTGCGAAAAGTTTAATTGAATAGGTTTTTTTTTTTTTTTTCCGCATGTCTCTCCAAATTAACCCAAACAAGAAAAACAGACAATGCTATGCTAAAATTTTGAAAATCAAGAAAGGATTTCGTAGTTAAAATATGGATGGAAACCCAAGTAGAGCCTTACGTATATTTCTTAAGTAAGATATATGACAAAACTGACACGTCCTGTGAGCTTAGGCCGTGACTTTTGTAAAGCAAATCTACCTCAAAAGTTTGTAACATTATTTAAATATTCATAAATCCTAATTTGTTTGAAGCAATATTTCAGTAGTCATAATTTCCTCTAGCGTGTGTAAAACAACTTAAACAACAACCATATAACTGCTAAGGTATTTTGTGTTAAATTCTGTGTAAAACTTTTATTAGTTATAATATCTCATTATTTCGTAAAATCCCTTAAATTTCGTAAAGTTCATGTATTTCATGAATATATTTAGAAGCTCATGACAGGTAATGAGTTAATATGATCTTTTTAAGTTCATAATTTTATTTCATATTTTATAAATTTGATAAGTTTATAACTTGACTCTATGTTTATAACATTTCTTCATAATAGTCCATAACTTATCAATAATTTGTAAATTCTTTAAAACTACTTAAAATCATTTTTTTCCGTCAATTTGCAACATATGTTGTAAAAGCTCTTACAGTTTGTAATTTAACTTATTTTACTTAATTTCACTATAATGTTTATTACATCAACAAAAAATTTGTAATTTCACCTAAATTAAAAAAAAAAACACTAAAATAAACTTGACCTTGTATAATCATTACAATGAATTTGTAATGAACATTTTTGTCTTTTGACGAACATTAAAGTTCGTAAACCCTATTTGTGGTAAAATTAGGCAATTTTACTTTAGATTTGTAAATGTCCTCAATTGTTCGTAAATCACTACATATTTCATAAAATTTCTTATGTAAGTAATTTCACTTAAAGTTCATCAATAAGTTGAGTTCTTCTTAATATCATGGTATATATTTGTAATTCTACAGTAGTTTACAAAATCACTATGAATTCCTAAAAATGCTTAAGGTATTCGCAATTCTATTCAATGATTGTAATTACACGTGTAAAACTCCCACATACAGAAGGTTAAAAACCTTTCTTTGATTATAGATCAATCTCATCCCTTCCATTATGTGAAGTAAGCTTCTTAATAACAAAGCAAAAGCAAATGAAAAAAAGGTACTTACCTATAAGGTTTAAAATATAAATAGAGTGGGCTAAACTAGGCACTTGAGCAATTAAACCTATTAAGAATAGATAAGAAATAAGGTTCAAGATGGATCTCAAAATGAATTAGGTGCATAACAACTCGAATATCTTGTAGCATTTCTTAAGTTTTAAATTTAAAGACTAGATTGTCTTTAAAAATATGTAAACGATGATTTTTACGATTTCAAGTTAATTTATCTTCTATTGTTAGTCCTTTTTTTTTGCCCCAACACCTAAATCTTGTATTGTTATTCAAATCATTTAGTGATTAAAAAAATTATGCTTATACATACAAATAGAAATTTTCATGTAATATATAGCTTACTCGTCCAGTTTGAAGTGAGCAATGAGTATTTTATTATGCTATTGGTTGGATTTTCCATACACGTTAAAACAAATTGAATAAGGTTTTAGATGGGTTGCTTCAATATCTACAATATATTAATCTTGACCATGAGAGAACTCAAAGAAATGGGATACAGACATGACTCTGAACTATTATTTTTTAGCAATTCGATGCCTAATGTTTGATTTTGGATTGAAAAATTACCCGTGCTTTAAAATTAATGTATTTTTGTGCATTTCTTATCTCAATATGTTACCAAAAAAATCAAACTTTGGACACCAAATAACAATCAGTTTAAAAGTTAGGTACTTTTTTGTCTAAAATTAAACATTAGGTACTAAATTGTTAAAAATTGATAGTAGAGACACTCCCCAAGCCTTTTATCTTGAAATGGGAGAAACAATGAAAATAAGTATTTTAAATTTTCCTATAATAGTCAATGAACTTATAATCTAGTGGCATCATCATTGGTCTCTAATATAAGAGGTAACAAGTTCGAATCCTAAGCACCTAAATCTCAAGTTATTACCATTTTAAAATTTTACCAAGTTTTTGTAACCTTGCAACATATAGTAAGATCCTTTTCTCAAATAAAATGGATGTTAAGGTCTTCCTAATGACATGGGATTTTATCAAAATAAAAAATCATATGCAAAAAATTATTAATGATTGAATTATTATATATAAATATTTTTCTTTCTATTTCTAAACTAATATAAGTTAAAAATCTATAATTAATTCTCAATAAAAAAAATATAATTTTCATTTAAATTTTTAAGATAATATAGCAATGAAGAAAAGTAAAATACTAATTTTAACGAATTAATTAATAAATAGATGCTAAAATGTATTAAAACTAAGTATAAACATTTGCATACAACTAAAGTTAAAGTATAGTCACTAAAATGCATAAAATATAATGGTCATCAACTTTTTCGTTAACGGACACTAAATTAAAAAATATGTACTATCGTTAAAATTGAAATATTAGACACTTATTTGTCAAAAATGTCAATTAAAAGTACACATGTTTTTCATGCCTTTATCCCAATGTTTTTGCAACAAAAAAAAAAAAAAGGAAAAAAGAGGAATTATACTATCTCAAACAAAATGGCACTTATTAATGTCTCATATCCATCTTTGTATGATGAAGGGTAAATATCAAATTCAATACCTTACTATTTAAAGTTTAACTATCAATTTATTATATATAAACTTTTCAAGGTTATTATAAATTTTATTGTACTCAAATAGGATAGCTAATTGCTGAGCAAAAGTCAAGTAGCCAATTATAAAAATTGCAAAAGTTCAGGTACCATTATAACTTTTAGGATGTTTTAGCACATTAAAAAATAATAAAAAACTTTAAATAATTAATTATAAAAATAAGTAAAACTCAAATATCCAATGTTACATTTGACTTGAATGAAGACTTAATTGAAGGTGGAGAATGGGAACTTCTATAAGGGCTGTAGAGCTAGCAGTTTGGTCTGTTACTGTGAGAGTCAAAAGCAACAACTTCTGAACTCAAGAAGTAAGAAGAATTTGATACTGAGGATACAAAAAGATCTCCCTCTCTCTCTCTCTCTCTCTCTCAATTTCAAGGCCAGAACATGTGATCTCTGTTCATCAAATGTTTCAATCTCAAGCAGCGAAGAGATGTGAAATATGCTCAGTTGTAACTCATGAATATTGAATCAATCGATAAAAGAATAACCTTATACAAGATCAAATGACGTTGATAGATTAAATGATGTTACAAATGCGTCAAAGATGCTAAGGAATCACATTAGTTATGGTGAAATTGTACGAAAAAATTTTAATCTCTATCCCTCATCCATGGGATACTAAGAGGGGAGCAATCAAGGAAGTACGGGAGACTTGAGTACCTCCCTACCCGATAATTCTAGTATTATCTTGATGTTTCATGAAACTGAGATTAAAGTCTCGTAACCACCCTTCTGGAATTTCAAGTCTGCTTTTGAGAATTTAGCCATCACTCTCTTTAAGAATTTAGCCAAGACAGCCATTTAATAAGGTTACGAGATGGATTTTGAATATTGATTTTCAAAATCATACTGAATTTCAGTCTGCTTTTGAGAAACCCAAACCAGTTGTCGGTTTAAAGAGCCCACCCAATGGCAGCCCTACTAAACTGGCCACAAGACCATGAATTCTTATTCCATTTGAATCAATGGCAAACCCAATATTTTAATTGAAAAGACAAAAAAAAGGAAAGGAAAATAATGCCAAAGCACTATAAAATATTTCATAGCTGTTACAACCACCAATGAAAAACAGAAAATTTTATCACGTGTATAACACTTAGTAAGAGTCTCAAATCATCAGGAACAAGAGGCATTAAGATACACAATTTTCCTTTCGGCAACTGGCCAAAAGCATTTAATATAACCTACGGCAAAGTGTAATGCCATCACCCACAGGAAGCATGCAGATTTCAATCCTGGGGTCAGCAGCAAGAGACTTGTTCAGCTCCAAAACAAAGTCTCTGTAGTAACGTACGTACTTCCTCATGGGCGCATCAGGTGGGGCCACCACGGAACCATTCCAAAGGGTATTGTCGTACCCGATGAGACCACCAACCTTAACCAAATCAATCAGTCTCTTGTGGTAGTTGAGGTAGTTGTCTTTGTCCGCGTCCACAAATATGAAGTCAAATGATCCATGATTATTGTCCTGAAATGCAAATTTAATGCCATGATTATAACAACAGAACCTTGTATGGCCATTCGCATTAGCTCAGAAAATTCTATGGTTCATCCATCAAAGGGGAAAAAACAAAAGAGAGAGAGAGAGAGAGAAGAAATAGCACTGGCAGTAAATGATTCATTGCCAAATTTTACCGGTTGGAAGAACAATAACAAACATGAAAATAGAAAAAATTTTAATGGGTCAGCCAAGTGTTCAAATTTATACCAAATCATGACCATATCATTGAAGTATTTTACTTACTACATCTATTTTGATTAGATAATTTTAAGACTATAGAAGTCCCCATATAATAAGATAGAAAACAAATACAGAAAGTTAAAAGGCTAGCTTATTCAACATTGCGGGAAAGATTCTATTACGCTTGCATCCATATTTAGTTTTACAAAATAAAAATTCAAATTTACTTACTTAATGAAAAGAGATGATTTCTAAAAGACAATTATAAAAAAAAAAAAAAAGGAAATTTCATATGTGGCCATCATTGCCCTATGACCATTTATTATAATAATATATTTAAAACTAAAAGAAAACTAATACACAAAGTATATCGGATCTCAATGATATATAGATACAAACTAGACATATTGGACAAATAAACAAAATTAAATAAATAAAAAAGAATCTTAAAATGCCACAGACAATAGTGGATCCAAAATCGATACACAATCATTCATAGTAAGATATTGAATTGCTAACCCAATAGGTATGTTTAGAGGATCAATTTTTTCATCTGTATTTGTATTTATGTTGAAACAATATGTGTACATATATCTAATTTGTATCTATATTTAATTTATATTTAATCTTTTCATAAAAATTACCAATTATTTTTTATCAGTATTATTTCTTGATAAACATTTATTAGAAAAAGTTAAAAAAAATGTGTGTCATCTGTATTAAAACAATAGCCAAACGGACCCTATAATAAGAAGTTTGGTCAACTGAAGTATGAATGGATCTGCAAGATTGTAATTGAAAAGGAAAGACTAAACAGAGGAATTGTGATCTGGCTAAACGAAAAAGTAATAAAACTGTGAGTTTTGAGAAACTTACATCCTTCACCAATTCATCAAGAACAGGCAAAGCAGGGCCTTCTTTGAAGTCGATTTTGTGAGCAACACCAGCTTTTTGATAACGGGCAAACCCAGCTCATAGTTATCTCTGTTGATATCCATAGCCAATATCTGCACAAACAGACAATGTCAGAATTTTTTTGAAATCAAAAATTAAACCATCGTTAGGTATTTCATTTCCAGACCTTTCCATCATCAGGAATGGCCAGGGCAGTTGAAAGGAGGGAGTAGCCAGTGTAGACACCAATCTCCATGGTGTTTTTGGCATTAATAAGCTTGAGAAGCATGTTCAAGAACTGCCCTTCATCAGCTGATGTTGTCATGATGTTCCTGATTTCATCAGAGAGGATTTAGAATTAAATGTACGACCAAATATATTAAGCAAACCCCTTTAATCTTAAATCCCATAAATTCGTTTAGTAGTCTTATTGACTGATTATCCGAAAGAAGTATCACGCACCGACCACTATTCTCAAACTCAATGATACATCACAAGGATGACTAGCTAAACTTACCATGGATGTTTAGCAGTCAAATCCCTGAGCTCCTTCATCGGCTCAGGCTCTCTTGGGTAGACACTAGTCTCTAAGATATACTACAAAAGGACAAAATACAAGAATTAGATGTGAATCCTTATTTACTCCTCAAAAGATTCATATTTGTCAAACATAGGATGGATTTCTTACGTACCTGGTAGAGAGCATCACTTTGCAAGAGACTCTTGTGGCCAACCTCTTGATGTCTTCCGACTTACTTTGTTGCTCTACCCCATTGTTAGCCATTGTTTTGTTGTTGCTTATTCTTCGGATGTTGAGCTGGCGTGAAAAATGTATTGGCTGGAGTTGAGAAGAATTTGATGGGTTAAACACGGCACATGTGAGGTCATTATATAGAGATGTGGCGTAAAATATGATTAAATAACCGGTTCGAACCGGTTAGGTTGGTGTGAACGGCCCAACAGAAAGGTTCCGGTCGGGGGTTGGTGAGAATTGGGATTCCAAATTCACATGTGTGGTGTCTCTGAAGCAGTTGGCCCACTTCCATCCTTCCATTCTTTACTTTTTGGGTAACAAAAAAACAATCCCCTCTCGTAGGCCAAAATTTTTATGTGTATCAAACATTCTACTTGGATAGAAAAAATTGATTTACTTGCCGGTTTATGAAATCTTTCAATTAACCCATTGCTAATCATCCTTAATTTACCATTTTTAAACTACAATAATATATGATATAATGAGAGCTTCTACGATTCTATCGATAGAACAACTTAGTCAATCATCTAACCATTAAATTAAATATAATATTAGAATATTAACTATTGTAGTGATTTAATTACTGTTGGATATGATATAAACCATTGAATAGTGACGAACCGATTCCACCAAAATTAATGACAGGACTACATAATTTCTCATTATTGCAATTAAAAAAAATATAAGACTCTATATCTCACAAATTATTTTGAGATTATCGATCATCTTAATTATCATTTTTTTTTTTGGCCATCCTTATTATCAATTTATAAATTGAAGTATATTAAAAGAAGGAAAAGAGATTGAAAGGATTCAAATCTTAGATTTAGAATTGAGTAGAACTGATAAAATTATAATTGATATTAAAGTGACCTAAAGCTAATTTTAATCTTTGGAACAAATTAAATTATGTGGTTTAATTTTCTTTTTTCCTCAATGATAAGATAATCACACAATTTACTTTGTTGTATAACTTTGGAATTAAATCCGATTCGCGTATTAATGCTCCCAATATACATGTTTAGCGTTAGCCTTGGGTACCAATATATTGTTTCGAACGTAAAATAGTTTTCGCCTCCATCCTGCGATTTCCTTGTCAGTGTTTGGCAAGTTGTACCAAATCCAAAGACGGCCGGCCTAACTTTCATGGTTCATGTACCAGGACCTATTCTTTTAGTGAAAATTCTTTTCCACACATGATTAAAAGTGTGATGGGTCAAAAACAATGCAACAATTTTTGCAATCAACAGAAAAATATAATGCTCCGAATATGGAGCTTCAGCTTTGCTGAATACAGCAGTTAAATTAGAATCCTAATACAAAAAACCAACAACAAATATGGAGATAATATTTCTCTTCTTACTTTTTAGAATAAATGGTGTATGAATATATAGCCATATGAAGACCTAATAAGCAAAGAGACTAGAAAACTCTAGAATATTCTAAGACTATTTACATATGCAAGTGCATGTATTCTTATTTTTATTTTCTATTTTCTATTTTTTCTATATCTTATAATATTTTTAAATACTAATATAATTAATTACAAAATAGAAACCCATATAATATTTACCCTACAACATTTTCCACCCCTTCAAAAACCTTATCTTCAAGGGTTAGATAAAGAGCACTATCTTTTAGATCAACAATGCAATAACAATAAGCCAAACAATCCTTTTCAAAACTAACCTGGCATTTCAAAAATCACCTTTTTTTTCAACTGAATATCAATTCAATGGGTTGAATGAAATTACGTCCAGAGAATTTTCTAAAACCATTCCATAGCATCCTTTCCATTTTCTACTAGTCCATGTCCACGAATAACATTCGTCCAAGAAACAGCTCTTCCCCAGCCGGCATCTCTTCAAAAGCCTTACACTAGTAGACTATTTGATCATTCTTAGCACACAATTCAACAACGGAACTTACCACTTAAGACATCGACTCCAAAACCAAGGTTAACCACAAGACCCTGTATTTGCCTCAATCGCTAAATTCATAAAGCAGCCGAACTAATCAAATGAGGAAACGTATATTCATCACCCTTCAGACCTTCCATTGTCATCAAACGAAACAACTCAAAGGCCGCCTCAACAAAATAATTTATCAAATAACATGGCAACATTGCACACCATGCTGCTAAGTTCTTATAACATGCTTCACAAAAGACTCTCTTCACATCTTCCATGAGACCCAATTTACCCTCCTCATCAAACTTTACCTTGCACTCTGGCTTGTCCAACATTTAAGTACCACCATAAACACTGTTGAGTTATTCAAATGCTTGAACGAGCTTTCGCAATCTATATAAGTGGTATATGTAAATGTAAAGAAACCTTCTTGAAATCTTGCAAGCGATTCAACATAAAGCTTCATACTCTAATATCAATTGAAGCGTGGTGGTTCAAAAACAATGCAACAATTTTTGCAATCAACGGAAAAATACAATACTTGAATATGGAGTTTCAACTTTGCTAAATACAGCAGTTAAATTGGAATATGAATACGAAAAACCAACAACAAATATGAAGATAATATTTTTCTTCTTACTTTTTAAAATAAGTTGTACATAAATATATAGCTATATCAAGGCCTAATAAACAAAGAGACTAGAAAACTCTAAATTATTCTTATACTATCTACATATGCAAGCATATGTGTTCCAATTTTTTTATGTTTTATTTTCTTTTTTTTTCCTTCTATTTCTTATAATCTTTTTGAATACTAATATAATTAATTACGAAATAGAAACCCATATATTTTTTACTCTACAGCGAACAATGTGTACTTGAAATACGATTTCTATCTTTTACTAGAGCCTCCATCATAATGGAATTTTTCTTTTTCATTTTTTAATTTGTAAGTTACTGATCATATGCATAAAGATTCTACTTGCAAACTTTCTATATTAATTGTTATGACATTAGAAATAAGATAGAGAAAAGAATTAAAGAAATAGGATAGAACTAGAGTTAGTATTCTATTCGATTATCTCATAACAACATTAGTGTATTAAGTAATATACGTGTGTGTGTATCGAGATATCTTATCACCACTATAAATATGAACAATAATATATGAAATTATTTTTTTACCCAAATAAATAGGTAAAACCTAATAGGAAGAGGAGATTTAGCCAAAAATAAAAAAATAATAAAGAGAGAAGAGTTTTTATCTATTATAAAATTATAACTATATACTGGCTTCATTTTTTTTTTTCTTGAATTATTTCAAACTATAATGATATACAAGACTCATTAAAATAAAAATATTTTATTTCATTATGAGGCACAAATTTTAATTTATTGTGTAGTTTTAATAAAAAAAATCAATTATATATACAAATAAGTAACTAATTGATAGAAGTTCATTAATTAGTAAGACAAAAGAAAAAAAGAGAATATTTAAGAGCATTAAATGTTAAAATCTAAAATTATTTTATTTGTGGATACACCACAATAATCAAACATATTATGACCAACGTAATTTCATTCTTGTGAAGGACACATATCTAAATAAAAATTATAAAATAATTCTTTTTAATTAAATAATTAAAAGAAAATAATATGATTAAATTTTTTAAAATATGTAAAACAGTTTAGTTCATGGCTCCAAACCAAACCACGAACCATTTACTCTTTACCAAACTAAATCGTTTCAAAAAAGAATCGAAATTTCGATATGTTTCAATTGAGTTTGCAATTCGATCAGTTCGGTTCCCTTATTGATTTTATCCATTTCATTATAATCTATTTTATTCCAAATGATTCCTTCTACCAAATGTCACATAAGTAATGATTGTACTCATTTGAGAGGGAAATGAATTAAAGATAAATTATACTAAAAAGTATTAACATTTGAGGGTAAGTTCAAAAAAGAAGGTATCCACATTTCATAGTGTAACCAAATAAGGTATCAACATTTGTAAAATCGATTTAAGGTATCAACGTTTCAATTTGTTTTCAATTAATTTTCCTAAATTTTTATTAATGGTAAATTATTAATACCTTATTTGACTCACTTTGCAAATTATTGATATCTCATTTTAACTATTTGAAAGGTTGATACCTTAAATGAATTTATCTCCAAACATTGATACCTCATTTGAACACTTGAGACATTAATATCTTAATAAACGTACCCTTAAACATTGATACATTTAATATAATTTACCCAATGAATTAAAGATATGGATCCTCTAAATTTTTATAAAGTAATGGTTAATATTATTTAAATTATGGGAAAATTGCAAATTACTCTACAAAACTTTCACTTGAGTATAGACTTTTGGAACCCCTAACTTTTAGCAACTGACATAGTTAAGGACAATTAACATTTTTTATTTAAAAAAAAATGCACTTTGAAAGCTTAGGAGATAAATCAACATATAAGTAAAAGATTTTGGGATACATCTGCATATAGTTGAAAATTCGAAGGGGTAATTTGAAAGTTGGATGAGTAATTTGCAATTTTCTCCTAAATTATTCAAATATGAAGTGATATCATTATGGAATATTTTTTATTTATTGTAATATGAACCATTATTAAATATGTGTGGCAATATTTTAATCAAGTAGGAAAAAATTGAGAGAATTAAATTTTGGAGCTTCATTTCCATAAATTAATATTAAGATAAATTTTTTTTTCCTTTTACTTTCTTTTTGTGTGTAACTGATTAACATATGTATATATCGGTGAATTTATAGCAGATCAAATTTCAAATTGCTAAAATATCTTTATCACAAATATTAATCATTGCAACTGTCCATTCGAGCATTATCACCATTGTCTATGTGAAATATATTGTGTTTGAGTTCTTTGGGAGTTTTGTAATGAAAAAAAAAAATATATATATATATATATAAACGATAATTTTTAGCGTCCGTATATTGATCATGTCTTTTTTTAACTTGATCTGTATGCAGTTTGTTTATATTATGTTTATTTATTTTTATTATTTTAGAACATATTTGTTATTCAAATATTCAATTTTGAAAACAATATTAAAACATTAAGTAAAATCCCCGTCACTTTTCATTCAAAAACATACTTTAATTTTCAATAGGGTAACTATTGTTTTCTTTAAGCTAAAATTTACTCTCTTTTACAACTAAGAATCTGAAACTCAAAAATATCAATTTAAAAGTTAAAGTCTATCCACTTTTACAATTGAATATATGAAATTTATCCTTTTATAATTAATCATATAAACTAGGTTAATTCAGTATTACAAATGACTATAAGAAATTTATAGGCTGTAATAATACTTTTAATTTACAGATGGTCAACTGTCAAAAATATATATTTTAAATACCAAACATACCATTTACGGAAAAAAAAATAAAAGCTTCACTATAAATAGGGGCCGAAGAGGAAAGTTGGAAACGGATGACGATTGATGGGGTTCCACCACCCAGATTATTGCAGTTGGCGTGTAGACGAAGGTTGGTGAATCTTCTCTTTGTCTAATTTATAAAATGGATATTTTATAGCCATTGCCAGTGCAAAGTTGGTAAGTAGTTGGTGAAGAACATGGGTTGGTGGCCATTTTCTACCTCACAGTTTATTGAGATCTTCAATCATGTGAACATTGGTTTCTTAAAAATTCTTTGGCTAAACTTCAATTACTGTCCTTTTATATTTAGTTAACATGTGTACATATAAAAATCTTTGAGAATGGAAGTTTATATTTATGTCTTTGAAAAACGGTGGATTTAAACCGTCTTTTACTCTGGATATATTAAAATATATAAGATAACTATGGCATTTGATACAAAAAATTTACTATTTATTTGAAGTTTTTGTTTGTTTCGTTATATTCTGGTCCTTTTACCAATATTTTTTATTGTTTTCAAATAGATATTTATCAAGAAATAAATACCAGTAAAAAATTGATAATTTTACTTATAAGTAGAACAAACAAATACAATACAAATAAGTTATAAATATAGATACGATACAAATAAAAATTCGATAATCCAAACAAAACCTTAAAAGTGTAAATTTACTAACTAGAAACTTTTTAAGATCATTCATAATCTTTGGATGAGAAAGTTAATTGTATTGCAATAATAGGTAAAGTTAGATAATTAATTATAAAAATTTGGTAAAATTCATATAATTAATTGAAAAATAAGTAAAAATTAGATTATAGGTATCAAATTAACATTTTTAAACATTAGCTAGTTAATTACAAAAAATAGACAAAATTTAAATATTAAATATAACAATTATCTCTCTCTCTCTCTCTCTATATATATATATATTAACTATGTTTTATTGTTTTGGCTTAGATAAAATTATTAAAAATAAAATTGAGAAAATACATAAATCCAAGTATAGAAAAGAAAAAAAAAATTGTAAAAGTCTAAGTGGCCTTTCTTTATAGGTTTCTGTTTTGGTACGTGGAAGCAATCGGTCTCATCATTAGTACCTGCTCGATTTGTATGCACCTTTCCTCCTCTTACTATTGCACTGATTAGCCACTTCCCACCTAGGTTTGTTTTTAGTGGCCAACCAAAAAGTTAGCACTATCTGCATCCATCTACAGCATTTGTACATTAATTTATTTATGTAAATGATTTTAGTGTTTATATGGAGAAATCGGATTGCTTTTTAGTTTACATTATGAATGTATCAAAAATATCAATGCAAGATATACTTATTCTTGAATATAATTAGTCTTCTCTAATTTGCTTCCGAAAGTTGGGTCTTTTTCCCCCAGTTAGTCAGTTGTCTTTTTATTTTATCTTTGAACTTCGAAAATTTTGGAATATTCTTATTCTTTCTGTCATGCAATTCTTTTTTTTTTTAAATACCACATTTAATATCTAAACATGATAATTTTTTAATTAACAACCTAATTAATTGGATATCTAATTTTTTTTTAAATTTTTAACCATTTTTGCAATTGACTATATTATTTTTGCCTAATTTTATAATTAAATCTCCAATCAAAGTATTATAAATAATCTTAAAATTCCTTGGTGATAAATTAATACTTTTATACTTCAATGATAAATTACAAATAAGGACTCAAATCTAAATCATCTTATTAAATGATCATACCGTACCATTAAATCGAACCATTGGGGATCAGGGATTTGCTCCTAATCTTATTCAGGAGGAAACCCCCCTCATTTCCCTGATGATCCCAGATTGGGTTATATGTGTGGTCTCGGGTTTCCCAGCCATCACGGGTCCAGCCTAGACAGTATAAAGCCGTACCCTTTGGCTGGTTCAATTGTTGCTGGGCAATAAGCTTTATACTGGAGCAGTTTAAAGACCTACTCAAGTCCAAATTCATCGTATTAAATGACCAGACCGTAGTCGTACCATTAAATATCAAAAGTTCAACAACTTAGCAATCAAGCTGAACCACAAAAAATTTACACCGTGCGACGAAGTTCTTTCTTTAGATTACAAGTGTCTCATAAGTTATCATTAATTAGCTAACTGCCCTCATATGTAATTGATTACGTTGATATCACCACATCGGTAATTTAACGACTATTTCTTTTTTGTTTTTTAAGTGTCCCACCACTGTATCCAAAAATTCTTTACGTAAGTTATTTGTATTTTTTTAAGTTTAATAGGTCTCGGATATTTTTAGATAATACACTTAACAAAATAAATATATATATATATATATATAAACATGATAGATCTTACTTTTTGATATCCTTGATAGAAGACTGTAAAAAAATTAAAAAACTTGTCTCTATTGCTAATGACCCTAGCCATTGCTAATAACCCAAGAAAGTAAGATCTTTAATATGGGAATCTGTATCAAGAACCTTCTATGGGAATGCTAAGAGCATCCACGTTCTATAGGACTTCTACAAGGTTCTTTAAATACCACATCAATATTTTATGAACATATTTTTAGAAAACTTCACCATATTATCTTAAGGTTCTTTACATGAGATTATTCATATCTTTTTAAATTTTGTATGTCCTATGTTTTTTTAAACAATACACTTAACAAAATAAATAAATATATATATAAAATATTAAAACTTGAAGAGCCTTAATTTTTTGGTCTTTGGCAAAATACCCAAAAATGTTTAAAGAAATTTTCTCATCCCGTAGGAATTTAAAAAGTAAACCCCTTGATGTAGGGTCCCATGTAAAAAACCTTAGGATGGGAATGCTCTAATAAGAATATATTCAATGGATGAAAAAATATTTATATTAAACAAGAAATGGAAACAATGTAAAGATTTTAGAAAATTATATATCTAAAAAAAATTATTAGTATTTATGCATCTCTAATCATTTCAAGTGATATATCACACTCATTAAAGTGAAGGTTTTGATACAATTTCATATGATAAGGACCTATGTTTTCAAGATTCTTTACTATTGTAGTAAGGTCCTTCAACCCTAAAAAGTTGTCTTCATGTCATATCTCAAAAGTTACCATAAACGTGACAGTCCACCGTATACAATATTAAAGCTCAAGAGTGGCAACCTGAGTCAGGAAAAAACTTCAATATCATGTACAAGGCATACTTTCACTAAGAGAGACCATTAGAGTTATGCAATTTAATGCGATGGCATCATTTAACAAGTAAGAATTAATAAATAATTACAACATAACTTAAATTCATACTTGTCCTTACATAAAAAACAAATAGGGGCATTACCCCATGAGTCTCCACAAATAAAATTTACATAGCTTTCCCTTAAATTGTCAACCTATCAAAATCATATCAAAAGGTTCCTTACTACAAGTGCTTCAAAAAGAACTTACATCCTTACCTGTGCGAATTGTGGTCTCAGATACAACCATAGGCATTCATTGTTCTCCATCTGTAACAAAAATCTATAAGGGGGTAAGTTTACAACTAGTTTAGTGAGATAATCCCGCAATGACGTACTTGTCAACCAAAACAAGCAAGTTAATTAGGCAACCATATGCAATGCATTAACTATAAGCTCACACATATACTCATGATTTACTAATGTCCTGAGCAGAATGGATTTACATCCTCCATATCAAGAGTTAGGGAATGCTGAACTTTGGGGTCTCTACAACCGTTTAAGATTTCGGAAACCGACCACTGCTAGTTCCCCTTTAGCATGTGATATGGTGCAGCTCCTCCTTGAGGCCGTACTCTCGAAACATAGTAGTTCCTCATGCTAGAGCTACATACCTTTATCTACTGACCCCATGCATAGTCATAGTAGTGCAATGCAATCCAACTCACATTATGCCATGCATGATCCACTTTTACAATTGTCCAGTTTGAGTTTAATTTTTTTCAAGGGTGACCAAGCAATTATCACAAACACGCAATCACTAGAAACTAAGCATGCAAGGCATTTAGTAACCAATTTATGTTATGATATACTTAACATTCATATAATCAACAAAACAAAATACATGCATAATTTCCCCATTCCCTCATGCAATCCTCTTTTTTTTCTCCTTTTTATATTTTGCTTAACTTCTAGTACTCTATACTACAAGCACAAGCAAAAATACATAAAAATGAGGAAAACTCAATTGGCCATTATGACATTTTTCAGTCAAAGTAGTCATCAGAAAGTGGCAAGTCTTCTTCTTTGTTACCTAACCAAAAGGAGGTACCTGAAATGTGTATTCCATACTAAACTTTACTCAATCTTCTAATCTTGAAAGCTTATTCTCGATAGAAAATCAGTTTATGATAATCTTAGCTTAAAACAGCTACATCGTCCTCATTTTAACCCCAACTTTCGCAACCACATCATTTAAATGTTGGAAACATTCTTGAACAACATTAGATTTCTATGTAATATATCATAGTAATATACGATAATGGTTCATGATACACGCATGTTCATAGTGATGTTGCATGAGTTTGTCTTTTCACAAAAAAATTAGTCTTTGTGACTTAATTAGAATTCTTGTGTTCTTATTAACTAACTTGATGAGTTTATGAGGAAACTTGTTTCTTAGGATTTTAATTTTGATAATAAGTTTCACTATCTTTTAACTTCTTATAAGAATAATAATATTAATAAGGTGGGTCATAATAACTCTCATTAAATCATCATTCTTTCAAACTTAATAGGTTAATACATGATAAAGTTTGAGTTAGCTAATGATTTTATTACTCAAAAACAATATGTTAAGTTGTTTCTTAAGTAAAGAAATCAAGTTTTACCTTCCTTAGTATTTTGGTCTTTCTAGGATTTTTAGGGCTATGGTTTGTTTCATATTTTTATTATTCCTAAAAATTTTTATCAAGTATATTTTTCTAAGAAAAATTAAATTTTAATTTTTCCCTATTTCGCCTTATGGTTTCGGCATACATGGAAAAATAGGGTGAGGATTTATTTTCAAATTTTCCTTTTTAAATATGTTTCTCCATATTCTTAATATATATATATATATATATATTTTAAGTCAAAATTTTACCTAATAAGGAATTGTCAATTTTTTAGGAATTATGGCAACATCAATATGGACATGATATTGGCATGAACATGAAAAAGCATAAGTAATAATATAAGCAAAATAAGAAGATGGGAGTCTTTGCTTTAACATCAAGGCTCCTTGGGACTCGAAATAATTCTAATCCCAAGAATAACCAAATAAACAAAGATTGGAAGTATTAGACTATAATAAGACTACTCGAGACTTGAATATTTCCAGTCTTAAGAATAACAAAACAAAAAAACAAGGATTGCGAGTCTTAGACTATAACAAGGCTCTCAAAGAATTGAATATTTCCAGTCTCCTTCGGACTCAATATATAACCAGTCCAAGTCTAGCTAGGGACTAGACTTATCTTTTGATAATGAAAGAAAATGAACGAGTAGATAAAAGTTAGATTAGTCAACACAACAAAATATAGTTAGGTTAGTGATCATAACTTATAACAATATAATAAGAATAGTGACATGATCTTGTTATCAAAATGAAAGTTTCATATTGAGCATTATTATCCCTAGCACTTAAGCATCATGGGGAGATTTTTTCTTTTAAATCTATAGATAATGCTTGAAACTTAGCTAACAACAAAGGTAATATAAAGGAGATAGGTATAGAGGATTTACCTAAAACAAAAGATGAGAGAAAATTTGTGTGACCACTAAAGGGAGAGAGCTTGTGGCGTGGAGCTAGAAAGGAGAGGGTGAGTGAAAAATTTGCAAGAGTTTGTTTAGCGAGATGAAACTGAAGTGTAGAATGAGAGGGGTTAATGGTATATTTATAGAGGGAAAAACGGGGACTAAATAAATCAAAAAAGAAATAAAAAGAGGATTCCAGAGAGGGAGAGAGAAGTGGTGCCAATTACATAGTGAGAAGAGAGAGAGAGAGAGTTAATTTTTGTTTAATAAAATTAATTTAATAAAAAGAATTATGTAAAATGATTTAGTAAAAGATATGCGATATAATATGTTGTAAGAATTAGGTGTAGGACTAGGTAATAGGTGTGTAAGAGGATATGATGGTAGTTTAGAACTTGTCAAATCTATGAATAGGAAAGAAAGGTATAAATAAATTATTGGTAGAGATAAAATACACGTGTAAAGACTGTTAAGTGATGTTTTTAGTAACCAAATTTTTTTTTAACTAATCTCATAAAATTATATATCATTATTTAGTGTTTGATTATTAATTTAGTTCATTTTTTAAATTTTTATTAATTAATAAGCTAGAGGAACTATTATCAAGAAATGTCCAGGAAAACTCGGGTATTGGACACTGTAGTCGTTTTAGGTTGAAAGGCCAGCATTCAAATTGGTATTATGGTTTTTAAGTCTCATGTGATTTGCTATTGACTTTAGGTCCTTGAATTCGTCAGATCAAGTCTAGGGTTTCTAAGGTTCATAATTGACTCGAGTCAACTTTAAAGTTCTAGTTCCAATTTCAATTCTAAGGTCTTGCTCTACAAGCACTCTAAAATCTAAGGGCTTGCAACCTACCCCCTTAAAGAAAGTTTTTTCCTCAAAACTTTAATTACGTACTTGGTTCATCAAGCAATTGTGGATATCGATGTAGAATTTCGTCTTTAACTTCTCAAGTGGCTTCTTCATGCGTATGGTTTCTCCACAAAACTTTGACATACTTGATCTGTTTGTTTCTTAGTGTCTGAACCTTCCAATCTAAGATCTGTATGGGGTACTCTCCATAAGTGAGGTTCTCCTTTAATATTACAAGTTCTAACTCCACTGCTCGATCTGGATGAACTATATACTTATGTAAAATAGATACATGGAACATGTTATGTATTCCTGAGAGATTTTGTGGTAATGCAAGATGATAGGCAAGATCTCCGATTCATTTGAGAATCCTGAAAGGTCCAATATAATGCCGACTTAATCTCCCCCATGCATGAGCTCGATGGATGCTCTTGATTGGGTTCACTCTTAAGTACACATGGTCTCCTAGTGCAAGTTCAAATGTTCTTCTCTTTTGATCGGTCCAACTCTTTTTCCTATCTTACGCCTCTTTCATTCATCATTAAATGATTCACGCTTTTTTCATGGCCTCTTGCACTAGGTTGGGTCCAATAATGAGCTTTTCGATGTCACCCGAAACAATGGTAATCTGTAACGTCATCCATATAAGGCTTCAAAAGGTGGCGTCTAAATCATAGAGTGATAGTTATTGTTGTACGTGAACTCTACTAAAGGCAGGTGCACGTCCCAACTCCCTTGAATTCCATAACACAACACATGCTTGTAACATATCCTCCAATATTTAGATCATTCACTCGGACTAACCATTAGTTTAAGGGTGATATGTCGTACTGAAATGTAGTTTTGTGCCCTGCACTTTTGCAAGCTACTCCAAAACTTCGACAAAAACTGAAGATCTCGATCCAATACTATACCAGCCAGTACTCTATGTAAGTGCATGATCTCTCTTATGTAGATCTTGGTCAACTTATCCATCGAATATGTCATGTTGGTCGGTAAAAAGTGTGTAGACTTTGTAATGCAATCAACAACAACCCATATGGCATCATAGCCGACTGAGGTCCTTGGCAATCTACACACAAAATCCATTGTGATTTGGTCCCACTTCCACTCAGGTATTGGCAGTGGTTTCAATAATCCCTTGGCCTTTAATGTTCTACCTTAGCTTGTTGGCACACTAGGCATTTCAACACATACTCAGCCATATCTTTCTACATACCATTCCTCTAAAAGTGACTCTTAAGATCCTAGTACATGTTGGTTCCTCTAAGATGTACAGTATATCCTAAATTATGTGCTTCTCCCATGATTTCTTCTTACAGCTCTATGTCATCGAGCACACATAACCGTCCTTTCATCCTCACAACATCTTTCTCATCTACTATGAAATCGGTATGCCTTCCTTCCTGTACTTCCCTTTTTATCTTCCATATCACCTCATCGTACCATTGAACTTCTTTTATCCTTTCCACCAATTTTGGTTCCATGGTCAAGCTTGTAATCTCTACTTCCAGGTCTTAGCCCATAAACTCTATCATTAGCTTCTCGAACTCATTTTATCAACTCCTCCTATTCAATCAACAACAAAGCTACTTCCCCATAGTTCTTGCGACTTAGGGCATCAGCAACAACATTAACCTTTCTTGGGTAGTAGTTGATTCCAAGATCATAGTCTTTGATAAGCTCCAACTATCTTCTTTGTTGCATGTTCAACTCTTTCTGTGTAAACAAGTACTTGAGGCTCTTGTGATTGGTATATTTTTCACAACTCTATCCATATTAGTAATACCTCCATAACTTGAGCTAACACAACGACTAGCCAATTCTAGATCGGGAGTAGGGTAGTTTTACGCCTAAGGTCTTAATTGACACGAAACATAGGCAATCACTTTCCCATCTTGCATTAAAATACACCCAAGGTCATTCCTTGATGCATCACTGTGCACTTTGTATAGCTTTTCTGGATTTGGTAAAGTGAAGATAGGTGTTGACACGCGATTCATTGCTTAAGCTATTAGAAACTTTGTTCCCATTTATCTATCTAAACAAACTTCTCATTCTTTTGTGTTAATTGAGTCACAGGCTTAGCTATCTTAGAGAAATCATTTACAAACTTCCTATATAGCTAGGCAATTCAGAAAATTCCTCACTTTAGTTACTATCATAGGTTGTTGCCATTCCATGACTGCCTTTATCTTTTCTGGGTCTACTACTATTCCATCGCTAACATAACATGTCCAAAAAGGGATATCTTATTCAACCAGAAGTTACATTTATACAACTTGACATACAACTTATGTTCCTTTAGTGTTTGTGGTGCCATGCGTAGGGCTCTTCATGCTATTCCTGTGTTATGGAGTAGATCAATATGTCATCAATGAAGACAATCACACACTTATCCAAAAGTAGTTTATATATAGGATTCATGAGATCCACAAAGGTAGAAGGCGCATTCGTTAACCTAAACGACATTACTAAGAACTCATAGTGTCCATAACGTGTACGAAAAATGGTTTTCGATACGTCTTCAAGCCTAATCCTTAACTGATGGTATCCAAACCGTAAGTCGATGCATGAGAACACACTTGCTCCTTGCAATTGATCAAACAAGTCAACTATCCTCGAAAGCGAATATTGGTTCTTGATGGTAACTTTATTGAGCTCTCAGTAATCAATACACAGTCTCATTGAACCATATTTCTTTTTCATGAACAAAATAGGCGCTCCCCAATGTGACATGCTAGGGTAGATAAAATCTTGATCTAGGAGTTCTTGTAATTGCTTCTTTAGTTCCTTTAGTTCGATTGGTGTCATACGATATGGGACCTTTGATATAGGCTCTGTATTTGGTACAAGGTCAATTTCGAAATCGATCTCTCATTTTGGCAGCAATTCAAGCAACTTTTCCGGGAAAACATTCGTGAACTCATTCACTATCGGCAAATTGTCTAGACTAGGCATCTCTTTCTCTTCCTCTACTGCATCTATGCTACTTTCTTTTTCTCTTTCAAGTTCTCCATCCATTAACAACTCAAACAAACTTAACCTTTGCTCCTTCATTGACTCTCCAATAAACATCACCTCCCATCCTTCATAATCCACAAAGTTTACTCTTTTCTCTCGACAATCTACCATAGCTTTGGCATGCATCAACCAACCCATACCCAGGATTACCTCATACTTATTCATATCTAGCGCTCTCAAGTCCATCACAGTGCGGTGTCCTTGGATTTCTAGAAGGCAACCTTCCAATATTTCTTTGGTTGTCACAATACTACCCATGGGTGCCTTTACTTGGAAACTAGATATTGCAGTGACTATAGGCAACCCACTCTTCCTAGCCAAGCTGGTGGTCACAAATGAGTGTGTGGCATCGGTATCAAATAAGGTACATGTGGTCTCATCGGCTGCTCGTATGGTTCCTATGTTTAGCATGCTTTAGTCACTAATATATACCTTATACTATGGTCTTAACTTCCTAACGTTACTTATTAGCAACTTTGTTTATTTAAAATGTTAAAGGAAATGTTAGTAAAGGTTTAAGATTGACCTGTGACTAAACTGGAGTCATGATCCACATCGTCTTCTAAGGTAGCAAGTTCGCAATCGTTGTCACTTGCTTCTTCGCATATCCATTGTCCTTCTAAGTTATATATCCTCATCCCATGAAATGATGTTTTGGTGTGATTTCCATTACCGCTTCTGTTTCCATTCTTCACAAAGGTTGATCCTCCCATGGTGTTAGACTTTTTTGCTAGAGCATTCTTTCATTTTGGACATTCATTTAAGAAGTGTCCCATTTGCTTGCAGACTCAACAAATAGTAGAGCCTTTCTTCAGATAGTCTAAAATGTTGTGACTTGGATCTCCACAAAAGTAGCACTTATATTGTAGCTGTGAGCACGACTTCGGATAATGCCTTCCTTTACATTTCCAACAAGTAACCTTTACTTGGATGTGATGTTCCCTTTCTTGGCACTTGTATTCTCTTTGAAATTTCCAGCCAACTTAGATTTCTTCGCCTTAAATCCATAATTAGATCCTTCATAAGGCTTCTTTCAGAAAACAAACACCTTCTTCTCTAGTGCTTATGTTTTTCTCTTCTTTGCTCCATCGACAATCCTAGCTCTCTCTACTAGCTCCCGAAAGTATCGGATATCGAACTCCTCTAATTGAATTCATAACTCGTCATCTAGCCTAAAAATCTGCTTCTTTAACTCTTCACTATGTCTGTATGACTTAGTGGTATGCTATAACAACCAATTAAACTCAGTCTCATGCTCCTTTATGGTTTATCCTCTCTAAGTGATGTGTAATAAATTTGTATGATACTGCACTTGTAAACTACTTAGAAAGTAGTTCGTTAAGAATTCATAACGATGATCTCTTATGTGATCAGGGTTGGTAATTCCCTACTCTTTGAATCCCACTGTAATATAAAGATAAATAAATTATAAAGAAGGGCAAATTTGTCATTTGATATAAAATAAGAGAGTTTTATGGTCAACCCTAAAATACATAAAAGGATTATTAAGAAAGGTCAAAGTATCAAAGGATATTAAATAAGAAGGTTTTATGGTCAAAATTTAAATATAATTGTATTATGTTCACATGGCAAAGACTTGATTAAGAATGGATTTTGGCATAAGGCTGTTTAAATTGGATATGAACTTAGCGTTTTTCCTAAGCAGTATACCTCTATAAATAGACCATTAACCTACAAATTTGTCATTGTGAGCCCCGGAAAATTTCAGTAAAAAAAAAAAAATTTCTAAAGATGAGCTTCGAAAATAAACCCTAAAAATCACTCCGAATTAAAACCGAACTTCGATAGGTCCCAAATCCCAAACGAGTCCAGAAATTCCTGAATTGTTCCTAAAAGTAAAATAGGAACTCAATATACTTCAATTCCAAAACCATTACGTACGACAAATTCTATATTCGACTCCAACTTATAAAAATCGGGTAAAATAGAGCCCAAAAACAAATTATTAAAAAGTAAATAATGATTAACCTCCGGAAATAAAACTCAATCCAAAGAATTCCGAAACGTTGAGAGATATTAAATACTTATGGAAATCGACCTTAAAATAAATCTCTCAAATCAGATATGTTGTATAAGCACAAAATATCGGTTTCCAAATTGGCAAAGGTGTAAACCGGAAAGTCAACCGGGAAACCTAAGTCCACGAAACTCCTAAGAAACTCCGTAGCCTAGATCCGGCAATCCCGTATTCCTAAACCAAGGAATCAGAATAAGAGGAAAAGATGTAATTGGTTCGTATTAAGTCTAGGATGCTCTAAAGGATGAGGTTAACGAATTTTCGATCTATTCCAATCCGGCCAGGTACAGACTTCGAAAAGCGCGCCCTGAGATTCGAAATATTAAAAATATGTTATTAATGCCGTTAGACTCATTTTTTTTAAGGATCTTTAAAATATTAGTTCTATAAATTTTCAATAGCTAGAATTACCTGATTTTGTGAATTTATTTGTATTTCATTACTACCGGTAATTAGCGAGTCTTTCAGTACTATTTACTATTACTCATTACACAATAATCTTATTCTTGTAATGTATACCCCGATTTTCCTAGTAATCGAGTAAACTTCGAAAACCGAAGAGTGAAACCTAAATCGGTCTAGTTCCAGCTTAGTGAGAGAAGCTATGAAACCCTAAATCGGTCTTGTTCCAACTTAGTGGGAGAAGCTATGAAACCCTAAATCGGCTTTCCTTTGATTCTATAACAAAAGAAGTTTTATAAAGTAAATGAATATGAATTATTGTTTTAAAGTATATTTTAAACCTTAGAAAGTTTTAAATTCGGAAAACTTTCAATTCCGAGCCTTCCCAAGCTCAATTACGGAAAAATGTGCCCGGGGACCAGAAACTCAGAAAAATATTCCAGAATATTCATTAGAACCAAAATTTTATAAGGATTTCAAAAATATAAATTTTATTATTTTCCAAGCTATAAAAATTACAGTTATAGCCTTTTTCCCGTATTTTCTTTACAACCGGTAAAGTAGATGTCTTGTCTACTATTCACAAGTACAACCTACACTACACACTACCCAGACCCTATTCTTACATCCTTACAACCACTCATCACATTTTTTCTTTTCCAAGAAATTTTGTTTCCTAATAAATTATTACATTTATTACATTTTATTACTTAAATTACAAATTTTAACAAAATTCAAATATCTCTCTCTCACTCCTTCTCTTATGGCCGGCGCACCCCCTCCCCAATTCCCTCTATTTTTGTTTTATTTTTACTTCTTTATTATAACTAAACCCTAATACATTCAATATATAAGCTCATTTTCTCTCTCTCTTCTCATTTTTTTCTCATTCAAAATTTGTAAAAGAAGCAAAGCCCTCTCTACTCCTCCTTCTTCTTGCCGTGACCCACACACACACACACGCACTCACTTATAAGCTTATTTCCTCCTCTTTTCTACTCCAAATCCTCATTTAGGTGATGATTCCAAGCTTTGTTCTTACATTATCTTGTAATGGCAAGACCATTCTTGTGTGTTTTCCACTTTAAATCCCAATGAGCAAATGCTAGGGATAGGAAAACACTAATACAAGAATATCAAGCCATCACAAGAAGTAGATCTTGTGTTTAATGAAATTTTTGTTGAGATAATATCATGTTCATGCATGTAAAGTAGAGATCTTGTATGGAAAGTTTGTGTTCATGTCATTAAACTCATGTTTATACACTATAAGTGGCAGATCTAGTGTTTAGACACTTATACTTTTATTGATATTTATGTTTATGTGGATATTTTGAACTTTCATGCATTAATGATCATAAAAAATTAGCCTTGCATGTATATAGATGTGTTAGATGATAGATCCTTATGGATATAGGACAAGGAACTTGAAAAAGAAAAGACTTTGTTAGAAATGTCTAGTGGAAAATTCGGATGGTTTTTTAAACCTATTTTAAAAACCCTTGAAACCACTTTGAAACTCATATTTTTCATGAAAAATGAAAGGTATATGTAATAGGTATCTTTAAGGAATGATTTTTACAAGTTTAATTGACTTTAGGCATGAGTAATGTGTAAAACAAGTAGTGGAATTAGAATGAAAAATTTTGAATTAGTGATCAATTTGTCAAATTCGTAATTTGAGATGATGCATATGTAATCACCTAGTATTTGAGCTCAAATTGCAAGTTTTATGTGTTAGATGAAGTCCTTAGACAATCGATATAGTAAAGCTTTAGATTTTGATGCATTAAACAAGTTTTCTTAAAGGGAACATGCAAGAAATGAAAATTTCCAAAATTAAGATTTTTGTGAAAAGCTTATTTGAAAATATACATACAAAGTGAAAAATGTGAATTTCTATGAAGAAATAAAGGTCTTGGATAGTATAGATGATAAAGACTCATTTTTATTTAGATAACAAGTAAATTCTAAGAATAAAATCCTAAAACACTAGGAGATGCAAAAATTGGAAATAATGGAATTTTAAGAAATGACTATTATGGAGTCTTGTAATAATTAGGAGTTCTTAAAAGTTTCATTATAAAAAATCATCAAGAAAATGCATATATTGAACTCATTACATGTCATTCATGTTAGGAACTCATTCATATTTTATCTACCCATGAATCATTAACTAGAAACATTTTGATGGAGTGCGAAACAATTTTTCAGAAATGACAATGTTACAGATCTGATCTGACTCCTCTGTTCGTGACCTAAAAGTTTTCAAAATTTGAAAATAATATTAGAAATAGATAGATCTTTCGAAGTAGATAGAAATCGATATAAAATTTGCGAAATTTTGAGTTAAAATGACCAAGTTATGGCCGTTTTAAGTTGGAACTTCCGCAAGTAGCGAGAATCACGATTTTGATTAGTTTAGATTCATAGCTTAAATTAGTTAAGTGATGAGATTCTTATTAGGTTATTTTTACTTGGTAGGTGATCCCGAGAACGACGATACTCTACCTCCCGACTACTATTATAAAAGGACCGGCGTACCATGGCCGAGTGAGTATCTCTTCCGATTTCAATTATTGCTTGTGATTGTAATGATAGTTGCACTAGTTGCTAAGCAAAGATAAAAAGAATGTATATGCATGATGAGGATAGTTGGGAATTATATTTGTCTATTGATATGCGAAGTTGAACTTAAAGAATATCGAAGCCGGGTGATAAGTTATTGCTTGTATAGAGATGAGCTAGAATTGATTGTCTGTGAATATTGCTTGGCCACCTAAAAGAATTTGATTAATTGATTATTGGACTTTAATTATAACTGAACTCATTCATATCCCGATGGGGATGGAGCATTAGCAACTGTTGGTTAATCGTGATCATAAAACGAATTGTTGTTTAATCGTGATCCATAAAACGAAATATTGTTCAGTTGACCGTAAGCTTAAATGGCATCGTACCACAGGATTCGTTAATCTGCTAACCAGGGATGGAGGGCGCAAGTCCATCCACATATGATTTCCGGCTGGTCATATGTTTGTTGAACTCACTTGTTTGATGCATTCACTTGATTGGTTAATCACTTGCTTGATTGCTATGTTTTAATTGTGATATGGAAGTTTTCACTCACTAAGCTAGTGTAGCTTATACCCAATAGTTTACTGTTGCAGTATGAATACCTTTGGCTATCTCCGAGGACCGTGGACATCAGATACAGCTCTTAGGTATTAAGGAGCTTTCGATAAGGCCGGGACCTAAAAGTAGAAATGGACTTCTAATCCTGTTTCCATGAACTAGTGCCTAAAGGATAATACAAGGAATTTTGTGAGCCTGAGAACTCTTAACATTGTTAACAAGGGTATGCCCCTTAGTTCATGTAATAGAATAGTTCTCTATGAGACGGTCATGATTTACATTCTTGTTGCTATGTATGTTTCTCAAACTACTACAAACCAAAGTATGGTCTCTGTATGTTGAGAGTAAGCCTTACACCTGATGTTCAAACTCATGGGAAGACTAAGGTTGCCTTACTTAGAGTTTAAATATTGAGTATGGCGGACTGTCACGTGTAGGGCACTCTTTGGGGCGTGACAGTCACACTATTCCTTAGTCAAAACCCTAGATGAATTTGGACTCGAGGAATATGCACACGAATGATTGGATGATTTTGGAGTAGGCCGGCATGTAGGCCGCTAGCCTATAATTCTAAGCTACTAGCCTAAATACCATGGACGATGGCCTAAACACCAGCTTGGAGCTTCGGAGGAAAAATTATGCGAATTCAGAAATTGGTCGTACGCCGGCCTTTAAGCCGCCGGCATACCTAAGAAAGCCGCCAGCCTAAGTGGCAGCCATGGATGTTATTTTGCAACCCGATAGTTTTAAGCTACCAGCTTTGTTTTCCCTTCGTCCAGCTTATATCCCTTCAAGTTACAACCATATATATACATCCTATAACCAGTCTTAACCCTCATAACCTCTCTTAAGCATATAAAAACCTTAGCAGACACTCTCCAAGGTAAATTTCATCAAGGAATTGGGTAAGTGATCTCTCATATTCCTTTAGTTCATTTTATAATGATTGTTTCTTAGAATTTCATTGTTATTGATAAAGGAGGTTGATTATTGGTGGAAGTTGAAGGAAACCCTAAGTGTGGAATTGGGGATTTGTAGTTCTATAATCAATTGAAGGAAGGTAAGAGTCAATCTAGAACCATAATTCGTAGATCTTAAGTTTTTAGGAAAATTAATCATATATGCTGTTGTGGATGATTAGTGAATGTTAAATAATGGTGAACAGGTATTCTTGTGAATTAAGGTTTCTTTATATCACTGGTGTTGATTTGGAGATCTTGGTTCTACAGTTAGGAAGGTGTGAGATCCAAGGTTTTAGGTAAATATTGAATCTTTTCAATCTTTGTTATGTTAAGAGATGGAATCTTGTATGATATTTATGCTATTTCCGATTGAGGATTTTAGGGTTTTTGAGGAATTTGGAGAAATTGACATTCTAGGGTTTCGTTGTTTGGTGATCTTAGAAGACAGGTGTGTGGATCTAATGTTATAAATCTTATGTTTGAGATTGTGAATTTTAGGGTTAGGATTTAATTATGAATGTGGAATTGGATTTTGATTTGACATATGTTAATGATCAGGTTTCCAATGAAATTAGGTTTTATAACCTTTTAAAAGATTTTGTTGGTAAATTTGAAGTTTTGGAAAGCAAATCCAGGTACGACCTTACCTTGTTTACTGTTTGTGCTTGTAGATTTAGAATTGCAAAAATTGACTTAATTCTATCAGCCTTTTAATTTGATTTGCTGCTTGTGCTTGGCTGCGGTTAGTAAAGACCACACAGAGTGTGATACTAACGCTAGCAACCTGATGATCCTTGTGTGTCATTGTCCCAAGTGGAGTTGCTCCTGGAAATGATTTCAGTAGATTAGGAGTCGTTTCGGTCCGTATAGCGGAACGCAACGATGTATGGGGAGTACCCAACATCAATATATATGTATATAACTATTTTATATAAAGATTGTGAATCAGTGTCATGAGTTACTCCGGGTTTAGGACTAGTTGCAAATGGTTCTAAACTGTGTTGGTTGCTTGGCTAAATTAAAGATAATAAATTGTGGTTGTTGCATTAGTTTTAAGTTATATGTGATAATGTTTACTGCATGTTCATGTGCATGTGTTTGTGGTATGGCATACTGAGCGGTTTTTCGATCAATCCTTATTTTTCCCATAGGTACAGTTGATGATTCTATTATCTATTATTTGATTAGATACGACATATTCATGGACTATGGGGAAAGCGATAATGGATTTGATCCTTTTGCTGATAGTTGAGATTAGTGATCTTGGATCTAGTGATTGCAGGAAATGAAAACAATATTTTTATGATTAGTTTATTATTATATTAGAGATTATGTTATTTCTTTAAAGTTAAATTGCTTAGTTTTATGATATAGATGAATTGAGGATATTTTATTTCAAGTATACTTTATTTTAGAGTTATTGGTAATATTTGAGTTACATATATTGGTGGATTAGAAAATATAGCCTTTACATGTCAATCTTTGGTAATGACATGTAGCAGGCTGATAATACCTTTAGGTTAGGGTGTTACACCCACTATATTCTGGAATTAAGCAGAAGTAGATATGTCCCATAACTCAATCGTAGGTGGTGAGGAACTTCAAAAGCTTCAAAAGATTGCTCCACTTAAGCTAACTAGTCCTCCACCTCATCGGGCTTACCAAAAGCTCCCTTGAAATATCTATTGCTTTTGATAAAATCTGGCAACATGCTTCGGTATGGTCTTGGAGGTGGTGGTGGTGGTAGCGGGGTAGTTTGTGACTGAGTAGCTAGTGGTGCCAGTATACCTTGAGCGACTCCTTATGCGACTGTTATTACATGTTGCGTTTGCATAAGCTCTTAGTGCTTTTTCTAACTAAGCATCCCTATGAGGACTTAGCGGAAATTATGTAAATCGCTTCAAATAAAGTATACAAATCTTGGTAAATCTTAATTTAAATAAGGAAAAGAAAATTCAATAAACAAAATCACAATTAAAAACTTAATGGAAATTTCATTAATCAAATCAACATTACAAGACTCCATAATGAAACACACAAGACATGATAAGGCCACATGGCATAGAATGCCTTACAACACAAAGGAAACAAAACAATGAAATACAACACATGAGACAATCTAGTCTAATTCTATAACTATCTTATCTTTATTCCAGGACCTCTTTCCTATAGGGATATGCTTTAAGATTTTTTGGACTTTATGGGATATGATTATCACTTATTGGACTCCTTTCAACTTTCCTTCAGCCATTCCCATCATGCTTCCTTATGAGGCAGTAGGTTGGCGACTAGGAGTGGGGGTATCATGATGTCTTTTTCTAATCATCTCAAGCATTCGTGGAGGTTGTAAATTCATTCTTTTTCTTCCTTGAAAGTAGGAGGTGCTGGGAAAACCATACATCCTCCTTGGCTTGGTGAATATAGCTTGTTTCAAAATCAACAATCATATCATTGTTGCTTCTCACCTGCATCTCCATTGTAAGCCCTTGGTTTAGTGGATAAAGTAGTGCTTGGGTTGGGATAAGGTTCATATATTCGCTCCATGATGGTGTCAGGGATTATTGCCCTCTATTCCCTTGGTTTTCCCACTCTGGATCTTCTTTCGGATCCCCTTCTTCTTCTTCATTTTCCTCACTCTTCGTGTTCGTATACTCATCATCATTGGTTAGCTCATGATCGTCATGCTTTCTCCATTCACCGCTTAGGACTATCCCTTATATAGGTAGTGCGGTACTTAGGTCCTTGAAAAGCTTCTTATATACCCTATACTAATAGAAATGCTCAAAGTAATCCACTTTAATTCACATTGTATGATCTATAAGGTGATCTTCCGCGTACACATAGAAAGGTCTAAGGGCATTTCAAGTCTTAAAATCAAGGTACACAGGATTTCCCTCATTTCTAAGCATAAAATTCATAGTTTGATCTATAGGGTTATTGCTCCACCATACGTCAAGTCTCTCCATGGCATAAATAATTTCCATATCGGAGTACTTATGTTTAAAAACTAGATTATATCTTATCCCGTCTATCAGGTCTCCTCAAAAGCTTTCTCCTAAGCCTTTCTTCTAAAGTCTAAATGCTTCCTTGAAACTCTTAGGTTTTTCCACCAAAGCAAACTCCTTGCACAAAACTCTTATCCTTTCCAATATTCTACTAGGGGCTCTCCATGATGGTATCTAAAAATCTTTGCCTTCCTTTCACATCAGAGATGGTCAGCTAATCATAAAATAAGAAAAAATTAGTCTATAACTTTATTTTACTCGCTTAAGTTCCATAATTCTCAATTACTTATTCATACCAATTTCTATCTAAGGTTTTAATCCTTTTTGTTTTACTCCTTTATTTCCCAAATCTTGTGATATTATACCAACTCAAACTATTATGCTCAGAGGGCTACCATAAACGTGACGGTCCATCGTATATAATATTAAAGTTTAAGAGTAGCAACCTTAGTCATGTAAAAACTTTATCATACACAAGGCATACTTTCACCACAAGAGTTACAATTGAAGTTATGCAATTTAATGCAAATGGCATCATTTTAACAAGCAAAAATTAAGAAATAACTATTGCATAACTTAAATTCATACTTATCTTTACATAAAAAACAAATAGGGGAAGTGTAAAGGAACATACTACTCTAGAAAATGCCTTCGACTACAACATAAGTGTTTTTTCTATGGTGAGATTGGATATATATCTAATATATGTTCGCAAAAAAGTCAAGAATTAAATGCTTTATAGCAAGAAATTTGGACAAATTTCTACACATTGTTCTCAAAAGACATAGTATGACACTACAAAAATCACCCCAATTTAAAGAATTAGATGAAGCAATAGTTTAGAAGGATAAACCTGTGATAATGAAGCCCTACCATGTTAAATGTTGGAAGTATAACAAAGAACATCCTCCTAAGAAATTCATGGAATTAAAAGGCAAAAGCTCCTATTATGGAAAAGTTGGACATAAAGGTAAAATTGACTTAAAAGAAGGAATGTCATAACATGCAATCTATATGGAAAATGAGGACATGATGTTTCTTCATGGTACCATGAATGACTAGACTAGCTAAATAATAAGAAGGCAGTAGAAGTATGGTAGTAAGAATTATTCAATAAATGATTTATACGAGTTACTATAATATCTTAGAGATTATCGAAGTTGCTTTTATTGGAAAAAAGGATATATTAAATGATATGGAATGTCGATTGTGAAACTATTGGAGATGATATGGAAGTGTGGTAGATATATTGAGGAAAAACTAGAAGGAACTTTAGTCTTTATTTTACTATGATTGATGGGAATAGGGAGAAATAAACTGGAATTATTATGTTAAGATACAAAGTAATATGTGGAGTTATTACTATAAATTCACAGAAAGCCAATGAACAAAATTGATAACAAAGGATACTGAGAATTTTATTGAGATGTACGGTCTAGTTCTTAAATGATTATGGAATAAACATACGAATTAGAGGCAATTAGAAGCCACGATGATGAGAATGAGTTTGAGTAGGAATATTATCAAAGGCGACGATAAGTCTTATTATGCAGAATATTTTTATCGATTAACTTATGGCTTGTTCACTATAAGTAAACTCGCAAAATAATCATATGATCATAAGGTATATGGGCATTAAGGAAAAATCTCAATTGTTTGAGTAATATACATATTATGAATTAATAATTTCATAAACAATTATGGAGTTTTATTTCTTGATCTTTAGGAATCCTATCGTACCCATTATGGGCACTACGAGTTCCTAGTAATGTCATTTGGACTGACTAATGCACCAGCTGCATTTATGGATCTGATGAACAGAGTCTATAAGCCACTTTTGGATAAATGTGTGATAGTCTTCATAGATGACATATTTATATATTCGAAGACCAGGGAACAACACGAGGAGCATCTTCGTTTAGCATTGCAAACATTACGGGATAATAAGCTGTACGCCAAGCTGTCCAAGTGTGACTTTTGGTTAGACAAGATATCATTTCTTGGACACGTAGTAACCGGTGAGGGGATATCAGTCGATCCCGGAAAGATCAAGGCTGTAGTGGATTGGAAACCACCGCAAACGGTTACCGAAGTAAGGAGTTTCTTGGGATTAGCTGGCTACTATCGCAAGTTTGTGAAGGATTTCTCTAAGATAGCCAAGCCACTGACTCAGTTAACTCAAAAGAATGAGAAATTCGTTTGGACGGACAAGAGGGAACATAAATTTTAGGAATTGAAGCGACGATTGGTTTCGGCACCGATTCTAGTTTTACCAGACCCAGAAAAGCCCTACACGGTACATAGTGATGCCTCAAGGAATGGCCTTGGATGCGTCCTGATGCAAGAGGGGAAGGTTATTGCATATGCTTCTCGGCAATTGAGACCGCATGAACAGAATTATCCTACACATGATTTGGAGTTAGCTGCTGTTGTCTTTGCTTTGAAGTTATGGAGACATTATTTGTATGGACAGAGGTGTGAGATATTTACAGATCATAAGAGTCTTAAATACCTGTTCACCCAGAAGGAGCTAAACATGAGACAAAGGAGGTGGCTAGAATTAATAAAGGATTATGATCTGGGAATAAATTACTGTCCAGGGAAAGTGAATGCGGTCGTGGATGCCCTAAGTCGGAAGAATCACGGAGAAGTAGCTGCCTTGATCACGAGTCAAAGAGATTTGATTAAGGAGTTTGAGAAGCTAAGGATCGAGTTCATAGATCAAAGCGCTGAGCTTGAGATATCCAACTTGGCACTGGAACCGACCCTCATAGAGAGAATCAAAGAAGCCTAAAGATATGACGAGGTGATACAAAGGATAAAAAGGGAAACCCAAGCAGGAAAGTTCCTTGACTTTGCCGTAGATGATGAAGATGTGATCCAAATGAAAGGAAGGCTGTGTGTACCAGAGGACGAGGAGTTGAGGAAGGAAATAATGAGTGAAGCACATAACTCCGGATATACCATGCATCCGGGAGGCACCAAAATGTATCAAGATTTGAAGAGCCGCTACTAGTGGAATGCATGAAGCGAGATGTGGCAGATTATGTGATGAAGTCTCCAGTATGCCAACAGGTGAAAGTAGAGCACCAAAGACCGGGCGGATTGCTAAAGCCCTTACCCATTCCGGAATGGAAATGGGATCAAATATCCATGGATTTTGTGTGTGGTTCCCCAAGACTCCATCTGTTTGTGATGCAATATGGGTAATAGTGGACCGATTGACTAAGTCCGCGCATTTCTTACCCATAAATATGACCTACTCAATGGAAAGATTAACCAAGATCTATATCAGAGAGATCGTAAGATTACATCGCATACCTGCAGGGATTATCTCCGACAGAGACCCGAGATTCGTGTCGAAGTTTTGGACAAGCTTGCAAAAGAGCTTGGGCACCAAATTACACTTTAGCACGGCTTATCACCCTCAGACCGATGGACAGTCTGAGCGAACGATCCAATCCCTATAAGACATGCTGAGAGCGTATGCCTTGGAATTCAAGGGGAATTGGGATAGCCATGTGCACCTAATCGAGTTTGCCTACAATAACAGCTATCACTCCACCATCCAGATGCCACCGTATGAAGCTTTGTATGGACGGCGTTGTAGATCCCCTTTGTTCTGGGATGAAGTGGAAAAAGTAGCAATTGGGCCGGAATTGGTACAAGAAGCCGCGGATAAAGTGAGGTTGATCCAGCGGAAAATGAAAGAAGCTTAGGACCGGCAAAAGAGCTGGGCAGATTTGAAAACAAGAGAACTTGAGTTTAAGGTGGGTGATCACGTGTACCTCAAGATAAATCCAATTAAAAGTATTAGGAGGGTGCGTACACGAGGGAAGTTAAGCCCAAGATACATTGGACCTTTTGAAATATTGGAAAGAGTTGGAGATCTGGCATATCGGCTAGCCCTACCACCAAATTTGTCCGAGGTCCATAATGTCTTCCATGTGTCAGTGTTGAGGAGGTATGTTGCCGACCCAGAAAGGATTCTGGAGTTGGAGCCAATTCAGCTGAAGGAAACCTGACATATGACGAACACCCAGTGAAGATATTGGATAAGAAAACTCAAAGGCTACGAAACAAAGACATCCACTACGTTAAAGTGGAATCATGCCTCTGAGGAAGCAACCTGGGAAGCTAAAGAGGAAACCCTGAGGAAGTACCTCGAGATATTTAAAAGACAAGGTATGACAGTTCCGTTTTAAGGACAAAAATTTATTTAAGGTGGGGAGGTTGTAAACCCCGGTATTCTCAGTAGCTAGGAAACCCCGGGAGTGGAAGCGAAACCTTAATCCGTTTCAGGTTGAGTTCAGTGAGAGAAGCCTAGGAACCCTAAATCCGGTTTTCCTTCGGTTTCATAATAAAAGAAATTTTATTAAGTAAATGAAGTTGAATTATTGTTTTAAAGTACATTTCAAACTTTTGAAAGTTTTAAATTCGGGAATTTTTCAATTCCGAGCCTTCCCGAGCTCAATTACGGAAAAGCGTGCCCCGGACCACGGATTCAGAAAAATGTTCCGGAATATTCATTAGAACCGTAATTTTATAAGGATTCCAAAAATATCAATTTCGTAATTTTTCGAGCTATAAAAATTACAGTTATAGCTTTTCCCGTGTTTTCGGAACAACCGGTAAAGTAGATGTCTTGTCTACTATTCATAAGTACAACCTACACTACACACTACCCATACCCTATTCTTACATCCTTACAATTACTCATTTCAATTTTCTTTTCCAAGAAATTTTGTCTCTTAAACAATTATCACATTTATTACATTGTAATTACTAAATTACAAAATATCAAATTTTCAAAACACACACACACACACAATGAGAGCAGCCCCACCCCCCCCCCCCCCCCCCCCCCCCCCCCCTCCTTTGTTTCCTCTCAATTCAATTATTTTTACTTCATTTTATTCATCTAAACCCTAATGCACTTCATATATATACCTATTTTTCTCTCTCTCTCTTCATTTCTTCTTGTTCAAAATTTCACAAAAGAGAAAAACTCTCTCTTTCTCCTCTTCATATTGCCGTAGCCCCCCTCCCTCTCCATCTTACATTTTCAACTCAAAATTTCTCCATTTCCACCTTAGATCCTCCTTGGTATGTTGATTTTAGACCTTGTTCATCCTAGATCTTATAATGGCAAGACTATATCTTGGTGTTTTCTCATTTAAATCCCAATGAGCTCTTGTTAGGGACATGAAAACGTATGAACAAGAATATCAAGCCATCACAAGACATGGATCTAGTTTTAGATGTGTTTATGTTAAGATCTCATCTTGTTCATGCATGTAAAGTAGAGATCTATATATATATTAATGTTCATGCCATGATATTTGATTCATGCATTGTAGTTAGTATATCTAAAGTTTAGACACTCACATTGTCATTTACATGTATGATCATAGAGTTATTTTTATTTTCATGCATTGATGATCATAAAAATGTAGTCTTGATCATGTGTAGAGGTGTTAGATAGTGGATCTTTACATATAGGAAGCAAGAACATTGAAAAAGGAAGGACTTTGTCACATAGGAAATGTTGAAAATTCGGATGAAATGGAAACCCTACTTTAAAGACCACCAAAACCACTTTGAACTCATATTTTATAAGAAAAATGAAGGGTATGTGTAATAGGTATTGAAGGAATGATTTTTATAAATTTAGGAGAGTTTAGGCATGATAGAAATGTAAAAATAAGGAATGAAGTTAGAATGGAAAATATTGAAATATGGATGTGTAGTCAAATTCGTAACTTAGGTTCATGCCTACAAGAACACTTAGAATTTAAGTCCAAATTGGATGTTTTATAAGCTAAATGAAGTCCTTAGATAATATATATAATGGAGCTTCAAATTTTAATGCATTAGACAAGTTTTTCCATAAGAAAAATGCATGGAAATGAGATTTACGAAATTCGGATTTCTACAAGTAGCTAGTTTAAAAAGATGTTTATCAAATGAAAAATATGGATTTTTATGCATGAATGAAGGCCATGACTACTATAGACCTTGAGGATTTATTTTTAGATAAATAACAAGTGGATTACAAGATTAAAAGTCAAAAAAACCCTAAGGAGCATTAAGTGGAAGAATAGCTTCTTAGAAATAACCTTTATGGGATTTTCCAACACTTAAGAGTTCATAAGAGTTTATTATCACAAAATCATCATGACTATGCATATATTAATTTCATGTCATGGCATTCGTGTTAGTGATTCATTCCTATACCATTCATGCATGAATCATCAACTAGGAACATTTCTTATCAAAAGCAAAACAAATTGTCGGAATTGGAAAAATTGTGGAACAAAACTGATCCTACTGTTCCATGACTTTACTATTTTCAAAACTTGAATTTAATATTAGAAATACATAGATCTTTCGAAGTAGATAGAGATCGATATAAAGTTTGTGAAATTCCGAGTTGAAATGATCAAGTTATGGCCATTTTAAGTCGGAACTTCCGCAAATAGCGAGAAATCCGAATTCATCTAGTTTAGATGTATAGTTTGATTTGGTTACATAATGAGAATCTCATTAGGATTATTCTTGCTTGGTAGGTGATCCCGAGCAGGACGACACACCCTACCTCCCGACTACTACATTAAAAGACCGGCGTCCAATGGCCGAGTGAGTTTTACTTCCACTCTCAATAAATGAATGTGATTGTAATGTAGTGGCACTAGTGGTATAGGCAAAGATAAAAAGAAATTGTATATGCATGATGGGGTATATGGGAATTATATATGTTGTCTACTGTTGATATGTGAAATGGAACTTAAGGAATATCGAAACCGGGTGTTAAGCTATTGACTGATTAGCTAGTATCTTATGATGAATGTCTGCGAATACTTGTTGGTCACCTAAAAGAATTGAACTAATGTATATTCGACTTCAATTGTAAATTGGATTCATTCATATCACGATGGGGATGGAACATTCGCATTGGTTGGTTTTTCGTGACCCATAAAACGAATTTGTTGGTTAATCATGATCCATAAAACAAAATATTGTTAGTTGACCGTGAGCTTAAACGGCGTCGCACAGCAGGATTCGTTAATCTGCTAACCCGAGATGAAGGGCGCAAGTCCATCCACAGATGATTTCCGGTTGGTCATATGTTTGTTGATCACATCTGTTTGATGCATACACTTGTTTGAATAATCACTTGCTTGAATGATTTGTATCTAATTGTGATTATGGAAGTTATTACTCACTAAGCTAGTTAGCTTATGCCCCCATAGTTTTTATCTATTGCAGCACGAGTTTATATGGCTTAGGCCGAGGCAAGCCACAGCGCAGGTACCGGAGATAGGAGTTTCCCGTAGAAGTTTAAATCCATTTCTTTTTGTATAGACTTCCATTGGAAACTAAGGACTCTGGATGACTGTAATGGACTTGTTATTATTTTTGCGGGGGAATGCCCCTTAGATTTTGTAAACTATAATATGCGTTTTGATTTATTATCTATGGCTAATGAATGCCACATTAAACTGTTTCACTCCATTTGTTGAAGTATTCTATTATCGTAAAGGAACGCTTTACATCTACTTAAGACTCCTGAAGGGCTCGGGTAGGGAACTCGAGAGTCTTATTTAGTATGTGGCGGGCTGTTACGTTTAGGATACCCTACGGGGCGTACATTATAAATATACGATAAGAATGAAAATAGGTCGGTAACTAATAATCTAGACTTCAAAAAAATATTTGGATTGCATCATTGTTTTAGTTAGGAAATTATGAACCTATAGGAACTAAAATCCTAAATTAGCTTATCAAGCCTAGAAAACCTTAATAGCATAAGATAAAACTCAAAAATTATTTCATTACGTAAACTTTAAATACCAAATTTGAACTCATAAATAATCTGGAAATTTTGTAGGAGTTTTAGATAAACTTTTAGAGATAAAACCGTTACATAACTAATATATAAATACATGTATTACTTAGTATTGTTGAGTTAACTTAATTAATTAAATTAAACAAGTATTAAACTACATAAAACAAAAACACAAACATTGAAAATTTTGAAGCTTAAAGTTTGGCCGCTATCCTTGGAATTATATCACGTCCATGGCAATCAATTTGAGTCACAAAAGTTTCAACTTGAAAGAGACTCAACATCCAATGACAAAGCACCAAATAAACAACTCATTTAATGACAATTGAAAAGCTTTAACAAGTTGACAAACCAGACCAAAATTTTCCTTAATTTCCATAAGTAACAACAACATGGAGGAAATTTGTTCCATTTCAGCCAAAACTACTCCTAGGAAAGCTACTTTCTTTTGCCTAAAAATACATAACATTAATGAATAAAGGACAAGACACTCAAACTACCATTTGAGCAACCAAAAATTCATCCCTCATATACCATATAAACCACACTAATAACAGCTCCGCAATAGCAACAAAATACACCTAAATTTAGCTTCATTAACAAGCTGCAAACAACTCCATAGAACAAGCTTAGGAAAGGATCAAGTGAGGCAAGTAAATTCGTTTTAGCTAGTAGATACATAAAACATTGGTCTAACTAATGTTTTACTAACCCTAGGATTGGATTAGACTAATGTTTTACTAACCCTAGGAATCATATAATAAAATGATTATGAGATGTTATATATATTGGTATGTCTCGAAAAATGGCTTTGAATCTCGGAAAAACACTTAGAAGTAGTTTAAACATAAGTATAATACATATATAATATAAGAAAATTGCATTTCGAACTAGAGAGAAAGGAAGAAGATGATGAATAGTACCAACATTGGCTCTATGCCGGTAGTGTACGTGCCAACACCAGTAGCATACGTAGGATAGACCATCGATGTTCAAATCAATGTAGTTTGGCACGAAGCTACGTAATTTTTATAACATGTAAAATTTTACATGAACGTTGGCGACATATAACTTCTACATCGGCAGTGTACATTACAAAGTTGGCGGCCTTGAGCCAGTGTACATTGGAACAATTGATACATGAAGATTTACACGAACATCGGCATTTAGAGTTCAACACCGATGACGTTGGATGCAGGTGTACGTACAAAAATTTCCTAAAGTGACATATGTTCGTTGTACAGATTATATATATATAAATAATAATAATAATAATAACAACAACAACAACAACAACAACAAAAGATAAAAATATTATAAATAAATAAATATAAATAATTTTAATATTAACAAACTTAAATATTTGTTAAGTGCTATATTTTAACTAACCATACAACCAAAAAACACTTTAGCTAAATAAATAAAATAATTAGATTATGATAATTATCCAATAATTATTTTATATAGATCTGTAAATAAGAATGGAAAATTAGAATAAGTTAAAATTACGAATAATGTGGTTTCTAAAAATAACATATAATAACTTGAAATGAGATTAAGAGAAACACGATGAAACTAAATGTTAGAAAAATAAATATTAGTTACCATAAGATGATCAAACTAATGAACAATAGAAAAATAATAATGATGATGATAGTAAAATATTGAATTACTAAACACAAACTCTATAATTACTCGATGAAATAAAATTTAAGTTTAGTAAATATTTGATATATATTCAAACTCTAGGAAACCATGAATATGTTAGAAAAATAATTAAAGAACTAAATACTAAATATAACTATATAAATAGAAATTTCAATTACCATAAAACAGATAAGATTGACAAACAAAGAAAATAATAAAATTTACTATCAACATGGACACTAACAAAAGATGAACTTAAATAAATTTAGAATAAAAGAAAACACTCTAAATAAAATATAATTGTCAATTAAGATCAAGACAAGCAAAACGAAAATAAATAATAAATACTAAGTACCAACTACATTAAGATAGATATATTAGTAGGACTGCATAAATGATTATAAACGTAATAATAAAATTATTTAAAATACTTTATGACAATTATCGGTATTCATAAAATAAATAAAATTTATAGATTAATAAAATTAAATCAATTATCATACAGCTTTTCAAACACCTATTCATATGCTTGGCTGTGCTTGGCTTTGACCAGTAAAGACTTGGCAGACAGTGATACCTGGTGAGGCACCCTGATGATCTTGGTGTGAGAATGTCCTAGTGGACTCGTGTCTTGATATGATTTCGGTAGAATTAGGTGTTCTGGATTCGAGATGTTTGGGGAGTACCTACTCATTCATATATGTACATGATTATTATTTTCAAAGAGTTGTATGATTTTCAATAGGGTCTGAGTAACTCCGAGTTTAGGATTAGAGTATACCTAATACTGAACTGTATTGTTTTGTTGACTTAAAAAGATAATAATATGACTGTTTGCATTAGTTTAAGTTGCAGAATTATATACCTTTTGTATGTGCATATGCATTTGTTTTTAGATTGGAGTTATCGTACTGGGCGTTGCCGTTCATTCTTTTAAATTTCAGGTACAGGTGAAGAAGATATAGTGTATGATCTTCTCGGATATGATTTATTCTTTAATAGCGGGGATGGCGAAAGTGGACCTGACCACCCAGCTGAGAGTTAGGCTTCATATACCAAATTTCTAAGAGAAGACATGATTGATCATTTAGAATTGTAGTTGGATGCTTTTGTTAGTTTCACTTGAAAAGATTTTTAATGTAAATAGTATATAGCTTCTGTTGAATTTTGTTGACTATGATGTCAACTTGAATTTTTATGCTTGAACAAGGAGTTTATGTTATATGAAGTATGAGTTTATAGTTTTAACAGGTTTTGTATCCTATAAGATACCCTATGAGTATTTACAGGTGAAGTTTGCAAAATTGTGGATAATAGGGCCTTTGCGTATCTTATATAAGAGAGGCTACGTGGCGGGTTGTAATGCCTTATTTTAGGGCGTTACAATATTGTTGAAGATGAATTGTAAATGCATAAATAATGGTGAATAGTTATTCTTGTGAATTAGGGTTTCTTTATATCAATGGTATTGATTTGAAGATCTTGGTTCTACAGTTTGAAAGGTGTGAGATCCAATTTCTAGGTAAATATTGAATCCTTTCAATCTTTGTTACGTTAAGAGAGGGAATCTTGTCTGATAGTTGTGCTATTTCCGATTGAGGATTTTAGGGTTTTTGAGGAATTTGAAAAACTTGGCGTTTTAGGGTTTCATTGTTTGGTGATCTTAGAAGGCAGGTGTGTAGATCTAATATGGAAAATCTTATGTATTGAAATTGTGGATTCTAGGGTAAGGGTTTAAACATGAATATGAAATTGGATTTTGAATTGATGTATTTTGTATTCTGGTTTTGGTAAATTAGGGTTTATATATGTGGTAAAGGACTAGTGATATTGAAGTTGTGGAAAGCGAATCCAGGTACAGACCTTATCTTATTTGCTGTTTGTGTGTGTAGGATTAGAGAAATAAATTGACCTAATTCTATTAGACCTTTTAATTTGATTTTTTGCTTGTGCTTGGCTTCGGTTAGTATAAAACTCATGGTAGAGAGAAACCATGGTGGAAGGTGATACTAATGCTGGCAACTTGATGATCCTTGTGCCGCATTGTCCCGAGTGGAGCTGTACCTGGAGATGATTCTGGTAGATTAGGAGTCGTTCTAGTCCGTATGGTAGAACGCAACGATGTGTGGGGCATACCTAACATCAATATATATGTATATAACTATTTTATATGAAGTTTGAGAATCAGGGTCATGAGTTACTCCGAGTTTATGATTAGTCATGAATAGTCTTAAACTGTGCTGCTTGTTGCTTAATTAAAAGATAATAAACCTGTGATGTTGCATAAGTATATGATGCATGTGAATTTACTTGATGTGTGTTCACACGAATGTGTGTGTGGTATGACGTACTGGGCGTTTTCGCTCAATCCTTATTTTTCCCCCAGGTACAGGTGAAGATTCCACTATCTATGATTTAATGGGATACGACGTATTCGTGGACTATGGGGAAAGCGATAGTGGATTTAATCCTTCTGCCGATAGTTGAGATTAGTGATCTTGGATCTAGTGATTGTAGAAAAGAAAAACAATATTTTTATTATTAGTTTATTATTATATTGGAGATTCTATTATTTCTTTTAAATTAAATTGTTTAGTTTTATGATTTAGATGAGTCGAGGACATTTTATTTCAAGTATCCTTTATTTGAGAGTTATTGGTGATATTTGAGTTATATATATTGGTGGATTAGAAAATATATTCTTTGCATGTCAATCTTTGGTAATGACACGTGGTGGGCTGATAATGCCTTTAGACCAGGGCGTTACACTGAGGATATATGAACTTGTAACTAAAAACCTAGGTATATGTTCATGCTTGTATATGATAGAAAACTTATGAAATGATTTGATGATATATGAAGTAGAAATATATTAGAAGTGTTATAAATTATGGATATAAGTTTTATATTGATTATAAGATGTATGTTGAGTTTGTGATGTAAAACAAGTAGTTAAATTTTGAAGAAATGAATAAGAAAAAATGTGGAAAACACGTATAGGGCAATATTCATGGGTGTAAGAGAACCCGTGATGGTCTCCATTCCTTTTAATATGTAACACACACTTGATCACGAGTGTTATGGATCCCATTATAAGCTCTATTTTGAAAATTTAGGATGATCATGGGCATGATGGATCTCATGAAGGCCATAATGGGCGTGATCAAGTGTGTGATTGGCTCTGTTTGCTGTTTTATTTTAAAATACTTTGATCACAGTGTGATGAAGGGTGAGATGAAATAATAAAAAAAAAATAAATGAAATAAAAAAATACATGAATGAAATAAATAATAAGTAGCATATGTATATATGTGTTAGAGATTGTTGTTTCTAAGAATTATTAAATAAATATAATATATTTTAAATATAAAGTTTTAGTTGAATAAATGTATATGTAATGGATAAGTTTGATGTCTGATTGTATAAGTATGTGAATATGATATATTATGTTATTAAATGTGTTTTGATAAATATGTGTATGTTTGTATATAGCATCAATCATAAGTGTTAATACATTTATTTTGTAAAATTAAATTAATAATTAGTAAATAAGGTTAAACTAATAAAATAGATTGAACTTCAACTTAAGTTAATAGACTTTAGTGAATATCTTGAAATTTTCAACAAAAATCTAGGATACATGAACCCTAAACATTTCGTATTTAGTTATATGTTTAATAATATGTCTTTATCTTATTTCAATAGGAACTATAAATCAATAATTACATTTTCTAGTCAACTACTACAACATATAAGCAAGATGCACAAGTGAGTAATTCTGATCTTTTCACATTGTTTGTGTGTGTAAAATGGTGACACAAGTTTTAATTACAACTGTAACTAGTTATGTATAGGGATGGGAAAAAACCATGTTGTATAGTGTTTGGATGAATGAAAAACTGCAATATTAAAAGCGATAACCACTTGCATGATGATGATTGTGAAAAGTATATTAAGAATTGTCTTAGATTATTGTGGTCAATGAATATTTCGAATTAATTATATTTACTATTAAATTAAATGGGCATGCATTACATGACTGCATAAATTACATTCAAATGGTGTTCACGTCACGTATTAGCATCTCAGTTCTATGGTAATGCTGAGTTTTTCCAATAAACAAAAATGAAATTCTGAATCTATTGAAAGTTACTACTATTCTATCAATTCTAAAGAAGCTAAGCAGGCACTGAAGGACGTTGCTTGTGATATTTACATGAGATGGCTAATATTTAATGGAGTTTGTAATTTCTAAGGTTAAGTTGAGCCATATTATATATATATATATATATATATTATAAGCAAGGATGAATAAAATTCCTCTTTTCTTAGTTTTTAGTCTCTTTTGTGCATGAATTACTAGAACTTGTTCCTTCAACCTCTAAGAGAGAGCATAAATCTTCATTAGTTTGGATTCCAATCAGCTAAACTACATTTGTCACATATGGTTGATTGTTGCATTGCATATGTTTGATAATTAAACTTGCTTGAATTTATTTGAATTGTGTTAAGATCAGGTTATTTATTGAGCTAAGTTTTGCTCACACTTCTATAGATTGTTTGATTACAAGAATCAATGGGATTGATTGAAACTCAGAGGTGGAATCTAGAATAAGAGGAATATGAAGATAAGATATGGGTTCAAGAGAGAGAGTTTTGAATCATATGTAAAGAAATCTTTTGAGAATAGTAGTTGAGAAATTATGATGTTATAGTTAAGAACTTAATCTAAGTTGTATATAATATTATCCTTGTATGTATCTTATATATATGCAATATTTTTTATTATGAACAACCTTTTGGTCCTATTACAACCATTCATGCAACGGAGTATTCTACAAGCAAGATGCTCACATCTCTCTAGAAACCTTAGATTGATCAATACATACATTTGTGATTCTAGTTTGTTACATGGTGCATTGATACTTTAGGGTACCATGTAAGGCTATGACAACATCCTCCTCATTATGGAAATTGGTAGGAATTTGTTTAGATTTGATACCAACTAATATGAGATCCAAGACTTTAAAAAATTCCCATTAAATTGTATTGTTCACAATACAGGATAGTACTTTTACATACTTGTGTGTGTGTGTTTTTTTTTTTTTTTTTTTTTTTTTGAGTAAAGAAATAAAAAGATGTGAACGTTGATAAAAACCATGAATATTGAAATCGAACTAGATTGCCGGAACGAACCATAAATCAATATGACCCACTCAAAAACTTTCACCCACTCAAAACTTTCACAAGTGTTAAAACAATGTAATTCAATGAACATTCACCGCATGAAAGCTTAATTCATAAGAATAACGATTAATAAAGATAAGAAATGTAAATTCAGTCTTTAAAATAAGACTCATAGCCTCATAGCCAATCGATCAGGGCTAATTCAAGTCCAGTTTACGTGGGCCGACCTTCCAAACGCCCCAACCTTGCTCCTCTTCATCAGGTTTATCCTCTTGAGTCCCCTGGAGTGCAAACACACCACTAGATTCGTTTTATTTCTATTTCCTGGTCTTGTACTCACAAAAAGGCTCTTCATACCCTATTCAAAATGGATTAGCTTTTCGTCCTTGGTGAACATTTAGTAAGGTCGCAGCTTCTCTCCTCATCTACATTTTTCTCACTTATTTTAGAGGGCCTTTACCCCATAAATAGGGGTTTCACCTAATTATAATCATAATCTCTCTAATTAATCATGCTTACCATCGCTTTATCCTAAATTTCCATTATTCAAATCCATGTACACCCAAGCAATCATGCTTTTGTTTTCACTAACGAAACCTTAGCCCAAAAATTGCAGGATCTCGATTATCAAGCATACTAAGGGCCTGTACGGATTTCCCCCTATTTCTATCCAATCTCTATGTGTTGTGTATTTGATATGTATTTATTTGAAATATAATATTTAAAATATCATCTTATATGTATTTTATCTACGTTCATTTCATCATTATGGTAACAGTAATAATTAAGGTATGGGAATTGGGATGCAAAAACACGTACTTTTATCTATATTAGGAAAAAAATGAAATATAATCTAAATTGTAAAAATAAATAATACATAAAATAAATCAAACTTTATAAAGATTTTTCTACTTTTAATTTTAAAAGTGGGCATATATTTACTTATATTTTCATCAGAATAATGCCATAAATGGTACCTGAATTTTAACAAAATATGCTATTAGGTATCTGAACTTTGAAATTGATCAACTTAGCACCTAAAAAACTTAACGAAGATATTATTGACATACGTAAAAAGTTCTTTTAGGTACGAAATTGATCAATTTCAAAGTTCAAGTACCTAATTGTATATTTCGTTAAACTCTAGGTACCATTCATGACATTGACCCTATCTTCCTCATTTTTATATCTTTTTTCTTAATAACTATGTCAACTTAAGTGAATGTCCAAAACATACACACTTATCCCTTGTCCACCATAACTAAAATCGATCCACACAGAAACTTATTCGCTTTAGTAAACCTTAACTTTAGAGGTATTGTAACTTAACCAGCACCTGTAAACCTCTGGAATTTTCCATTATGGATAAATCTTTATTATATTATGTTAGGATGCACCATAGTATTCCTTTAAAGGTACAAGATCTTAAAAATATCAGATAGTGACTTGAGTAGATACTAGAAACCCGAAATTCATTTGACAAGACCTAGGAACAGAAAAAAGAAAGATTCAATATCATAGAATAGAAACCGAAACCTTAAGGTCAATCTCGACAATAATATTATAGAATTTTAGAGCAAAAAACTAAATTTAAAAATGCAAACTCAAAATTACGTGGCTTGACCCCTAATAATAGCCAATTGCGTAATTTTGAAAACCCGAATTTTAGTTTTAATAATTATCTGTATTGGTTTAGCATCACATATAGTATAAATATTTATGTTATTAATTCATAAATAAAATTGTCCTCCAATTCATAAATATTTGTCAGATAATAAATTAGTTCGTCCAATGTTCATAATAGAAGTACAAATATTTTATGAAGAATGAAAATCTCATGGTTTCCCTTGCTAAAACCGTATAGGACTAAATCATATCCACCAAATATTTCTTTTCTTACCAAATCCAATAAATAACCATATAATTGTACAAAGTCAACTAGACTTATGACAACCATCAATTACAAATCCCCTCCATCATGCCAAAGTACTATTTTTTGTATACTCATAACTCATTACAAGCCTCCTTACAAGGCACTCTTCAATGTCTTGTCTTGTCAAATGCCATTCTATCTTCTTCTTTTAAAAGAAAGGGAAAAGTCCTCCCTCTCACCTCACCTCACCTCTCTCTCTTTCCTCACATCTCTTTCTCTCTCTCTTCGACCCCCCACCCCATCTCCTTCTCTCTCTCAGATGCCCACTCCCACATCCCCTTTCTCTCTTCCTTTCATTCTGTCTCTTTGTCTCTATTTTCATCTCCTTTTTCCTTTTCATACAAACCAACAAATCTATCTTTAGCCTAATATGGAAAGGTAAAATCTTTATGCTAAAAAAGTGAAGAATCCAGGTAGAAACCACAAGAAACTCAAGTTACTAGGTAAGCCGAGGTTCCCTCACTATAAAATTTCTATATTTTATGTTAAGGAGATAAATACTCTCGTTTATCACCTTTTAGGTTTGGATCTACACTTTAAAGAGAGGAGTGACACACTGTCACTCCTCAATCCTCAAGGTATAACACTCAAACTCAATTTTGGTTTCATTCATGTGTAGAAAAACAAAGGAAAATGTGGGTATAAGTTCTTTTAAAATTCGTCTTCCAACTTGAGGCCACCAAAAAAGGGTCTTATTTTCTTCAAAATGCTATTTTTAGGGTACAAACTTTACTAGGGTTAGATCCCTTACATATAAAGTTAAAAACAATGTTTTCCTTACTCAAAAATTCCTTTTTAACTTGTACAACCACCTAGGAAGATTGGAACATTAAAAATCTTATAATAGTTTTGTTTTATGGTACATGTTCTTGTAGGATCTCTCAAGATCCGAATTTATTTTCTTTAACTCCTTTTTATTTGTCTCTTATAACTAGTTGAGATGATGTGTATTGGCTCATTTAAACCTAGATATGCTATAGAAAACCCTAGGAGGCCTAGAATACTAAGGATCCATACATACTAAAAGGATATAATACATATTTTTATGGAAACTCAAGAGATCCGAATTTCCTCTTTTAGTTTTCTTTTTGTTTATGACTTATACATGGTAAAAATAGTGTTTTCTAAGTCCTTTTCATATAGATATATTATATAATCCCTTAGGATGTTTAGAATATAAGAAATCTACACATACTCAACTATAGGACTCATTATTTTGGGCAACTCTAAGAAATCCGAATTTACCCATTTTATTTCCTCTTTGGTTGCAAGTTTTACTTAATAAAAATTGATATTTTATAATTAATCCATACCTATATATGTTGTATGAACCCTTGAAAGGCCCAAAATAACAAAAATACACCATTTAGAGTAATTATAAAACCATGGTTCTATGGGATAAATTTTGATCCGAATTTACAAATTATGTTATTCCATGCCTTGGTAGATAAAAATGATACTTTGTCCTATAACTTGATAAAGCATAAGTTAAGTATGAGTATGAGTTATCTTACTGCCATAGCATTAGTGACCAATAAGAAAAATTGGCAAATTCATCATGTTTAGGATCAAGGCATGACTTGGGTTAAAATGAGAAAAAGGAGAAATAAAATTCTTTAGTTTAATTAATTAATATTAACATTAAATTTTCTTTTGATGTAAAAAGGGAATTATCAAAGGATTGTCAAAAGAAATTAGAGGAACATTAATGGGCATTAATGCATAAACATTAATTAAAAATGGGCTATATTTATTTTAATGGGCCATTTCAATGTTCAACCCCAATTAATGGGCAAGTGAATAAACCAAAGGGTCAACAAAAGATTATGAAATTGGACATGAGCTTTTGGTTATGATCTTGGGTCCTATCATGTCCTAATGAGCTATTAGTTTAGAATTATAGTAAGAAAGTCCATTAACCATATATACATGGATGTGAGGCCCTATATAAGATATGAGAAGTGGTAAGGATAATTTAGGCCTAAGGAAGGAAATAAAACCATAGTAAGAAGTCTTTATGTTCTAAATTACAAGGCCCACAAAGTAATAAACCCATTTAGCATGAGAACTTGAAAGGTAGGAATAAGCCCAATGCCTTAAGTAAAACTCGAATGGGATCCTACGTCCACATAAGGATAATCGATTTAAGCCTTTAGTAGAGCCCAACTAAGTTAGGCCTAATAATAAAAACCAATGAGGAAAGAAAATAACAATTATATAACACTATGGCTTTAGCTAGTTATTGTATGTCACATAAAGTATCAATACAGATTGTTCTTCTTATTTATAGGCAAGCTCGATTACCTATCTGACATCCCTTCCAACTATTACAACACTTGACTATCGTTATGGACTGGTGAGTAACTTGACTCTAATTCACACTTGTGTTATGTAGCTTTGTTACACTTAAATAAAGATAATGAATTGGATTGTGTAGGGAATTGGGATCATACCTGCTTTTATGTCTGTTGATTGAATGAAACACAATAATAATAGCGATAACTTGAATTGGTGATAGTATGTGGTGTTGATAGTATCTGATGAGTGTCTACAACTACTTGATCGCTAAAGAAATTGACTTAATATTATTTGAAGCACTAATTAATTGAGCATGCATAACATGATTCAATTGCATCAGCATTGCATACTTTTGATCACTATTGTCACACATTACCATTCCAAGTCCATGATGAGTTAGAAGGGGTTCTAATGGTGAATATTCATTCCGCCTATACTATCATGGGGCTCACGGATTCCACAGGAGCTACTTGGTTTGACAAATGCCGCATGTTGAGGGTCCATGTGAAGTGTGTAATGCTTAGGGAGTTTCTTATTATGATAGGTCGAGAAATGTTTTTAAAGGAATTACTCGGCATACTCTTATCCTCTAGAGCACTAGTGTGGGGACTAGTTTGTTAACCCTCGAAGAGGGCATAAATCTCCAACCTGTCTGGATTCCGGTCATCCAGATTTATGAATGTGAAAGCATATGGTTGAGTGATGTATTGCATATGAGTGTTAATAAAACTTGATTGGTCTTGTTGACGTGTGCTTATTGTCTAAGTTACTTTACTGAGTTGTGGTTTGCTCATACCCTTATAGATTTCACAAGTTTAGGGGCAGTTTGTGGTTCGTCCCTACGAGAGTCCTTATCCCAATATGCCTTAGCATCTTTTAGGTAGATCAGCGAAGTGGGGCAAAGCGGAAGGAAGATTTAAAATTATCTATCTAGTTTTTCTATATGTCTTGTTTATGCTCAAGACTTTAAGTCGTGTTAGTTCTTATTATGTTTTGTGATAAGACGATGGTTAAGAAATATTATCTATGATGCTATTATGTGCATATATGCTTTATTTGATTTATACAACCTTGATCTTGGATAAACATGTTACATTCCTTTAAGTAACATAACCTTATCATACCTCCATGTCTATTTGAGGCCATAGACTGACGCAAGGCATATTGATACATTTAGGGTACCCTTTAGGGCATGACAGCACCCACATATACTTGAACTCACACACTTACCTTTATCACCACTGCTTGATTCCTTAATCATACTAATCTTACCAAACCTCTAACATTTTGTTGTAAAAACCTAACCTTGAAAGTAGACATGGATGATGCTTTAAAGATAAGTGTTATCATTTATTTCTTAGGGATAATGTCACAAGTGGTACTTAAAATTTGGCAAAATATGCAATTAACTACCTAAACTTTGAAAATGATCAATTTAGTATATGAACTTTGAAATTGATCAATTTAGTACCTAAAAATAGACACCATCATAGTTCGATTCGAGTCCATAACTGAAATCGAAACCATAAAAGCCAAGCTAGTTCCCAATTCCATCAAACCGATAATTCTCATGGTTTTGATTCCTAAGGAATCAGACCTATATGACTTTTTTTTTTTTTAATTTACATTAAATGAAAAATAAGGTTAAAGTTGATTTATAAAAACTAAAAATTAAACAAATTTAATATGGTCATGTGAATAAAAACAAATACAATTTACTTAAACTATAATAAAAAAATACCTTCAAAAAGTCAAATGTTTCCAATCCTTTCTTACAAGATATCATAATGTATTTTTAAAGTCTTGTAAGATCAATCAACAAAGAAGAAGAACAATTGAGATGAACTGAAGAAGATCCCAATCTTAGTTGGCAATATTTAGTATCTTCCATTATTAATCTGAAGCTAGCAACTATGGAGCAAAAACCTACCAAGTTAACTCACTACACAACCTAGACAACATCACTCTTCACTAAACTACCTTCAAAATTACATCTACTAAACTCTTCTATCAAATCCCTAACTTGCAACACCACCAACACCACTCCCTTCAAACATCCACAGACCTATCTCTATCATCAACACTTTGAAGGAGCCACATTTACGATTTGAAATCAAAACAACACCTATGCTCTTCGTGTCACGCCCTGAGAGTACCTTAGTAGAAGTAGACAAGTCACACATGAATACTATCACTAGATTACCATCGGAGAGTGACATATTTTCCAAATAACAGGATCTTTTAGTTGCTTTGATAAGAAATGATAAATACATGTAAGAAATAAATTAGTAAATAACTACCATAAAAGTATCTTATAATATTACAAACCAAGTAATCTTCTCATAAATCCTCAAATACATGTTGATAAGTTATTACTAGCTATGATATTCTAAATATAGAAGACAACTCATCCTGATTTGAACTATAGGCATCCAGCTTCTAAACCCTTATTGGAGCCAGACTTCTCGAAGTAACTAGCCAATGTCGAAGTGTAAACCTGAAAGGACTGTGGGAGTATGAGCGAAACCATGACTCAGTAATTAACCAGACATATTACCCATCAAACAAGTTATTAACAAATCATATGTGATGCAATCACTCAAACATATGCTCAGATATAAGCTTGGATGATCTAGAATCCAAATAGGAAAAAAGATTTATGCCCTCTTTTTAGGATTGAAGAATAATTACTTTATGACCCATCTGCCCATAAGAGACTAAGTTTATAGGAAAATCAACGATTTCTCGTCTTGGGGTTATCACTTTTAGCTTAATGATGTTTTAACTAACCATTTCCTATATCAATCCTTAGAAACTCCTTAAGTATTAATCATTTCAAAGCGATACTACGAATGGCATTCTTCGTTGCCACTTAGTTCTCGTAGAACCGACGGAGCAAAAAAAAAACCTTGGAAGAACTAACACTTTAGAAAAACTAAGTATTAACAGAGAACTGAAATATTAATACGTAGCAAACTGTCACCGATTTATATATGCAATAATGCAACATATACAATGCATGACCAGGTTATTTAATAAGTCAATAATCCTTATTCAGTTTCATACCATTGTATTATTACTTTCATAATGGTAGATTAACAATCATACAATCAAATCACAACACATTCCAATCAAAACATTTATATTATTATCTTTGCATTACATATTCAACTAATTACAAGCACAAACAGTATAATATGACTAAATTACTTACCTGTTTAAAGTGACTAATCGTAGTAATCAGCTGGAAGGTCTTCTATAATATCAAAGGCACCTATTGAGATGAATGAAATATTCATAAATAAAACATAAATTATATAACTAAACTCCTATAAGTATTTAGTGTCCTATATTGATATTTGGCTTGGTTTCTATTACTTATTTTGGTCCGTTAATGGTCTTATAATAACAATTATTATTTAACATTTATTTTTATTTTGCTTGTCTTGATCTGGTTAGATATTTATATACATTTATCTGGTATTTGAGAAATTGATATTTAATAAGCTTATATCTTCATATTTATTATTACTATTTTTATATTATTCTCTAACTGACCCATTATAGTAACTCATATTTGTTTACTATTGTTTAGTGTCATCATGTTTCTTTGGATCTATTTCATATATTTATTTTGTCATTTTTGAAGTCACATTATTCATAAATTTAGCTTATTTCGATTTCCATTCTTATCTATTTATCTATATAAAATCATTATTTAACAATTATAGTTACTTATAATACTTAATATTTTCCCTATAGTTTTTAGGATTTTAAAAGTTATCAAATATTAAACTTATTATTATTATAAGTATTTTCATTTACTTATTTTCTTAGTAAATTCTATTTTCATATATGTAATATATTATATTTATTATTATTTGTTTATATATATATATTCTGTTCGTATAAAATTATTTCCAGGCAGAGGAGTGAAGTGTGTACGCCGGCATTTATACCCAGATGCCGGTGTACTTAAGTTTTACATTTTATTTTGTATCAGGTTACGTTGGCTTATAGGCCACTAGCTTTACCTCGTATGCCGGCTTTTACGTTGCCGGCGTATAATTCTAGTTAGCCGGCATTCGTTCATTTTACGTAAATATAAATTTTACATAGCTTCTATTCCAATGTAAGCTGTCTCAACACCGTCGGCCTACCCACGTATGTCGCCGGCGTTGAACGTATATACTGCCGTCATATGGGTAGTGTTAACACTGTTCATCTTCTTCTTCGATTTTCCTTTCGTTCATACTTATATTTCTCGATACATATGTATATCAAATCTACTTCTAAGCATTCCTAAAGTGTTCCTCAGTATTTATACATGTTATATATATGCATATATCAGCATATAACCTATATTCATGTAGTATAATCCTTGTTTTACAAATTTAAATGGTGTAACTAGGGTTTTTGTAGAAAGTTACCTTGTTTGGACGAGTTTGATGATATTAATCCTCCTCCCAAGGCTTGTTTCAACCTTAGGATGATAGAAGTATGTTTTAAGACCATGTTTAATTATTTTAAACTACTTAAAAAAAATTAGCTTACCTTGTCTTCCCTTTCCAAGCTTGTTAACGGTTGTGTGGTATATGTTTTAGGTGAGTTCTAATTGCTTTTGAGTGATTGTTTAGGTTGTCTTTGAGCTTGTTTTTGTTGATGATCAGGGATGGTCTTGTGTACTTAAATGTCTTTGTTGGATGTGGTTTATGTGGTTTGTTTGTTACTAAGTAAATGTTTGTATATATAATGAGAAGGGAGCTACATTTTTCTTTCAAAATGGAGATCGAAACCAGTTGGGTTACACCATGATTTGGCTGCATTAATTGAAGTGTTTTGTTGGGAAAATTTCATTGGCTAATCCTTAGTCATGTTGACCTTGTTTGGTGCATATTTGGGCAAATTGCTTGAGAATTTTAGCTGTGCATGTCCCAAAGAATTCCCAGCCACAATTTTGAGTACAATTTGCATCGAAATATTAGAGTAAATAATATTATAATGACATCTAGTTAATTTATCTTAGTTTTAGGATATTTTAATAAGTTAAACGGGTACAAATATGACAATTATTCAAGAGTTTTATCTCCAAAAATTTATATAGAGTTCTACAAATTTTCTAGATTGTTATTAAATTCAACTTTAGGTTTAAAGTTTACATAATAAATTATTTTTAGAATTTTATCTCCCCTGATTAGGGTTTTATAAACTTAATAGGTCAATTTTTGTTTTAGCCTCTAATAGCTTAAGAATTTACTAACTAGAATAAGAGTGTGATCCAAATATTTATTTGAAGTCTAGATTATCAGTTATACATCTGTTTATAATTTTATTGTGTATTCATAATCTTAATGGTTCATCCATAAATTATCGTTTTCTAACTATAGGCGTTATCGAATATCTACTTTTCAATAAATTTGAAATCTTAGTTAGGTTATTTCTTTATCTTGAGTTTTCAATATCCACTATAAAATCTTATTAGTAATCTTAAATATTATCTAGATAACTTTGTTTTAGGGTTTGAAATTACATACAAACTCATTTCTACTTGTGGTTTAATTCTAAGGTCTTGATTCAGTCCTATATTATCATTCTTTTTTCTATTTTTATATTTTCATTTATTTCTATTTGTATGAAAAATCTCGGGGTTTACACTTCGAGCCACAAAACCTCCACCATTAGTCCCATCACAACTAACCTTCATCAAATCAAGGTGCAAACCAAAGTAGACCCATCTGCACTCTTAGCACCTTTCAACCCTGCACCTACCACCATCATAGACTTGAACTAATGGAGTCTCCATTAAGTCAACTCACCATCATAGATACGTGCCACTACCGAATGGTGAACACCATCAATGAAGTTGGTGGACAAGTATTGTTGTTCATTCTACTTATGTGACACGCCTAGAGAAGAATTTCTTCTTTCCAACAAGTATAGAAGGTTGAATGGTTTTTATTCTTTATGTGCTATGGCATAAGCAAATTACAACAGTTGCAAATCATGTTTCCTATGGCAAGCTTTTGGGTTTTTTTTTTTTTCTTTTTAATTTCTCCATGGAACCAAGTAGATTAACCAAATCATACATTTCTTGAGCAAGCTCCTAACTCGAAAGGTAAGGACCCGATGATGAGTGCTTTGGTTTTTGAGCTAGAACCAGTTAGACCTTCCAAAACTAGTGGGTCCTTTGCTAGTTCCTACCCACTTTAGTCGGTTCAAGTCAGTTCCTGGGTCAGAACTGACTTATGCTGGTGTCTACCTAAAAAACTTTGAAATTGACAAACTTAATGCCTAAAAGAACCTAATAGAAGTACTATTAGCATGCACAAAATGTTTGGTTAGTTACTAAATTTATCAATTTTAAAGTTTAGGTACTAAAATGATTAATTTCAAAATTTAGATATCTAATTATATATTTTATTAAAGTTGAAGTAACATTTGTGACATTGACCATATTTCTTTACAGCCTTTTTTTTTTCTTTATTATTCTATTGGTGTTATGTTTAAATGGATTTGTTGTATTTGCTAACTGAACAGAGTTTTTGTATCTCCAATTTGTTATGTTTACTTTACCTATATTCAACATTGTTAAAATCATGGGTCCTTAGAAATCTTACCTGAAAGCAGTTTGTGGGATGAAAAGCACTTGACAATCATTGAATGGAATACATAGCTTGAAGAGATCAATGAGAATAGGGTAATGGTGATGTGCAAGCTTATGTTGGATAAATTTGAGAATGGATTAGCAATTGTATTAATGATTAAAAGGTCATGAAAAACCTATGGTAGCTACTAGTGATTGCTATGTATGAAGCCTAATTTTTTTGTATGTACCTTTGCAAGTCTCAATCAAGCTCTAAATGTAATTAAAGATGGTTTGTGAGTAGTAATGATAAGCCACTTGTTTTAATGTTTGGGAATCTTATCTAATATTAGAAGATGTATAATTGGGAACATTCCCATTTTGGATCAAAATAAATGGTTTGAGGTTTGGTAAAAATTAGAGTTGATGTAGGCAAAGTGTTGAATGTAAACTAGTGGAATTCAAAATAGGAGTTATAAGAGGCTTTCTAAAGGCTAAGGTAGAAGTCAATTGATACCTCTTTGTAAAAAACGGAACCTGGGTTAATAGGAATAAAGAAGAGATTTATTTTCTTAATATCATATACAAAAAATAGCTTGGTATTTGTTTCAAGTGTAGTAGATCAAGGCATTCTACATTGAAGTACAGTATTGAAGGTGGTACAAATAATTATAGTGGTTAGTTAAGGAACCTACACTCAAGTCTCTTTTAAAAGGAGATGGTGCTCAAAGTAATTCTTCACCAACACAATCCTTATCCATGGACATTAGCTTAAGCCCATTAACCCCCTAGGTTCACAAAGTAGTTGGAATATTAGTAAGAACATACCTTTTCTTCTATTGATATTTCTCAAACACATGCATTTCTTCAGGTAAGATGAATCACCTACATCTTACCATATAAATGGACTACTTAGAAATCAAGGTCAATGCTTGTTACACAAATTCAAAGCTATTGAAGTAGTAACCAATAAGTTAGGTCGATACCTTTCAGATTACCTCAACACAAACCTCCCAAGTTCTCCTTTTTGATATGGAGAAAGTGGCTAGCTTGACAAATACACCAATGACAACTAAAAAGGACCATAATTATTTTGTAATCTTATATCCCTAAGCATTCTCTTCCTAAAAGAAATGTTATTTTATAAAATTCCTACATTCCCCTCTAGTAGCCTCTAATCTTTAACCTTGATAAGAACCCTTCCATCTCATTTCTTTTTTGCTCTAATAACCTTATCATTAAAGAGGGTAGTAAAAGACGTTGAACTAAAGAATTCAAATTGAATTTTTAAGAGGAAATGCATTACAATTACAAAAAGGCTATAAGAAAGTTATACTTAATTAGCTAAGCATATTTGATTTGTAATGTACTGAAAATGTGCAAATATATGTGCATGTATTTATGTTAGTATATATTTTGTAGTATAGCATTTTGTCACATCTAAATTTCAAATCATAGCATGATCAGAAGCTCACTTATCTTATCATGATTTGCAACTAAGGTCCAGACAATAAGATAATTATGGTTTGAAAACCAAGACACGAAGTCTGGATGTTAGCTTGATCAAACATGATTAGTCTGTTATTGGTCATGTTCTAGCAGCTTAAGGTTTGAATGCTAATATGTTTTTCCAAAAAGAGTGTTGATGATATGGGAAGGAGTTTGAATGCTAGTTATTGGAGCATTTAATGCTAGAGCAAAGAAGGGAGAAAAAAAGGCAACGACTAGTTCTTTTAGAAGCTTAAAAATATGGGTTATTAGGTAGAGCTAATACTAGAATAAGAGCTTATTAACTACATACAAATACTCGTATAGATTTTCTCAATCCTCTTTGTGTATTAATTATTTCTTGTAAGAGAGAGTCAGTAGTGTGGTTAAGAACTTAGCTTGTAAATTCTTATAAGGCACTACTTTAGATTGTTAAGTGTTTATTAGTGAGTGTTTGAGTTGTGCTAAGTGTGAAAGTAAATTTATTATAAAGACACAACACTTGTGATATCCTGTGAGTGTTTTATTATGTGGTGTGATGTAACTCCTTGAAAGCAAATTATTTTGTGATCAATAAAGTAATGTGAAGTTTTCCATTGGGAGGCAACTATGAGATCATGGGAACTAGAGAGCAGACCAAACTCTACTTTATATGAGGCCTGATTTCTCTAATACCTTCTATTTTACTTTATTGCAATTTACTATGTAGTTTATATTTATATAATTACATCAATTATGTATTATTTTGTAAAAGAAATAAAAATGGTTCTAAAACTCAATCCCCCCTACCCCTGGGGAATTCGAGGTCAAGTGTATATAGGTTTTTTAAGAATTTGCATGACCTTAAGAAAAAGTCCAAATTGGATGTATCGAGCAATGATGTCTCCTTTACTCAAAAGAAAGCCAACCAAAAAGGAAGGAAACCAAGAAAGCTACTGACAAGGTTAAAAAAGAAAAATTAGCCCATGCATGGGCATAATCTATTGAAAACCTTATCAATGTACCAATCTTAGTAGTTAAAGATCCGTTTGATGGTTGTAGTAAGTGACCAAAATCAAATACCAAAGCATTATGATAATAATAAGTTAAACCTATCAAGGGATCTTCCTTGAGGGTTCAAAAGCTAAAAGACCTAATCATTAAGCAAGGTTTGATTCTGGTAATTCTTAAAGGAAACAAAGAATATATCTTTTAGCGTAGGTGGATTAAGAGAGAGCTTAGATTCTACAATGAATTCTATGCTTCTATCATTATGTTTGTATAGGCATGTTCGATTTTTGATGGTCTAAAGATGTAGATCTTGTCAAATGGCTCTAATAAAAATCGTATAAGATCGAATATTTTATTAGGGAATGGTTCTTTATCTTAGAGTTCCTTAGATCTATGTTGATCTTGACTTGTAAGTAAGACATACACTATGAAGTAAAAGCTTTCAGAGGTTGTAGTGAAGATTCCTAGTTATGTTTGGGAGATTTTGATTATATTATGTTTTCATAACAAAAAGATGATGGTAAACTAAAGTAAAAGATTTTCACCAAAAAACTAATGAATGCTAAATTGAATGATAGTTTTTAGGAACCTAACTTTACATGGACATATAAGAGGGAAGATAACAAATACTTTTTAAGAGAATAGATAGAGCTTTAGCTTCATCAAAAAGGTTGCAAAGGTTTCCCATAACCTTGTTGACACATAATGAGATGGTAGGATTCAATCATGAATATTTTGTAATTGACTTTAAGAAGCCTCATATTTGAGAATATGTTGACCACTTCCAATATCTAGAACAAGGATGGATAAGATGAAGAATGGTTGATGACTGTTGGATCATTTCTTAATGATCCAACGACTGCTATTGAAGCCTCATTTTCTTTAGTAGTGAGATAGGTTTAGAAATGGGCTCAAGGTTTTTATAATATAAAAGAATGTCATTATTAATTTTAAATAGCCCATTTTTAATATAAAAAAGCTAAAGGCTTATTTTAGTCCACATAAGCTCAAATTAACTTAGAAAGATATTTTTTAAGTCTACTTTCATGCAAGCAATTCTTGTTAAGAACCTACCAAGTCAAATTTTCCTACGACATCTCTTATAAAACTATGTCTTCTAAACCCTGTCACCAACCTAGAAGAGTGATCTATGGTATTAAATTGGGCCAAGAGTGTAATTATCGAAGCAACCCTCTACAAACCTCAAATGGGAAGAAATTTTCTTTAAAACCCTAGCTCCAAAGGCTTCTTAGATTTAAACTTTTTTAGTGAATTTGTTGTTATTACTTGATGGGAAATGGCATTTGCGAGCTCCTATTTATAGGATTGGCGCTTGAATCAACTTGGAAATAAATTAATTTTGATTAATTTCTAATTGATAAGAAAATTAGGGATTTGACTCAATTATCATCTTGTAATTCCTTCAATCAAAATGGGATGTTATGAGTATATTCCTTGTTGTCTTGCTTCTAGGAAGCTTTGTTTAGCTTCAATTTATTCAAAATCACCATTAATGGTATTCAACTTAGTCCACGTTTGTAATTTTTACCGAATTTAATGATCATTTTGACTACTAATATCTATGAATCGAGACACTTTTTGGTCTTGATTTGTAGTACTCTATGTATGTGAATGATGAAGAAAAAGTGGTCAAAAATGGCCATGAAGATGGTCATTCAAGCTATTTTCATGTGCTAATCTCACCTGCCCAATGTTGAAGACAAGCTAATGTCATGTTGACATCAACTTGGCCAATAACATTGTGCTACATGACATGGGCTGATGCAAGAAAATTAAAAGGAGGCATATTACCCCCTTCAAGAATCAAACCTAGAATCTCTCTAATCAATACCAATGACTTATTCATACAAGTTGTTAGTTTATGCTTTAAAATAAATTGCAAACAAATGCCATATAAGGCTTTAAACTTGGGCTTAATTAAATAGGCCAACTCATTATGGACTATTTAATTGGTTCTAAGGCTTTATATAATTAAAATTCATATTACATTGAGACCAAAATAATTTTTATTTAACACTACAGTACTTATATTTTCTACTTAAACCTATTATTATTATTATTATTATCATCATATATATGTATATATTATTTTTTATATTTTGAAAAAATTGTACATCATGGAATACTCATTTTCATTGTATATTAAAACCATAATGAGGAAAATAGGGTATCTACAACTTACTATCTCATTCTTACAAAGAAGAAGGGTTGATTGAGGGTTGTTTATGGTTATAGCAAGAAGAATATGTAGGGAAAAAGAGAAAGAAGGAAGTTGATTTAATGTATCATATAAGGCACATTTAAATTTGAAGGAGAAAATGACAATATTGTCCCCGTCTTTGAGTGTATCTTTTGATTGCTTATTTCATTTTTCTCCTTTGATTTGTGTGTTTATGAACTTTTGAAACTATCCAAGCACCTTGATGGAGTAGGTACTGGGACCTTTACCAATGTTAGAAAGTTTGCTCAGCATAACTATCTTGGACTTTAAAGCACCAAAAATTTCTATGGACAAACTTAGTAAATGCTAAGTGACATTCAATCCTTCAACAAAGATGCCCCAGCAAGTCTGATAGACATAAATTATCCATGATATTAATTATTGTTTAAGTAAAATCAGGTCTTAAGTTATATTTTGATTTAAGAATTGATACTTAAACCAATAATATTTTAGATTTAGGTAACTTCTAATCATAACAACACACTTTGGAGCAAATTGGAGCAAAATGGACTCAAAACATCATCCACAGCAAGGATCACGGTCCTTTGGTCGCTCGTGATTGATTTTTCTACTAAATGACGTCTTTGATTTTCTTTCATTTAAGTGACACATTGGTTAGATAAAAGATACCATTCATCCAAATGTTGTATTGGTTCACCAAAAGGTACAACTATTCATCCAATTGTTGTATTGGTTGGTTAAAAGGTACAACTATTCATCTAAGTGTTGTATTGGTTCGCCAAAAGGTATAACTATGCATCCAACTGTTGTATTGGTTGGCTAAAAGGTACAACTATTCATCCAAGTGTTGTACTGCTTCACAAAAATCTGAGATTATAAAAGAGAAGGAGAAGACATCCATTAGGAGATACAAAATATAGATAGAGATAGATAGACATTATTCATAGATTTATAGAGATCTATATAGAAATCCACATAGAGATCTATATAGAGATCCACATAGAGATCTATATACAACATATATATATATATACATACACTATATACTTGTATTTGGTTGTTGAAGTGTTCAGATATTTGTATCGTGAATAAGGGAGTATTATTATGTTTTCTTCTATTTTATATCTATTATTCTATTTTCTTATTATATCATGTATGAGTAATTATTAGGATTCGTGTAGCCATAGGGTACATGTATTTCAATGAATTATATATTTAAATATTGTATGAATTCTTAATCTCTTTAGTGTATTAATTTATTCTAATTCTAAGTAGTGCATGATTTAGGATTAGATCAGATTTTCACAGGAAGCGATTGAGAAATCTACCCATGGAATAGATCTGCATTATAGAGAAAGATTTCCCATGATGCCTAGAGATAGGGTTGTGGAATTTTCTACATATAATTAAATAATTACCATTGGGATCATATTTCTAAAGAAATTTTAGTCGGTTGTTAACTAGGAAGAGATTCTAGTAGACAAGATTAGGATTAGGGTTCAATAGACTCGAGAGAGTTATTAAACTAGTAAATGGGAATCTCACAGTTAGGAATGATTTAACAACTATGGAGTTTGTAGTACATGTTATCTAATTGGTGAAGCGAGTCTGAATTATTATTAGTTAATTTAAATTTATTTTTTAATGCATGTTCTAGTATAGTTTTAGTTGAAAATTATTTAAGTAAATTAATATTAAATCTTGATCTAAATTTATTCTGCTAGATAATAATTAATAGGGTGAGTAGTAGTACTTGCCAATGGCCCCAAGGAATACAACCGTATAATCTATTCCTATACTATAATTGATAGGTGTACTTGCCTAGTGCAAACTAGATCATAGGAAAAGATCATAGGAAATAATTTATTAAAACTTGATCTAGTTAGGAAAACGCACGTCAAAGTTCTTAACTCTGTCCAAAATAGTGCACAATGCTTTCAAGACTGCAAACTAGATCAAACATAACTGTGTTATTTGGCTAAGAAATAGGGCCAGCACTCTTTTTTGGTTTGATTCTTGGAGCTAATTGGGTATTGCTGCCTCATGGCTAAAGTAGCTTTGGAGATTGGCAGATTACTCCCTTAAGCTCAAAGATTGTTATCTATCTCCCTTGGAATGGAATGAAGATACCCTTGGATACCCTTAGTTACCCCCTTAATGATGACATTAAAGGGCAACTTGACCAAATCTTTATCGATCCTAACTCACCTGAGCCAGACTTATGGTCTTCGAAACATAGCCTTGTGGCACTTTGACAACAAAATACGCTTATAATATCTTATCCAATGAGGACCAGCCTCTTTTACTACCAAACGCAAGCTTGAAATGGATATGAAATACCCTTTGCTATCCACATATTCAATACTTTCTTTGGCGTTGCATCCATAGTGCACTTCCAACTGATCAACTCAAATTACAGCTACCGAGTCTTAAAATTTATAAATCTATATTCTATCCTTTACTTGGTTTTACAGGTAAGTGTACCTATCATTTGTTGGTATGGATGAGTGTAGGATCATCTCCTCAAGGAATGGGTTACAAACGCTAGTATCGATTAATTTTCCTATTATCTAGCAGTCAAATAATTGAATTGAGTAAATTGAATATAAATCATGCAACTAATCTACACAAAGCTAAATACACAGATTAACATAATAACCAACACAATCTCAACACCAATATTAGTTCACAGCGGTTTACTTCGTCACATTAACATAACTTTTTAAATTATTCTTCCTATCAATTATTGACTGCAAAGACCCTTAAATTATGAGTATTATTCTTAGAACTACTCAATCCTAATATTAATTGGGTCTATTAGAATTCCTTCTCAATTAACAGCCAATTAATACTACATTAAATTCTCATTAGCATTTTTGGATTCCACAAAATATGCAGCAAAGTTCCTAACAATATCTCTATTAGAAGGAGCAATTTATTCTAGCAACCTAGATCTACTCGATGGAATTATTTCTCAACATTTTCCATCGACATCTATTGCAAAATTGTGTCTTGCACTACACATTCTTAACTTTGTTAAAACTCAATTTGCTAGAATCTACAATTAACAGGTTGAATTTCAAATCTATGCATTTTCATGTTAACGTGAATTTATAATTTCTAATTCACTACTCATTCGTGATGGAGAAATAATAACAACAACATAAAATAGACATAAACAAGAAATGAAACATGAGAATAGGGAAAAGAAGAAGACGCCTTTTTAATTACAACTGTAAGTATGTTTTTACAAACACAAACAATGGATTCCGATTGTCTTTCTCAAGTTTTTCTCGGAAAATACAGAATACAACACTTGAAATTGTAACATTTACACACACTCTCTCCAAATCTCGTACACACTCCTTGATGGTTACTAACTATGAATAGTGCAATTGTAAAAAGAATGATTTAGATGATGATTCAATGAATGGGTGTGGTGCTTTTTATACCTAATACACTTTCCTAAGGGTTACAAATGAAGATAGATGAAAATTTATTTGTACCACTTAACAATTGTATTGTTTAGGAAAAATTCGGAAAAGTGCATCATTTTATCAACTAAGAATCACAAGCGTGAAGACACCCTTACAAGCTTCTAGCCTCAAGTTTTTCCTTCTTGATCCACATATCATAAGCGTGAAGACCCTTGTAAGCCTCTATTCTTGAGTTTTTCCATAAATCATGCTCATTATGCCTCCCTTAGTAAGTTTTGGATTTGAGTTTCCTTTAAATTTACCAAAATCACGAGAATGAGATTAACCTTGCTAATTTTTAGAGTCGAGTTTTCTTCAATCCACGCCTGTGACCATCCCTTTAGTAGGTATTGAATTTAAGATTTTCTTCCTTTAAATGGAATCACGGCCTTAACTTGCGTCCTTCATCCTAACTTTTGCTCCTTTGCTTCATTCTTGATAAAACTCTCATCAAATTCCTTCTAATATCTCTGTTATGCCCTAATTTATCCTAAAACGAATGTATAATGCAATTAAGTACCAATTCCATTACAAATATTGTCAATGAACTATAAATTGGACTCAATTAATCGTTAAAAACAAGGATAAATCATACCTATCAAATATCCCCAATTAAGCCTTGCTTATCCTCAAGCAAGAAGCTGCTGGAAATACTTTGAAAACACTGGATAAAACTATGGTGCTAATTGGTTTTAGTGTCGAAATTCAAGACTTTCACACTATTAACTCCTCAATGATTCAATTAACTAGTCGAAGTCATTAAGCTAATCATAGTAAATTATTCTTGAACCTTACTTTAAAAATAAAATTCTAATACAGAAGCAGTATACAGTGATAAGCACGTACAAAGGAATTCAATTACTCTTTCTTCATTCTTTTATTGAATTTTTTAATTTCAATATCAATTTATGATCAAACTCTTTAGTGTAAGCATATACATCAAATGATCCCTAGCTTTCTCCTCTATTGTTTCTTCTTTTTATATAAGTCCAGTTTCTAATGAATTTCACAACCCATGTAATGAACTTTTAGTCGATAGTCCCGAAGGCATCCCACAGACTTACTCATTTGAGTTATAGGATTCACTGAACTTTTATTTTTAAGCAAATTAAGTGTTGAAGTGAAATCCTTTGTTGGTCAATCCTAGGGTAAATGACCTTAGGTGACCAGGTTTTAAAAAGACCCCTTCGAACCTCAAACAGTGCAACACCTTACATGGTTCATCACTGAACTTCTTCTTCATTTTTTTTAGGGAAAAGAAGAAAGACACCAATAATTTGAGGAGATCACCAAATGATTAGTATCCTTTGAACTTGTACTAAAGACCATTTAAGCATAGTATTTAATCTACATTTGAGATTTACTAGAGAAGTTATGCTTGAATCCTTTAAACTCTAAAATTCTATGTTACTTAAGATCAAACTCTCAATTTAAAAGCAAGCAAGTCTACCCCACAAAGATTCCATAAAGTTACCCTGGCCAATAGAAATATGCTCAAAAAGGAAGTCTTTTCATGAGATTCATTCCCGTACTCTAACATTAAAAAAAATTTGTTCAAATCTCATGTAGGTACCATATCTTTCAATTCACTCAATTCAACATAGTTTAGTGCAGTTAATGATATATGACAGGCGTTCATTATCACCAACTCAACTACTATAACTTGGCATGCCAATCATGTCCCCTTCCTCACACTTATTAGAGACATTGTCTCCAGTGTCTCAATTACAACATAAAAAATAAAGGGAAAGGAAAAACCACATAAAGAGAAACAAAAAGAGAACTTAACTCCCCTAGTTAATGTGGTTCGATTCTGAACCAAAATCCTCCATTTCATTCATTTAATTCCAGCAAGTACATCATCCATAAGCATCACTGAAGATTATCAACTGTTCCTTCTTCAAATCAAAGACAACAACAAACAGAAAGTGATATTAATCAATTAAGAAAATAAAAAAAGAAGAAGATTAAAATCAGACGAACCACATGAGTAATGCAGATTTACAATAAAAGCCATCTCGCAAAATTAGGTTTCCTAAAACAAAAAGAAAGAAAAATCAACAAAGTCAATAATCTAATAGCTCTTCTCACTCCGAGCTGCTCTCCTCTTCGTCTTCTTCATCTTCTTCATCCGAGCCTTCTTCAACTTCCTCATCATCTTCATGCTCCTCCATCTCTTCATTATCATATTGTTCCTCCTCACTAATGTAGTAAGATTCACCCACCTTAAGTGCTACTAAATCTAACTCCTCCAATGGATTTGATGGTTCAATTACTTGGTGTGTATCTACTTGAGGCATCGGTAGTGCACTAGTGCTTGGAATGTTCTCATATGGTTGCTCTTAGTGGGGCTCCCTCTAAAACAAGAAGAGATATGATCCTTACATTTTTAGCTAATTTTTTTAGCAGCCTTAATATGATGTTTTGTTGCTTTTTTATTTCCACCACATCAGCTTCTAATCATTTCAAATTCTCAATCGAAAAGCTAGATTAGGATGTAAGTAGTGGCTGAACTCCTGGTGCTTCAGCATTAAAGAGAGGATTTGCAACACTTAATCTCCCCTAACTATAGAATAAGTCATGTGTTATATCCTTTGATTCCGTCATGCTATCTTTAGGTCTACGGGATGCATCTTAGGTCATAGCTTTAAATTTTTCAAAATGTTGGTAATCATTTAGCCCACATATATCCCATTAATCTTAATGTCTGCTTGGCATTGTATAGCATACGCTATAAGCACTCTTATATTGACTTGATGCGGCCTGATAATACTTCCCAATGGTAAGATATCTTTCTTAGTGACTGCTCCTACGCTATTCATCTTAGAATTCAATGTCCTAGCAAGGATGTAATGGAAGACTCCGTAGCTTGTCCATAACATAGTCGAGGCCTTAGATTTACTTGGCCTGAAGTTGTGCTCTCTTGAGATTGATCTCTAAAACTCATCTATGGAAAATCCAAAAGTTGTGAGGGTAGGTAAGTCCTCAAATGGGATTCGCCATTCCTTCCTTGGTATAGAGACACATAGCTTTCACAAATTTTTGCATTGAAATACGATGATACTTCCCAAAGGTGTAAAAGTTTACCTTGAAATCAAATTTATTGGGAATTTTCCTCTTTTCTATTGAATAGAATACCAAGAGAGCAAATGTGGTCACCTTATAGGCCTTTTCTTGAAGGCTAAAATCCTCAACCAAGTAGGATCAGATATAACCACTTTATAACGAACACTAGCCCATAACTCTTTAGAACTTCCCAATCAATTACTGCATTAGGTTGATAACTTTCTTCTGATCATATTATTGATATGCAGGTTGGAAATCTTCCTTTAGGCCTAGTAGAGTAGGAACTAAGCTACTTAAAGTTTTCACATCTTTAGATTTCATAGTTCTTGGTCTTTTGGGTCACTGGGGTACTTTCTGAGAGGATTTAGATGTACTCTTCTTTGGGGCCATGTCTATTTGTAGAGGCAAGGATTAGAATATGTGATTAATTCTAGAAGATGGTGTTATGTGTTATTTGGGTGTGATGATATTGAGAGAAAAGGAAAGGTGTAGCTATGTATTGTGTGTGTAATGAACTAAGGAGAGAGAAACGATGATATATATATATAGTCAATTACCTGGAGTCATGGGCATGAAGTTGCTAATCAAACTTACCTAAGCTTAAGTTCATGGGCATAGAAAGAACCTTAGTTGTCATGCCCCAAAGGGTATCCTAAACGTAACAGTCCGCCACACTTGATATCTAAACTCATGTATGACTACTTTAGTCATTCCATGAGTTTAAACACCGGGTGTAAGGCTTACGTTCAACATATAGGGAACCATACTTTGAATCGAAATAGCTTAAGGAGACATACATAGAGATAAGAATGTAAATCATAACAGTTATATCCAGATTAATCTATTACATGAACTAAGGGGCATACCCCTATCAAAATATTTAGAGTTCTTAGGTCCTCGAAAGTCTCTTACATCAACATATTTATATATAATTAAGGAGATTCAACTAGAAGTCTATGCTTAACATCTAGGTCCCAACTTCTTCAAAAAGCTCCTTAAATTCCAAAAGTTGTACCTGAGGAAAGTGGCCTCTCAGAGATAGCCATAAATATTCATACTGCAACAGGAAACTATAGGGATATAAGCTTATGAGCTTAGTGAGTTTTACTTCCAAAATTAAATACTCAACAAGCAATATATATCAGGCAAGTTATATTAACAACCATATGAAATGCACAAGCACGTAAGCATACAATACATAAGACTTTCCGGGAGTCTTATGTTGAATGGATTTACACCCTCCATTTGAGGTTAGGTGTTTCAAGCCCATACGGCCATAGATTTCAATTTTTCTCATTTACATTGTGGTTGATATAGATGCCCACCCACACATAATTTTGTAGTTGATACAAGTGCCTACACCACTACCATTTCAATTTCCGGCCATTACGCCAACATTCGAGTTTATAGGCTCCTCATTGCCCAACTATTATGCCTTCTTCCCACAAAAATATAATAACCTATGCAATGTGACTCAACATATGATATGCATGGTTAATTTGATTATAAGATCATGGCATATTAATTAGCGATTTAGGGCGATCACAAATATTGCAGAAACTTTAATTTTATACTACATCATACAATATTTACAAAAATTCCATTCCGATATAATTAGCATTGATTCAATCAATTAGAATTCACATGCACATTCCAATTTTATCTTGCCCAAATCTAGTGTCACTATCACTACTAGAACAAGTATAAGCATATAATTTAAAGATAGTGAACTCACTTTGCCATGGTGCAAAAATCTACTTAATTGTAATAATCCTCGAGAAGTTCTAGTTCGTTTCTAAGTCTCCTAGTCAAAAGAAATAACTCCAATGAGTATTTCTATGAAGTTTGAATGAACTTATAAATTCTATTCTAATAAGTTCGTCAAAGTTTGTCTAAAAGGAAATTCCAACTTAAAACGGCCATAACTTGGTCATTTTAACTCGGAATTTCACATATTATATACCGATTTCTACCAATTCGATGAGAGCTACTATTTCTAGAGTTATTTCCAACAAAAAAGGTCGTTTGGTCCATGAAAAGTAGGGTATAGATTGCTATACAAAATTCCCATCCCACAATTCAACTCCTAATTTCAAACAAGCATGCATCAATCCAAAGCTTTGATAGATACTTAGCTATCATTATATCTTGTAAAACTCTATTATCATGAATGTCATGAGATGAGCCATCCATATGTATATCCTCAATGATATGATATCAAAAATTCTTTATGGAAAACTTTTGCTTTGCAAAACTTTTGAAATTACTAGACTTAAGAAAAAAGTTTTTCTTCTTGCAAAATCACACTTGCTTTTATCAAAACTCAACCTTGATGAACTATATACCCAACATCTTCATTATTTTAATAAAATCCTTCATTTTTGAGTTATAAAATAGATGTTTAAATAGGTGGTCTACCTAATTACGAATTTTACAAAATTTTTGAGGAATGAAAACATTGTTTAATCTATTCTTTGAAACCATTCCTTATTTTAGGATTATACTTTGATAAATTTATTTTATCGTTGTCAAAATTAGGTCTTTATTACATGTATCCCCTAGGGCTTCTATTTTTTTTTTTATAAAAATCATCATTTTGGCACTTGAAAATAGGTGTTAAATAGTGATCATTTTCAAATCCGAATTTTAAAATTTCCATTTGAGATTGCTTTTTTGTAAAACTCATTTAATCTTTCGAAAACTATTTCCTAATCAAACTCACTCCTTAAGTCTTCCATTTCTTTAATAAAAATCTTGTTTTGGGGTTAAAAAATAGGTGTTTACACTTTAAGCTTTCCATATTACGAATTTCAAGTTTGTTATTGGGATTGAAACATAACTTTTGTAAACTTTTCTTTGTTTTGAAAATATTCCTTAGTAGATCTAAGCTTTACTCATCAAGATCATTCATTTATGATATCTATTCCCCAAGCCTTTCATTTTTAATGTAAAATACTCATTTTAAAGTTGAAAAATAACTTTTCTAAATAGGGTTCCTTTTTTATCCGAATTTTCAAAAATCATTTTTGTTAAAACTAAAGTAGATCTTGAGCTTTCTAATATTTTCCTACTATCATCATGCTATTACAAGTTATTTATTTGCATAAAACAAAAGCCTAATGCATTTATGAACTTAAAACAACTAGATTTAGTTTATTATACTAGTCATAAATGCGTGAACACTATGATCATCATGTGGATATGATTTAAATGATGAATATATGCACAAAATATTAATAATAACAACATAACTTAGTAAATAAAAAAAGTAATAGCAAAATAACTTAAAGAACAAGATCTATAACATTGTGATGGTAAGGATCTCATGTTCAAGTGTTTCCACATTCCTAGCTTAAATCTCATGGGGATTTTTGAGTGAAATCATACATAAATGATCTTACCATTACATGTTTTTAAGATGGTAAAGAGTAGATCTATTACCTATTAGATGTGTGGAGTAAGAAACTTGAAGAAAAACAAAAGTGTATGTGTGTGTATTGAGGGAGAGGGTCATGGCAATGAGAGGAGGAGAGGGAGAGAAAACTTTATTCCAAAAGTTGATTTTTGTAAAGAAAGAGAAAAAGCGAAATGAAGTTGGTATAAAGAGATTTATATAGAAAAGTGGATTAGGGTTTGTTGTTAAATAAAATGAGTAAATAAATCAAATAGAGAAAAAATAGAGGGAGGGGGGCGCTGGTTCAAAAAGAAGAGAGAGAGAGAGAGATATGTGTGCTGTGTTGTGTAAGTTTCAAACTTAAATAAATAATTTAAGTAGTAAAAATTATATTGGAAAAATAATGTATGGAAAATGATGAAATTGTAAGAATAGGTTGTAAGGATGTAAGAGCAGATTATAGGTAGTTGTACTTGATGAATAGTAGATTATAAATCAAAAAGTATATTAGACAATTAAAGTACCGGTAGTAATAAAAATATAATAAAAATGTTATAACTATAACTTTTATAATCCGAAAAAATCTATAACTGATATATTTGGAAATCTTATGATATTACGATCTAACGGTACTAATATCGTATTTTTAAATATCTCGAGCCCCGGGACACGCTTTTCAAAGTCTGTATCTGATCATGTTCTAAATAGATCGAAAATTCGCTAATCTGATCTTTTTAAATACCTAATATTATTATGAACCAAACGATACTCGTCACTCATATTACGACTCCTTGGTTTAGGAATGTAGGTTTGTCGGATTTAAACTACTAGAGTTTCCTGGGAATTTGTTGACTTAAGGTTTCCGGTTGACTTTTCGATTTAAGGTTTGAACTTAATATTACCCTAAAAATTTTGGGTTTACATTAGTAGTACCTGAGATCAAGTTTCACATCCTCTCTCTAAAATTACAAGCACACTAGCATCCTTAGTAAGCTCTAGGTGCACATAAGGCTTTCATGCTCTAGAGATCAGGGTATAGAAGCCTCCTTAGCAGTCTTTGGGTGTAAACTAGGTACCTATTCGCCCATGTCACACCTCTACTCTTTAGAATCACAAGCACACAAGTGCGTTTAGGAGACTATAGGCACATGATGCATGTCCTTATCCCAAAGTTTACGCTCGTATGATAGCCCTTAATAGGCTCTAGGTGTGTGTCAAGCATTTCTACTCCAACTTTCATGCCCACATACCCGCCTTTAATAGGCATTGGAGCAGCGCTAAATCAACACTGACCAGAAGTCATGCCAGCACTTATCAGCATGATTTGTGGTCATTTTCAATTTCATCGCCGTAAATTTTTTTTAACATGATATATACTATAAACAATATTTACAAAAGCGATTCCTTGTAAAGATAGATACATGTAAATTTAATAACACATAAATATGGTTCACAATTTTTAGTATAACAACTAGTATAATTAATCCACTATAATAAAACATAAATATATATATATATATATATAGAAACAAATAATCATAAAGGATATGTGCTAGTTTATTGTCTCTAACTTGACATTGTAAGGACCTCAAACACAACCATCAACTTGGAGGAGTCTTAATTCCTCCCTGCCATCAGTCATATCCATTTCATTAAGATACAACTTTAACTTCTGTCCATTTACCTTAAAAGTTCCATTTTCTGGATGAGTGACTTCTATTGTCAAGTAAGGAAATACTTTAGTGACAATAAAAGGACTGGACCACCTAGATCTCAACTTCCCTAAAAAAGCCCTAATCTAGAGTTATATAAAAGCACAGGGTCCCCCTCCTTAAATTGTTTTAGGTGTTCAATGTAGGTGTCATGGATGTATTTAGTTCTCTCCTTATATAATCTATTGTTGTCATAGGCCAATCGTCTCCATTCGTCCAACCCATTTAGTTGAAGATTCCTTTTCCTATCAGCTGCCTCCAAATCCAGATTAGCAGTCTTCATGACCTAATAAGCCTTATGCTCAATCTTGATTGGCAAATGGCACACCTTGCCATATACTAATCCGTAAGGGCTAGTACCTAAAGGCATTTTGAAGGAAGTCCTATATGCCCAAAGGGCATCATCTAGCCTTTTCACCTAATCCTTCCTATTTTAAGCAATTGTATTCTCCAAAATTCTCTTTAACTCTTTAATGGGAACTTCAACTTACCTGCTTGTTTGAGGGTAATATGGAATATCTAGCCTATGGTGTACTACATATCTCCTAAGTGCTTTTTCTATTTGGTTATTGCAAAAGTAGGCTCCTTTGTCACTAATCAATGCCTTTGGTGCTCAAAATCTTGAAAATAATTTCTTTAAAAACTTGAACACCACTTTGGCATCATTAGTGGGCAAAGCTTAGCCTTCAACCTACTTTGAAATATAATCAACATCGACTAGAACGTACTTGTTCCCAAAAGAACTTGGAAATGGCCCCATGAAGTTTATCCCCCATACATAGAAGACTTCACATTATAGTATGTACTTCTAGGGAATTTCATCCCACCTTGATATGTTCCTGGTTCTCTGGCACCTATCACAAGTTAACACCAATGAGTTAGAATCCTTAAAAATGCTCGGCCAATAAAAAATTGCTTCCAAGACTTTTTGTGCTATTCTATTTACACTACAATGGCCTCCAGTAAGGCCATTGTGGTAATAGAACAAGATTTGATGCCCTTCTTCGTGAGAGTCAAGTGCCTTATGATCTTATCAGCATAAATTTCAAAAAGATATGGATCTTCTTAGAAGTAATATTTGAACTCTGAGAAGAACTTCTTTTTCTGATATGAATCTAAATCTCGGTAGAGAGCTTCCCAGCTAAACAGTTTGTTATGTTAGCAAACCAAAGCACACCTTGATCCTCCACTGCATGAATTGTATAAAGACTTTTTTCTATCAATTTATCATTGATTTCCTCCTCCTTCGACTCCTCTAGATGGGATTATCTAGCCTAAAATGATGATTGCTGCCAAATTCTCTGCTCCTTTCTTATCTCGTATCTCCAAATCAAATTCTTGGAGCAGTAAAACCCATCTTATCAACCTTGGTTTGGCATCAAACTTAGACAAGAGACATTTCAAGGCTTAGTGGTTAGTGTAAACTACCACTTTGGATAAAATAAGGTAAGGCTTGTACTTGTCAAAGGCAAAGACTATCGCAAGTAACTCTTCTTCGTGGTAGTGTAATTTTCTTATGTGGGTGTTAGAGTTTACTTGCATAGTTGATGGGCTAACAGTGTTTCTCTATCCTTTATCCCAATAGGGCCCCTACAGCTAAGTCACTTGCATCACACATGAGTTCAAATGATATACTCCAATTAGGAGTTAATGGTCTTGTGATCTTGGAGAAGTCTTTGATGAACCTTCGGTAAAAACTAGCATATCCAAGAAAGCTTCAGATCTCATTAACAAAAGTTGGTGGTGACAACTTAGAAATGACTTCTACTTTGGCCATATCCACTTCTATCCCTCTCCTAGACACCTTATGACCCAACTCTATTCCTTATTGTACCATAAAATGGCACTTCTCCCAATTTAACACTAGGTTGGTTTTTGCACATCTTCTCAAAACTTTTTCTAGATTATATAACTACTTTTCAAATGAACTCCCAAATATGGAAAGTCGTCCATGAAAACCTCCATTACATCATCTAACAAATCCCCAAATATAGCTAGCATGCACCTTTGAAATATCATAGATGCATTACATAGCCCAAAAGGCATTATACGGTATTAAACATTTCTCCGGCTCGGGTCCGAACCAAGACCTGGAGAGAACTGCCCATGACGGGTTATCTATTGGACCCTCTCATGCCCCGAGAGGTACCCTAAACGTGGTAATCTCTCGTGTACAATATTAAAGCTAGAAATGACTTCCCTAGTTATTCAAAGGCTTCCATACCGTGCACAAGACATATAACATATCAAAGCGAACGCACCGGAGTAATGTAATTTAGTTTAGCATCAAATAAGAAACAAGGCAAAAGGAATACTTAACATAAAACATATGTAAAGTCAATTATAATTCTTAGGGGCATACCGCTGCTAATGTCTTCAAGATTACACAAATACCTTTCCAAGTAATCTCCCAAAATATTAACATATTGTCATGCCTCGAAGGGCACCATAAACGTGGCAGTCCGCCACATACAACATCAAGACTTAAGAATGACTACCTTAATCACGCAAAAGTCACGATATTATATGTAAGGCGTACAATATATAATAGAAGACGCTATTGGGAAGTGTGGTTTAAGCAAGTAATAATGAACAAAAAAGATTTAGGAATAAAGTTAACCCACAATAACAATTAAGAGTCTATTATACAAGTCTTAGAGGCATTCCTCCACTAATCTCTAAGGATCATATAAAAATGACTATGTCTTTATAAGATGACTTAAATACTTTCACCAAAAGATTTTAAAGGAAGTTTATTCTAAATCTTCGAGTAGATTTCCCCCAAAAGATTCCAAAAAGATGACTTACTGGGATATGTGAAGACCTTGGATATAAGAACAAATGATCTTGTGTGTACAAAAATCTATAGAGGTGTAAGCTTTACGAGCTTAGTAAGAATATTCCCGATCAACATACTTGAAACAAAGACATCAACAAAGTTTATTATACAAGCAAGTGAAATATAACAAACACGTGAGCATACAAAACATATGGTTTTTTGGAACCATATGTTAAATAAATTTACGTCCTTCATTCGATGCTAGGTATTCCGGCCAATTATAGCAAAAAAAATTTTACAAAACCATTTTTCTAGTTCTTATCGGCTAATATTGGACATCAAAAACATGTAGACCTTACTGGCTCCTACTCGCCACATGCAGATTCTACCGGTTATGCCAACCACTACTATCATACCCTTGTCCCGCCAATGGTATAACAACGAATGTAATGGGACTCAATTCGTGAAGTGTATGCATCAAATTTTATTTAAATCTAGCCATTTAATTTCAATTTTTCACAAGTGATCAACAAATTTCTAGATAAATGAAAATTATACACACATAACAAAAGATTATTACAATAAGTAAGTTTTCAGCTCATTTTAATGCCATCAATCAGTTTACTAGTCTAGTGAGGTGGCCTAGGAAATTTGGCCTAATTGGAAATGTCTTAAGATATTTGACTTAGTATATTCAAAATGGGGATTGATAAATCAAATTTTCTACTATTATCCATTGTAAAGGAAACCTCAATAAAGGTTCTTGAGTCAATTTGAACTTCATAATACTCTTAATAAGCCTTAATCTTATTTTAAAAGAGAAGCGGGCATTCTTGTTATACATTTGAGCCATGCCTAGCTAAGCCCATCTGCCAAGTGCCAAGGGCAAGCCTATTGTTTCACATACGAAAAAAAGGTATTACTTTGAACCGTTGATCATTAGGAATCATTTGAAATGTTCTTATCAATGGCTCATTTAGTTTGCCCATCTTAGTTTTCATTAAATGATCGAGATCAAGGTCTTAATTCTATAAATAGGAGCATTATCTTCCTCGTGTACAACGTTAAAAACGTCTGCAAGCTTCACACGGACATAGTCACCATACCTGATTGATTAAGAATGGCCTCAGAACACATCAAGAGCATCATTATTCAATGCACCATCACACACGATTTGAGACAGTTAGATCTATAGCGCACCATCTCCCACACCCAAGAAGAATAAAATGAAAATAAACTCTTTTTACAACATCTCTCGGTGTGTCAATTAGATTAAGACTTCCACAAAAATCACTGTCTGATTCATGGAAAAATCTCCAGAGCTACGTATCTATTTTTCAAAAACATTCGCTTGAAAGAGTAACCACGTTAAAAAGTTTCAAACAAGCTAGCTGAGAGATAATACAACAGTTCCCACTTCCTACATTTAAGTAAAGATATTGACATAAGAGGATACCAGACTCCAAGAATATTCCTCACCTTCTTGAGATATAATTCATCACGACAGTGAAAGGAAAGGTGAAAGATTGTGGCCATTGTAACTGAATATTATGTGGCATAAAAAGAATATATTTTGTATTTTTTTTCAAAGGAACCGTAATGACAACATTGCCATTAAAATCTCAACTAAACCCCCATCCACGTAAGGATCAAAGAAATCATCCAAACCAGTGAGCAAACATGACAAACAAGGTGCCATTCCGCGGCAAAAACTGCATCCTCTACAAAATTCTTAACATAGGAAAGCTGCTATAAAAATAGTGGAAGTGCATAAAATTTTCATGCTGACTATATCTTCCAGAAAACAGAAGCACATATCATGAAGAACCTCTACAGATCTTATAATATCTAATCATTTCACATTTAATCTCAAAAAATATTCCTTATATCGGAGAACTCTGTCATGGGTAAATAAGTAGTCGGAGCCAGCAAGATTAAAAACCAACAGAACAAGCATGCTTTTCAATTGCAAAGCGGAAAAATATGTGACTTGGCAAAAGAACTAATATAACATTATTATTCATGCAATTTCAACCCAACATGAACACCATTGAAGGAGACGAGGTTCACCTACATGAGACACAATGCACGCAAGTTTTGCATATCTTGCTGCAATGTAGAAAAAGCTAAACATACAGGAGAATTAGAAGGCAGGATCAGAACAAAGGAGAATTTGACAGGCATTCTAGACAATACAGAGCCATAGCAGGCTAAGGCAACAATTATGTCACCAGCCTCAAGCCAATCCAAAAGAACTACTGCAAACAATGCATTCAATAACTAGCAAATACTGTTGACCCAAAAAAATAAAAAATAAAAATCAGCATACTAAATACTAGGGTGAAATATGCAACATCAGCAATTCCAAAACAACATAGACAGCCACCATTCAATCCTATTCTACTTGCTGCCTACAACTGCCAAGATACGTATTCCATATTTTGCTTACTAGCCATTCTCCTCATATAAGGCTATCACCACATTCAGCTAGTAGAATAGAAACATGGAAAATTTTCAATTCTTATTTACTAAGTAATAACAATCCCTTCATAGGACCTATGTATAGATACTCCAAATTCATTCCTTCACCTTTACCTTACTGTACACTCGAAACCCTAGCCAATAACCTAACCACCAGCCACCTGGCCAAACCACCACAAGCTCGAACCTAGCCATGTCTAGAATCACAAATTTATTAGTCCCAGGTAACTACCACACCACCTGCCCACATGACCCCAATCACCCCACTCAACTTATGATACGATATGAAACACAGGTCTGCATGAACAGCCATGAAGCATGAAATCAGCCCACATCAAATTAGCTCACGTCAGCCATCATAACCACGTGACCCAAGCACAACAGAAGCCCATTTGCATGACCCAGATGAGACTAGGATCCAGTCATGCACAAGGGGCATGGCATGTGCCCACTGCCTAGGTTGTGGGGTGAGAACCTGGTCAGGATGAATACTGACTGGGTTTCGGGTGGGGCTGCTAGGTCTAAGTTATTCGATGACAACAGTTTCCATGGTAGTTTAGCAGTTTTAACTCTATTCTTAATCTATTAGAATCACTATTAAGTCATACCATGCAAATAAGTGGTTATAATTACTTGCATATTCTATTCTTTTTTTCTGCTTCCTTTTCTTATTAAAGCGAACTGATGTAGGTGCCACTACTAGGGAATGGATAGAGCCTTGATCCACAATATGCCCTCGACGTTGATATGAATTCTAGTTTAAGACAGTTCTATGTTATCGTAACCAGACTCATCGGGTATGTTGCTAACCACAAACCCTCAATAGTGTGTAATCTACAAATATCAGCATAACAAAGGAACAGCTAAAAACTATCACTTGAAATTGGAAAGGCACTGAATCTTATCTTCATAACTAAATAAAACCCTAAAACATTATAATATAAATCTCTCAAAATGCTATTTCATAAGTATTGAGGAAAAGTCAAAACGGAAGTCAGTTCTAGAGATGAAAAGAAATAATAAAAGCAAAAAACTCGTTGAATCAGGATTCGATTTCTCCATGCAACGATAACTCTTCTGAAACCTGCCACGAGCACGTCGACCTCCGAACTTCTTTGGCTCGCACCTTCTAGGATCAGCAACAAGCAGTGTCCTATCATACCTAATCAATACAAAATCAACAAATCTCAACTACAAATCAACTTTTGATCAATATTGGCAAACAAAATTAACGAACCGTATCGAACCAATTTCAGAAAATAACTAGTAATAATGACAAGGACAACAATTTAACGATCATTGTGAACCAAAACTAAAAAATTTAGTTAAAAAGCGAACGCATATGATTAAGAAGAGCATTACCAAAAATCGACGACGTGATAAGAATACCATACCTGACCAAAATATCCTTAATCTCCTTCTTGCTCTGTTCATCGACGTACTTCTGGTAAAATGCCACCAGAGCCTTCGCAATACTCTGGCGAATCGCGTAAATCTGTGAAGTATGACCACCGCGTTTGACTCTGATTCTCATATCGACGCCCGCGAAACGTTGTCGCCCAAGGAGGAGAATAGGCTCGTAAGCCTTGAAGCGGAGGATCTCCCAGTCAACTTGCTCGATTGGTTTGCCGTTAATCATGATCAGGCCGCGGCCGCGCTTGCAATATGTGACTGCGACGGCGGTCTTCTTCCGGCCGAAACATTGCACCGATTGGATGGGCTCCGTCACAGCTTAGCGTTAAGCTTTTGAGGAGGCTGGTTTACTGCTGCGGGTTCATGGGAGATTTTGGTAGGGGTTTTGAAAATAAAATGACAAAAAGTTTATGTTAAAAGACCTATAGGGTCTGTTTGGATTGTCTGTATTTGTATCTTTTTTAAAATGATATGTGTAAATATATCCGATTTGCATATAAATTTTATCTATATTTGTTCTATTTGATCTTTTGATGAGAACTGTCAACTTTTTTTTATCTATATCTATTTCTTGATAAATAATTTATTAGCAAAAAGTTTGAAAAAGTATCTGTATCTGCCGGAAAAAAGCCAAAACAAATAGACTATTAAAAGTGCTGTTTATAAGAGTAATATTGAATTTGTATCGAAGGCATGATTATAAATAGCTCCTTTTTTAGCATTGTTTGTAACAATGTCTTTAGTGTAAACTTAAAAAAAAAATTAAAGGAAAAAAATTTATTGACGATGGTAATGTGATCTAATATTGTCAAAATAAAAAATAAACCTAAATTTAATTTAAAAATTTTTAAAGTCAACATAATTTTAACTAATCTTTTTAATGTTATAGTATCAAGCAAATAAAAGTAAGATCAAGCATGACGTTTAAAAACTTAAAAAGCTTTAGTTATAAAATTGAAAAAAAATAACTAAAGCATTTTATGTAACCCATTAAAATTAAAACAAATAAAAAATTTCAATTTATCAAGAAATCAAATAAAAATAAATAACTATGATGCTTAAATAATTAGATGACATACATTTATGCTTTTGAAATATAATTATATGTTTTTACTCTCATAATTTGGGAAAAGAAAATAAATAACTATATTTAAAAAAATTATAAAAATATCATTGGGATAAAAATAATATCAAATTTAGATAAATTAAACACGTCTTTAAAAAACTAGGTCGTCAAAAATGATGAATATCTGTAAAATTATATAACGTAGCACCAGCAATATTGTATTTAAAAATTACGGGTACTGATTTGCAAAAGATAACATATCCAATAGCCAAAAATCAAAGTACAAAAAACTACCATTATTCTTTTATATGACAATGAAATTTGAATATAAAATGAATAGGAAACTTTGGACAAAATGTTAAATGTCAAATGTCAAACTTTGAGAGGATGGCTATTCACAACATACCAAAGGATAAGAAGAAATCATGCTTCATTTGAATTTTTATTTTGAAAACATGTTTTTTAGTACGATATATTTTGGATCGTTTTCTTAAAATTCTAATTTTTTATTTTTTTAAATTGTATTTTTCTTTTACTTGATAATGTGATGATGAAAACTTGGTTGAACTTGTGTTTAACTTTATGAATTTTGAAATTAAATAAAAATTTATTATTTATTTTAATTTTAATGTGTTACATAAAAAATGCTTTAATTATTTTTTTTCAATTTTATAACTAAAGCTTTTTAAGTTTTTAAATACCATGCTTGATCTTATTTTTATTTGCTTAATACTTTAACTTAAAAAAATTAGTTGAAGTTGTGTTCAGTTTAGGAATTTTGAAATTGAATATAGGTTTATTATTTGTTTTGATTATAATGGATCACATTACCCTCACCAATAAAAAAATTATTTTATTTTAAGTTTGTACTAAAGACACTGTTACAAACAACGTCTTCAAGGGAAATAAATTTTTTTAAATGAGGCATTGTTAAAAACAGCGCCTTCAGTACAAATTCAAAGGCTTTGTTACAAATAGCCTCTTTAGTAATCTATTTCTATAATATGTTTTCACAGGAACTTTTTTCCAGATTTATTTTCAAAATCCATACCAAAATCACCAAAAAACCCTGCTGATGGAGGCATAGAAACAACTAAAACCCTAGAAGTAGAGAGATAAAAGAAAATTAAGTATAAGGTTCCTAGATCTTAAAATAATCAACAAAAAGACAAGGTAATAGCTAGATCACCTCGTATCTTCAAGTAGCGAGTTTTGCGGCTCGTTCACTTCACTATATAGGAAAAGGAGGAATGAAATTCCAATTTAAAATGATTGAATAGGATTGTAATTATAAAAAGTAAAAAAAGTAATTATTGAAGTAAAAGGTAAAATATCTATAATGCCTCGTGTATTTATTATAGAAAGAAGATAATTGTATAAGTGATAGTTTCAAGATAGAAGTATTTATAACAAAAGTTGAAAAATAAAATATTGAATGACAATTCATCTAGTAGGGATATAAATTGTTATTCATCATTTTAAATAATAGAATTCATTATGAATTACCACTCCCCTCAAGTGAACACCGTAATAATAGTTTTACGTTGAATGATGGGAATGAGTAAACCATTCATGTTAAGTGAACAAGCTGTTAGCATTGTCAAAATCAACCTTGTCTCTTGAAGAGATGAGATCACTATAACTACAATGAGCTTATCTTTTCAAGAGACGAGGTTGATTCTGTTCTTGTCTCTTCAAGAGACAAGTTTAGTGTATTTACACGAACCTCGTCTTTGGAATAGACGAGGTTGGCCAATTATAACATCGTCTCTTCAAAAGATAAGTTTGAATTGTCTATTTTTGGGATTATTTTTTGGCTTAACGCGATTAGAGTGATTTTTTTAAATGTTATTATTATTTTCCTTATCCTTAAAACTATCATACCCCTCTACTTCAAAAAAATTTACAGATATACCTATATATATTTTGTTCAATTTTCTTTAATAGATTACATGAGCCTGTCATTAATGCGTTATATGTGTAAATTCAATAATATAATTATAAGTAAAAAATATAAAAATTTTCATCATGAAGTAGTAAAAGTTTTAAGTATAAAAAGTCTATTTAGATTTTGAGTTTAATATAGATTATTCTAATACGATTTTCTTATTTGTTCAAGCCTTTTATGCAAATTTTTTGAAAAAAAAAAATGAAAAAGCAAGCAATTGTTGTTCAAAAGAGCAGCTATAAACATTATGGAGAAGTGGTAATTAAAATTTTAAAATTTGACTTATAAATGTTTTAAGAAGTGTAGTTATAATAACATGGAGAGTTTTTCCATAGTGTTAATTTAATAGTGTTTTTTTTTTTTTAAGTTTAGATTGCTCTCTAGAGTTCATAGATAGAGATAGATCATATATTATATTTAAATTTATAAAATAGAAAAATTCAAATACAAATGTCTCTCTTCTAAGAAAGGGAAATTAATATTATTTATTTTAAAATAAAATTACAAAAATACAACTGGGGCGAAAATAATCCAAGTTTTAGGCAAGTTAAACTCATATCTTGGAGAGACGAGTAGTTAGTGGCTAACTGTGTCTCTTCAATAGACAAGGTTACATATTATACGGTAACATTGTCTCGTGCTATAACTTCATTTCTTCAAGAGATGATGTTACTATAAAATGTGTAACTTCGTCTCTTCAAGAGATGAGGTCACTATAGTAGTGTTAGACTTCTCTCGTGCAAAAACGTGTTTGATATAGACAATATTACAACACCAACTGCTTCTTCAATATAAATCCTTAATACAACAAATCATTTTATACAAAATTCACCTATCAAAAGAAATTATAATCACTTGGAAAAAAATTCAAACATTCCCATATCAATCCTTTGCTACCAAAAATCAACAACATCAAGCTACAACAGTTCAATCAAAACAACATTCTCAACCTAATCCTCTACCAATAACATAATTAAAAACTAATGAAACACAATATAAACAATGTTGGTACTATTGTTCAAGTAATTACATGAAGAGTAAATATATGTAGATGCAATAAAACAAAAATTTAATAAATGCTAATATTTACTATTGCCTCATCTGCTTGCCCCTCCTTTAGCGAACAAATTTACGTAATTCAGGCATATGCTGATCTAACTCTTACTGAGGATGCTCTATAGATGGATTCACCTGTGTGAGTATGACATCCCCATCTCCACCATGGAAATTATGCTAGTAATATGGGATGAGGTCATCTAGCAATGTTAGATGCCTCTTCTATGGAGCTAAAGGTTATGAATGCTACACCTAAGCTCTCAAACATGGGAGTGTCTAGTAGATGAGATATGATGATGATGAAGGTCCAGGCTCATCAAGTTGAACATATGGGGGCAAAAGGCCCATCTCTAATATCACCAGCTTTGTCTTAGCCTTGCCCCCACTTCCAATGTCGGCTAAGGCAGCAGGGTATCCTCACCATGATTATGATCAGCATTGGCTGGTGTCGGTGGCTGATTAACGTTAAACCCTCATGAACTCTTCTATTACACGAATAACATCTTGTGCAGCAATTGGAATGTTAGCTGACAGCATATTAGGTACCTAATAGATGAAATTTGTCTGCAATTAACAATAAACAACAAACTAGGATGTAACGAACAAAAAATAGAATAGTAGCTTCACAATTACACATCAAATTTACTATATGTAGTATCTATGTGCCTCAGTGATACGCTGAGTTAAACATAACCCCTCTTCATTCCCATCTTTACCATAATGGTCTCTTAGAAAAGTTGAGATGAAAATTGATAGGTTTGAAGTCTAGGATTTTATCTATGGCTAGAAGGCATGTCTTAATCAAATCAATGTTGGAAGGTATCATGGGCTATTATATGCAAGCAACCTTCCTACCAAAGAATGTGTTATTAAAAGTAGAAAAACTGGTCAATAATTTCTTATAGGGTAGTTTTGAGAAAAGAAAAATACAAGAAGTAAACTAGGATGAAGTTATAAAGCTTAAGGAATATGGAGGCATAAGACTATGGGCTCTGCGAATTAGGAACGAGGCTTGTATGATGAAGTAAAGCTGGAACATGAGGACTAAGAAAGTATTGTGGACAAAACTAGCCGATCATAGAAGAATGTTAGTTAAAAAGAGGGGTCATTTAACAGGTTCTAAAACCTGAAAACATATTACCAAGATGGTAGGTTGGGTAGATAAATTTTGAACTTACAGACCAAGCAGTGGAAATTCTTGCCTATTTTAGAAGATCAACTGGCCAAATGCGAGTGCTCTTGCCTTTTCATTTATTGAACATTTACGAATGAGATGGAGAATCTCACTCTAGCCAAAGCTTAGTTATATATAGATGTCTGAATTGAAGATAAAATTGGCTATATGATATATACATAAATAACAAGCAGTTTAGGTCTAATCCTACTGTTAAAAGATGATAAGGAGGATATTTGGGCCTAGTGTGATGAAATGGCGGGTAATGTCACAGTGAAGTTAGTGTTAAGATCTCCTAAAATATGTATTGATGATAACGAAAAGAAGTATTTCTAATAAGTTAAGTTGTGCAGTATTTTATGAAGCAACATATTCAAAGGAATTAATAAAGTTTTGAAGTCAGAGACTAACTCAGACGATTACTTATGATAAGCAAATAAAGAGTTTACTCAGAGACTAAATCAGAATGTCACACAGTTTTACAGTTTGAAGAATTAATGAATAAAATTTTGTTTATCAAATTGAAGACCCAGCATCAAAGTTGAATGTATTTGAGTAATACATTCAAATGTGTTCCACAAATTTGGTTCAAATATCCATGGGGAATCAAATTTCAATTTTTGGGAAAATCATGTTTTTGATAACAAAGTCTAAGATGTTGTTTCACGCTTTGAAATTGCAAAGGAGTTCTTTGATTTTGATACTAAGGCATGGCTAGAAAAGATGTGGATACTATTTATTAAGAGGAATTTATTCACTAGTATTATGCTTATAAGAGAGCTAATGAGGTTGGCATTTCATTTGAGATTGCACAGCGAATTATATTTGAGGAGAAAGTTAGTGTGCATAATATGAAGTACTTACAAAGTTTAGAAGCGATCCAGATCTTTATGAAGTATGTTTATGAAGAATAGATTCGAAGCAAGAGAAATTTATTCACAAAGAAGATACGGTTCTATTCTTAAGGGATACGAGGATAAGAATGTGAAATATGAAGAATCTGTCAACAATGGAGGAAATCAAATTCAAATTTCAAGTTCAAGATTATTATACCAGTTGTTGGATATTCAAACTTATCCATTGAGGCAAAAATTTCGAGATAACAACAACCAGATATCAAGTTATTCAAATATTGCAGATTTCGAAGATAAAAACAAGCTGATATCACGCACAAAATCTGGAGCAAAGTTCATCCAATTCATCTTCTAGTCGTTAGAAGAAACAAGAATAAATCATACATGTCCAAGACAGAAAGAATCAACAACATTCATGAGAAAAAGATCTAGCAAACAGAGAACAAAAATACTCCTTCTTTACTTACACAAATCACTGTCAATTTCAATTGTTCTTATTTGATAAAAATTTTGAGGATACTTATTCTTTTTCCTTTGATTTGATTTTACACAATTAGTGTGAGATTGAGAGTTACAAGTAGGCTCAGTAGATTGATTGTTAGCTTAGGAGAAGTTTAGAGAATCAAGGTGAGTGCATTGTAAGCCAAGTGTATTGGTAAGGACAACTTGTAACTTGATTTTTTTGGATATAGTGGAATATACCAGAGGAAGACCGGGTCCCCGACTTGGTGCTGGAAGAGAGGACTGACTCTCAAGGCAAAACCTCTATAAATCGACTTTGCAATCTTCTCTACCCTATCTTTTAATTTCGTGCATTTTTATTTAATTATTTGCGGTGTGCATTAAACTCAGAGAGTCAGTTAGAGAGTAATTAGAAACAATTTTTTTTATTTGCGAATTTGTTTTTGCTTGAGTTCATTTGAGTTAATCTTTTTTATTACGATCTTAAAACAAATTCAATCATTCTAAAGTGTGTCTTAAAGCCATTTCAAACTTGATTAACTAAGTGGGAGCATTTCTAAATTGTTTTTGCATAATTTTTTTTATATAACCAATTCACCCCTCTTGGTTATTCTTTTGGGACCAACAATTGGTATCAGAGCCAGGCTCATTTATTATAACTGAGTGATCCTTCACGAAAATGGCAGATAACAACATTGCAATTAACAACGCTCCTTTGTTTGATGGCACGAATTTTTCTTATTGGAAAATGCGTATGTCTACTTACGTCAACGCTATTGACTTTGACTCTTGGCAGGTTATCTCCAATGGTGATTACAAAGTAGATTTAACCGAAGGAGAAGTGTTGACACCAACAGAGAAGAAGCTCATTGAAAAGAATTCTAAGGCTAAGAATCTCTTAGTTATGACAATTGCATCATCTGAGTTTTATCTAATATCATGTTGTGAAACGGCTAAAGATATATGGGATACTTTATGTATTACATATGAGGGAACTAAAACTATCAAGGATACTAAGATCAATGCATTGCTTCAAAAATATGAACTTTTTAAGCTTAAATCAGATGAAAGAATCAAAGATGCATTTGATAGATTTACTGCCATATCAAATGAATTAACCTCTCTTGGTAAGAAAATTTTAGAACCAGACTTGTGAGGAAAATGCTCAGAATGTTACCTAGAACATGGGATGCTAAGAAGACAGCTATAGAGGAAGCTCAAGATCTGAAGAAATTAACTCTTAGTTAACTAAAGGAAAAACTCATGGCATATGAATCACATCTAGATGCAACAGAAGACGTTGAACCAAGCAAGAAAGCAATAGCTTTCAAAGCTAAGAAAGTTGTCAAGGAGAAATTCAATTCTAAAGAAGAAGATAGTGATGACAAAGACATCACCTTGCTAACTCGAAAACTCAATCGAATGCTCAAAAATAAGAAAGGTAAGGAATTTAAATTTACTAAGGGAAGAACTTACAAAGGTGATGCATGTGAAACAATCAAGAAAAGGAACAAAAGAAAGAGAAGAAGGAAATTACTTGCTATGAATGTAAGAAGCCAGGCCATATAAGGTACAAGTGCCCTACTCTCATCGAGAAGATAAAGAAGTAAAAAAAGAAGAACAAGGCAATGATGGCGACTTGGAGTGATTTAGATGAATCAGAAGTTGACTCAAAGACTACCAGTGAAACAGACGAAGAAGCAAATTTGTGTCTAATGCCTAAATATGAGGTACACACTGACTCTGAAACTGATACTTTTGATTGTGAAATGTATATAGAAACAAAAAAAACTTCTTAAAGCTATTGAAAAGGCAAATGTTAAAATATCTAAGTTAGATATTGAAAATAATCTTCTAAGAAATGAAAAAGACAGTTTAAGTCAAACAAACAAACTTCTTTCTAATAAGAATGATATTTTAAAAATTGATAATGAACAACTATACATCAATTCTGATGTATTAAAGAAAGAAAATGGTGTTTTAAAACAGGAAATTAACAACTAAAAGAAAGAGTAGAGGGTTTATCACATGAAATCAAAAATACCTTCAAAAAATTTAATGAAAGTGAAGAAAAATGGAAAATATTAATAAGTGGCTAGAGACCAGCTTTTATTAAACATAGACTTAGATTATAGCAAAAGGTACAGGTATGGAAACAATGTGTTTGTGAAAGGTGAAAATAAAAATATGGAAGTAAAGAAAACAGTCAAGAAGGAAGATAAAACTAACAGCAGAGGGTATGTCAGAAGAATATTTCAACAGCAAGGATATCCAAGAAAAGATTATAGCAAAAGGTACAGGTATGGAAACAATAACACATATCCTAGAAAATATGGTTATTATCAATATTCAAAGTATAATATAAAATATCAAAATTAGAAGTATGATTCTCCAAATTAGAGATATAATTCTTGACATCAGAGGCACAATTTTCAAAATCAGAGGTATAATGCATTTTCTTATTCATGTTTCTTTTGCAATAAGATATGACATATTGAAAAGTATTGTTTTTACAAGAAAAATTATCTCAATTCTGAACAAGTAAAGAATAATGGGAAAATGAGCTTATCTTATCAAGGACCCAAGCTTGTTTGGGTTCCTAAAAGGTTTGATCACCTTTTGTAACTTTTGCAAGAACAATGAGCAAATATAAAAGGAACTTGGTACCTAAATAATGGGTGCTCAAGTCATATGACAAGTGATGTTTCCTTGTTCTCAAGCTTAGAATGGAAAGAAAAAGGATATGTAAAGTTTGGAGATAATAGTAGAGGTAAAATCATAGCTTCAGGTATGATTGGAAAACCTCCTCATGCAATAGAAAATGTTTCCTTAGTAAAAGGATTAAAACACAATTTACTAAGCATAAGTTAGTTATGTGACAAAGGTTACAAGATGATTTTTGAGGAAAATAAATGTTATGCATTTGATACTAATGATATTAAAATGTTTGAGGGATTTCGAAGGAAAAATGAATATTTAATAACACCTTCTGATATGGACTCGGAATGTTGTTTTCTATCTATGTTTGCAATATACATCTTTGGCATAAAAGGCTCAGACATGTTAACTTCAATCAACTTGAAAAATTATCTAAAAACAATCTTGTTGTTGGTTTACCAAAAATACGTATTAAACAAGATATCAAATGTGATACATGTATGAAAAACAAGACGGTATCTATTTCACATTAAAGTAAGAATATAATTTCTATTAAAGACCTTTAGAATTGCTACATTTGGATCTTTTCGGTCCTTCAAGAGTTTTAAGTATTGGAGGAAATAGATATGGGCTTGTTATAGTTGATGATTTTTCAAGATATACATCAGTGTTGTTTCTAAAAAATAAATATGATGCTTTTCAAGTTTTTGCCAAATAAATTCAAAATGAAAAAGGTCATTCAATTATTTCCATAAGATCATATCATAGTATAGAATTTGATAATGCTAATTTTATTTCTTTTTGTGATGAATATGGGATAAACCACAATTTTTTGGCTCCTTACACACCACAACAAAATGGTGTTGTAAAAATGAAAAATAAATTATACAAGAAATGACTCGTTCTATGCTTAATGAAAGTGGAGTTTCAAAAAATTTATGGGCTGAAGCTGTGGCAACCACATGTTACATCATAAATAGAGTTTATATTAGACCTTTTACATCAAAAACTACTTATCAAATTTTTCGAGGAAGAAAACCTAGTGTTTCTTATTTTCATGTATTTGGTGCTAAATGCTTTGTGAAAAAGAATATACATAACCTTGGAAAGTTTGATGAACGTTCTGATGAAGTAATCTTCTTAGGCTATTCATTAAATAGTAAAGCTTATCGTGTGTTTAATAAAATATCTAAGATTATTGAAGAATCAATTAATGTACGTTTTGTTGAAGAAATAAAAAATGATTGTGATGATTATGATATTTCTATAAAGAATACATCTAATGATGTTGTTTCATATTCAAACAAAGAAGAACCAATCTCTAAAAATCTTATATCTGATTCCTCAGAAGGTAAATCAGAAGGCCACGCATAAGGTAATTCTGAAATGCTTGCTAATGTACTAGAAAGTTCAAACTCTTGGAAGTATAAAACTTCACATCCACCTAAGTTAATTATTGGTAATGTCAATGCTGGTGTTAAAATTAGATCAAAACTTAAGAAATTAAAAATCATTTTGCTTTACTTTCTGAAATTGAACCTAATTGTATTGAAAATGCCTTATCAGATAATGATTGGATAAATGCTATGATGGAAGAATTAAATCAATTTCAAAGAAACAATATATGGAGTTTAGTACATAGACCCTTAGATAAATCTATTATTGGTACAAAATGGGTATTTAAAAACAAGCTAGATGAAAATGGAAAAATAGTAAGAAACAGAGCTAGACTAGTAGCAAAAGAATATTCACAAGAAGAAGGTATAGATTATGATGAAACTTATGCACCCGTTGCTAGATTAGAAGCTATAAGATTGTTGCTTACTTATGCATGTTTTAAAGACTTCAAATTATTTCAAATGGACGGAAAAAGTGCTTTTCTAAATGGTTATATTAAAGAAGAAGTGTATGTAGAACAACCTCCAGGATTTGAGGATCATTTCAAACCAGAATATGTATACAAGTTAAGAAAAGCTTTGTATGGGCTCAAACAAGCTCCAAGGGCATGGTATGATAGACTTAGTGATTTTCTCATAACTAGTGGATTCTAAAGAGGTACTGTTGATACAACTCTCTTCTTAAAACATTTTGATAAGGATATATTCGTAGTTCAAAGTTATGTTGATGACATAATTTTTTGTTCTACTAATGAGAAATATTGTCAAGATTTTGCAAAGCATATGTAGGCTGAATTTGAGATGTCTATGATGGGTGAACTAAATTTCTTCTTAGGCTTACAAATCAAACAAACTAAGGATGGAATATTTATTCATCAAGAAAAAAATACAAGGCAGAAGGTAAGACCTTGACTAGAAGGTAAGAAGATTAATGAAAAACTCTATAGAAGTCTTATTGGATCTTTATTATATCTCACTACTTCTAGACCATATATTTTATTTGTTGTATGTATATGTGCAAGATTCCAAAGTAACCCAACTGAAAATCATCTCAAAGCTGTTAAAAGGATTTTTAAATATATTGCATGTATCAAGAAATTAGGCGTATGGTATTCAAAGAATGAAAATTTTTCTTTAATTGGTTTTTCAGATGTTGATTATGCTGGTTGTAAGATTGATAGAAAAAGCACATCAGGAACATGTCAATTTCTTGGTGATAAATTAATTTCATGGTCTTCAAAGAAATAAAATTAAGTTGCTTTGTCAATCGCAAAGGCTGAATATGTATCTCTAGGAAATTGTTGTGCTCAAGTTCGTTGGATTAAACAACATATAGAAGATTATGGTGTTTTGTATAAAAATATTTCTATTAAATGTTGTTAGTATTTCTCTTTTGATGTTTTGATGATAACAAAAAGATTAAGTATTACTAATGAATTTATTGAGTATACAGAAATCTCAATTTAATGTGATAAGTGAAGTAAAAGTTTTCAAGAACTAAGTAAGAAGTTATGGAAATTTAAAGATAAATCAGAAAGTAATTCAGAGACAAAATAGAAAGACAAAAGTATTCAGAAGGAAACCAGAGAGTGAAACGGCTGATCGACAAGACAAAACTACTCAGAAGGTAACTCAGAAAGTGAACTGGGTACAAGAACAGAATTCGACAAAAAGATCACAGTTCGAATTTTTCAAAATTATTTCATTATTTTGAAGACCCAGCTCCAAAGTTGAGTGTATTTGGGTAATACATTCAATGTTCCACAAAGTTGGTTATTATATCCAAGGGGATTCAAATTTTTTTAATCAACGAATAAAATCTCAAGAACTCATGACAGAAAAATCAAATTAATCCAAGATCAGATTATGTCTGATATTTATGGCTTGGGTTTATATTCAATGATTAAAATATACTTACATGAAGATTACAGAATTCATTTTTATCAAGTTTGACAGTCAGATCAAGAAGGAAAGATTCTATCCTATTCTTTTGGGATTTAGAAGATATTTCACGAGGAAGCCTATCTTCAAGACGGTCAAACAACTATATGGATAAACATCAACGTTTTCAACAGCAAGATAAGATTTGGATAATCACAAAGATATATGAAGCACAAAATCAGGAACTACTGGGGATTATCATCTATCCAATTTTTGAATTCAAATTCACTAGCCGTTTCCAACCGAAGAAGAAGGAGAATTTTACAATTAAATATCTGGAAGACATGAAGACAGAGGTGTGTGTGTGAAAAAGACGAGAATAATCAAAAGCCTTTGAGAATCTCTTGCTAAATTACTGTCATTCGGAATTTTCTTTGAGCTGAAATTTTAGAAACGTTTATTCCTTTGTTTCAAAGCATTGTATATCTCGAATGAGATTTGTGTAGAAGTGAGAGTTACATTTAGTCTCTGTAGATCAGTAAATAGCTTGAGTGAAGCTAGATAGGCTGAGCAGAGTGTTTGAAGTTCTTTGTTGAAGAACAAGCTTGTATTCTCATTTCTTTTGGATATAGTGGAACATATCGGTGTGGAATACCGGGTCCCCGGCTTGGAGCTGGAAGAGAGGATTGACGCTCGAGGCGGAACCTCTATAAATCGATCTTGCAATCTCTTCTCTATCTTATCTTTTTAATTTCGTGTATATTTTATTGTTTATTCTTGCTGCATTATAAACTCAGAAGACCAATCAGAGAGTAACTGGAAATTTAAATTCTACTGAACATTGAACTCAGAAGATCAGTCAGAGAGTAACTGGGAGCAAAATAAAATTTTTTGAACATATTTTTTTAATTATTTGCGAACTTGATCTTGTCTGATATTATTTGAAATTTATCAATATTTGTTATTTAAAATAGAGTTTTAGAAGCCATTTAATTTGAGTAACTAAGTAGAGTGAATTTGGTTGAATTTTAAAAAAGGTTAAATTTTATTAAATAACCAATTCACCCCCCTCTTGGTTATTCTTTCGGGACCAACAATTGGTATCAGAGCGGTTCTCTTTTGATTAATTGAGTGATCTTTGAAAATGGCTGATAACAACATTGCAATGAACAAGGCTCCTTTCTTTGATGGCACGAATTTTGCATATTGGAAAATGCGGATGTCCACATACATTAAAGCTAATGACTTGACTCTTGGCAGGTTATCTCACATGGTGATCATACTGTAACGATTTCCGATGATGAAGTGTTGACTCCACCAGAGAAGAGGCTGATTGAGACAAATTCCAAGGCTAAGAATCTCTTACTCATGACTATTGCATCATCTGAATTTTATGTGATATCATGTTGTGAAACAAAAGAAATATGGGAAACTTTATGCATGACATATGAAGGAACTGAAACTATAAAAGATACTAAGATTAATGCATTACTTCAGAAATATGAGCTTTTTAAGTTCAAATCTAATGAGAAAATAAAGGATGCATTTGATAGATTCACTGCCATATCTAATGAACTGACATCACTTGGTAAGAAAATCACTGAACCAGATTTGTGAGGAAAATGCTTAGAATTCTTCCTAGAACGTGGGATGCGAAAAAGACCGCTATTGAGGAGGCTCAAGACTTGAAGAGATTGACTCTTAGTCAGCTGAAAGAAAAACTCATGGCGTATGAATCTCACTTGGACACCACGGAAGAAGCTGAAACATGCAAGAAAGCCATAGCTTTCAAAGCTAAGAAAGTCAGTGAAGCAGAAACCGAAGATAATGATGACAGTGATGATGAAGACATTACTTTGCTGGCACGAAGGCTCAATAAAATGCTCAGGAATAAAAGAGGTAAAAAGTTCAAATTTACTAAAAGAAAAACTTACAAAGGTGATGCAGGTGAACTATATAGAGAAAAAGAACAAAGAAAAGAGAAGAAGAAATCATTTGCTATGAATGTAAAAAGCCAGGACATATAAAGTATGAATGTCCATCTCTCATTGAAAAAATGAAGAAGTTCAAAAAGAAGAACAAAGCGATGATGGCAACCTGGAGCGACTTGGATGAGTCAAAGCTGACTCAGAAGCTGCAAGTGAAGATGAAGAAGAAGCCAACTTGTGTTTAATGGCAGCATCCGAGGTAAACTCTGAGTCTGATGATATGACAGATAGTGAAATATGTAGAAATGAACAAATTGTTAAAGGCTCTCAAAAAGGCTAATGTAAGAATATCTAAGTTAGACATTGAAAATAAGGCTTTAAAAAATGAGAAAGATGTCTTGAAACAAACAAACAAATTGCTTATTGATGAAAATGACACTCTGAAAATTGACAATGCAAAATTGCATGTAAATTCTGGTAATCTAAGAAAAGAAAATAGTGTTTTGAAGGATGAAATTAAAGATCTAAAAGTAAGATTTGAAGATCTGTCAAAAACCATTAAAAGCACCTTCAATAAGTTTGATGAGAGTGATAAAAAATTAAATATGCTACTTTCTAGTCAAAGAATTGGAAACAATAAATATGGACTTGGATATGAAATTGGAAGTATCAACAACCTGTTATCAGAAGGAAACAATGAATAGACCCATAAACAATAATAACAGAAGGTACCTAGAGTGTGCCCTGAACAAAGATATCAAGTCAGAGGCAACCTCAGAAGGTCCAGTCAGCGATACACTCCAAGGTATCCTAGACAAAATAGATGGAACCAGGTAAATGCAAGATATAATTTAAGACCTACCTATACTTGTTTCTTCTGCAATAAAGTAGGACACATTGAAAAGTATTGCTTTTATAAAAAGAACAAGCTCAATTCGAATCAAGTAAATAATAAGGAGAAAATGAGCTTATCTTATCAAGGACCCAAGCTTGTCTGGGTTCCTAAAAGGGTTTGATAGCCTTTTATGATTAATTGCAGGAACAAGGAGCAAAAATAAAAGGAACTTGGTACCTAGACAGTGGGTGCTCAAGTCATATGACAGGTGATGTTTCCTTGTTTACAAATTTAGTATGGAAAGAAAATGGTTATGTAAGATTTGGAGATAATAATAGGTAAGATTATAGCCACAGGTATGATTGGTTATCCACCACATGCTATAGAAAATGTTTCACTTGTAAAAGGACTAAAACATAATTTGTTAAGCATAAGTCAATTATGTGACAGAGGATATAAAATGATTTTTGAGAAAAGTAAATGCTATGCATATGATGATAAAGGTATTAAAATGTTTGAAGGATTTAGAAAGAAAAATATTTATCTAATTAAACCATCTGATATGGATGTTGAGTGTTGTTTTCTTTCTATATCTGATAATGTGCATTTATGGCATAAAAGACTTGGACATGTAAATTTTTATCAACTCGAAAAGTTATCCAAAAAGAATCTTGTTGCTGGATTACCAAAAATGATTTTTAAACAAGATATTAAATGTGATACATGTCTTAAAAATAAAATGGTATCAGCTCCTCATAAAAGTAAAAATGTAATATCTACCAAAAGACCTTTAGAATTGTTACATATGGATCTCTTTGGTCCAACAAGAGTTTCAAGTATTGGAGGAAGCAAATATGGACTTGTTATAGTTGATGACTTCTCAAGATACACTTGGGTATTGTTTTTGAAAAGTAAGACTGATACTTTTGATGCCTTTCAAATTTTTGCAAAACAAATTCAAAATGAAAAAGGTTTTTCAATTATTTCTATAAGATCAGATCATGGTACAGAATTTGATAATGCTCAATTTATTTCCTTTTGTGATGAATTTGGTATAAGTCATAATTTCTCTGCCCTTACACACCACAACAAAATGGTGTTGTTGAAAGAAAAAATCGAATAATACAAGAAATGACACGTTCAATGCTTAATGAAAGCGGTGTTGCAAAGAATTTATGGGCTGAAGCTGCTGCAACAGCATGTTATATCATAAATAGAGTTTATATTAGACCTTTCACATCAAAAACAGCATATGAAATTTTTCGAGGAAGAAAACCAAATGTTTCTTATTTTCATGTGTTTGGTGCCAAATGTTTGTGAAAAAGAACATTCATAATCTTGGTAAATTTGATGAACGTTCCGATGAAGCAATATTTTTAGGATATTCATTGAATAGTAAAGCATATCGGATTTTCAATAAAACATCCAAAGTTATTGAAGAATCAATAAATGTGCGTTTTGTTGAAGAAATTAAAGATGATTGTGATGATGATAATACAACTGTGTTTTTGAAAAATGCTACTAATGATGCTACTGTATCAGAATCACCCAAAGAAAAATCACCTAAAGAAACAATGATACTGATTACTCAGAAGCTAGATCAGAAGGTAATACAGATGCTAGTGCTAATACACCAGAAAGCTCGAATGCTTGGAGATATAAAACGGCACATCCACCTGAATTAATAATTGGTAAAGTAGATACTGGTGTTAGAACTAGATCAAAACTAAAAGATTTTGAAAGTCACTTTGCTTTATTATCAGAAATTGAACCAAATTGTGTTGAATCTGCTTTGATTGATGATAATTGGATAAATGCCATGCAAGATGAATTAAATCAATTTCAAAGAAATAATGTATGGAATTTAGTGCCTAGACCATTAAATAAATCTGTTATAGGTACTAAATGGGTATTTAAAAATAAATTAGATGAAAATGGCAAAATAGTAAGAAACAAAGCTAGACTTGTAGCAAAAGGTTATTCTCAAGAAGAAGGAATAGATTATGATGAAACTTATGCACCTGTTGCTAGGTTAGAAGCCATACGTTTGCTACTTGCTTATGCATGTTTTAAGAATTTTAATTTATTCCAAATGGATGTAAAGTGCATTTTTAAATGGTTATATTAAAGAGGAAGTGTATGTTGAGCAACCACCAGGATTTGAAGATCCTTTCAAGCCTGAATATGTATATAAATTAAGAAAAGCTTTGTATGGACTCAAACAAGCCCCAAGGGCATGGTATGAAAGACTTAGTGATTTTCTCATCACGAGTGGATTTCAAAGAGGTAATGTTGATACAACCTTATTTTTGAAACATTATAATGAAGATATATTGATTGTACAAATTTATGTTGATGATATAATTTTTGGATCTACTAATGAGAAATATTGTCAAGATTTTGCAAAGCTTATGCAGGCTGAATTTGAAATGTCTATGATGGGAGAATTGAATTTCTTCTTGGGTCTACAAATCAAACAAACTAAAGAAGGAATCTTTCTTCATCAAGAGAAATATACAAGGCAAATTCTGAAAAAGTTTGGTTATGAAAACAAAAAACAAGTGACTACACCAATGAGTACTTCAGTCAGGTTAGATGCTGACTCAGAAGGTAAGAAAATCAATGAAAAACTTTATAGAAGCCTTATTGGATCTTTGTTATATCTTACTGCTTCAAGGCCAGATATTTTGCTTGCTGTGTGTATATGTGCTAGATTCCAAAGTAGTCCAACTGAAAATCATCTAAAAGCTGTTAAAAGGATATTTAAATATATTGCATGTACTGCAAAATTAGGGATTTGGTATCCAAAGAATCAAAATTTTGAATTGATTGGTTTTTCTGATGCTGATTATGCTGGTTGTAAATAGATAGAAAAAGTACATCTGGAACTTGCCAATTTTTAGGAGATAAATTGATTTCATGGTCTTCAAAGAAACAAAATTCAGTTGCTTTATCTACAGCAGAAGCTGAATATGTATCTCTTGGAAATTGTTGTGCTCAAGTTCTTTGGATTAAACAACAAATGCAAGACTATGGTGTTGAAAATAAATTTATTTCGATTAAATGTGATAATACAAGTGCAATTAATCTGACAAAGAATCCAGTTCATCATTCAAGATCAAAACACATTGAAATTAGACATCATTTTATACGAGATCATGTAGTTAATGGAAATGTGTGTATTGATTTTGTTCCAACTGAAAATCAACTTGCAGATATTTTTACTAAACCCCTTGATAAAACCAGATTTGAATTTTTGAGAAATGAGATTGGAATGTGTTATCCTTTTTAATATTTTTATATTCATATGTTTTTTCTCTTAAAAAATATATATATATATATACAATAAGAATAGTAAATAAATTAATAAACTTTGTGTTTGTGATATTGAATTCGGATGATTATGGAAAACGTGCAAGAAAGTGAATCATTAATCACGTCTCCATTTTCCCACGTCTTTCAAACGGCCAGAACGTGACTCTTCCATTTCCCTGTGCTGCTATTCGTCCTCCAACGTTCTTCTTTTTCTCAAAACTTCAAAATTCTCTCTCATTTCGCGCTCTCTTTCGCTCTTACAAACCCTAACATGGCACCACGAAAATCATCAAGATTAGCTTCAAAAGGTCCTAAGGGCAAAGTTGTTAAAGGAACTATAGAGATTCGTGATGAATCTTCTGATTCAACACGAACACTCTCTGAACTCAAGAAGTAGAGAGAGAAGACGAAAAAGAAGGATGAATCTGTCGAAGTTGAACAAACCAACCCTGAGACAGAGCAAGGAAAGGAAAAAGATTCGTCTTCTTATGAATCTTTAGATGTTACTACCCCAGAATCTGAAGGAAAGACTAAGAGGGTTCAAACCCTAAACCAGACGGTGACTCAGAAAGTTCTAAGGAAGAAATACTAGTCACAGCAAAAGAAAGAAAGTTCGAAAAAGAGGAAAATGTCTTCAAGATCCCCAAAGAAAATGTCAGAAGCAAAGAAGAAGAAGACAGGAAGTTCTTCTAAGAAAAGGTATGGGAATATCAAGATTCTTGATAATTCGTTCATAGATTTTCTTTCTTTAAGAAAAATGGGTTCTATTGGAACCATTGGCTAGATAAAAGGATGTCGAAATCTGTGTAATTTGTCTAGTGAAGTTGCTGGAGAAGTTATCAAGGAATTTTATGATAACTTGACATTGTCGGATGGACTGAAGTTGAAGTCTGAAATAGCTGGGCAAAAAGTTAAGATAACTAGGAAAGACCTTATTTCATGTTTTGGTATGAAAGATGAGAAGGATGATGACTTCTTTGTATCCATTAAGAAAAATGATCTGTTTCGTGAATAAATGATGGAGTGGGAACATATTCTGAAAAAGATGTGTTTAATACTGAGTTTAGTTTGTTGATAAGGCTGCTACACAAGATAGTTGTAGACTGTTTGCTTCCAAAGAATGGTAGTTCTACTACGATTAATAAAACGAAGCTATTGTCATTCTGGCAATAAAAAGAAATTTAAAGCTTGATCTACCATCTTTGATTCTGAAGCATTTGTGGAAAACTAAGTTTAATATGCCTTATGGAAGCATGTTGATGAAGTTGCTGAGGTTTAAGAAAGTAAAGCTGCCAGATAATGCTAAGTTTCCTCAAAATCTGAAAAGAATTGGGGAAATTGTGCTTATGAGAATGAACATCAATGTTAAGCGCAAATTCTGGTTTGCTAAGGATGGAGCTTGGTATGTTCATCCTAAGTTCAGCAAAAGAATTTTTGATTGGGAGAAAATTAAGTCTGCAGTTGAGGGGGAGCACTTACTAAGAGCAGATAGTGGCTCAGAAGGTGATAAACAAAAGAAGGATAAGGAAAATCTCCAACGAAGAGCAGGAAAGGAGGTTATGAAGGAAAAGAGAAGGAAGAAACCTGAATCATGACTGGAGGGAAGTTTGAAATTAAGGAAGGTGAAGGAAAACATCGGACACTGACTCAGATAGTGACTCAGAGGGCATCTCTGTTAAGGGTCCAGGAGAAACATCAAAATCGCATTTTAAGACAGCTATTCTTGACTGATGGAGAAAAGATTTGCTGAGATGAAGGCTGAAGTAGAACACATGTTCGAGGACATGTTTACAGATCCTACTCATGGCTCTGTTTCATCTCCACCTCCACAACATGATTCTGTCCCTTCTCCACCAGCTTTGATGCTGAAATGATGTTGATCCTCCTGAGAAGTCTGAAGCTTCACACCCTGACAGTGAAGTTTCACCACCTCCACCAACAGTGGAACCAGATGTTCAATCCTTTCAGCTGATTCCTATCTCTCAACCCTCTTCAACATCCGAACCACAACAAACTCCTCAAATCATTCTTTCTGATGTTCTGATAGAGTATCTGCAATCATTCAATCCGGCATTTAATTCTCCTCCACCTCCTGAAAGCTCAACTCCTATCGTTAGGTATTCTGGACGGAAGAAGACCACAGCTAGGAAATCAGTCAAGCCTATTAAGAAGACCTAATTTTCTTTTCTGTTGATTTTCCAGTCTGTTATGTTTTTTTTAAGAACTCAGTTGTTATGATCCTTTTAATTCCAATGCATTTCTTTCAGACTATTTGATATTCTCTTTTATGGTATTTATTCTAATTGCTGATAACAAAAAGGGGGAGAAGATATTAAAACAAAGATAATCATGCAAATAATGTTTGATGAATACTTATGCGATTGATGAATGCTTGTGCGATGAATGAATGCGATTGATGAATGAATTTATGTGCGATGCAAATGTTTGTGCAGGTTATATAACTCGTATTGTAATTACTGAATTATCTCTGGATTATGCAAATTATGCAAATGAATAGAGTTATCATAATTTTTTGTTTTAATAGATGGGTTTTGTTATCATCAAAAAGGGGGAGAAATGTGATAACACAAGTGCAATTAATTTAAAAAAAATTTAGTACATCATTCTAAGGCGAAACATATTGAAATAAGACATCATTTTATAAGAGATCATGTAATAAATGGGAATATATGTGTTGATTTTATTTCTATAGAAAATTAATTAGCCGATATTTTCACAAAACCTCTTAATAAATCAAGGTTTGAATTTTTAAGAAATGAAATAGGTATGTGTTACCCTTTCTAATTGTTTTATGAGAATAAAAATAAATTTTTTTTATAATAATGATAATAATTATGAATTTTAATAAAAATACAAGGGAAAATGTGTAGAAATTTTATGGGGAGCGTGCATCATGGCGACTTCATGACTTCATTCCTTAACCGTTGGATTCTTTTTCTTTTCTAAGATATCTTTTCCCTCATCTTTATCACTCTCTAAACAATTTTGTTTTTCAAAATCTCTCATTCCTTCTCATTCTCTATCTTTCGTGATTCCTCTCTATCTCAAACATAGCACCACGAAAATCTTCTAGATTAGCTTTCAAGATTCCTAAAGCCAAAACACCAAAGGAAAAAGGAGAAATTAGTGTTGAAACATCGGATTCTTCATCCTCTGAGCATGACATAATCCAAGAGAAACGAACCAAGAATAAAGAAGAACAGAAAGGAAATGTAGAGAAGGAATAGGACATGCAACCATCTGATGTTAATCCAAAGAAGGAGGAAGCCAAGCAAGTGAGTGAATCAAGCTACGAATCACTGGATAAGATAATATCAGAATCTGCAAGGAATTCAAAAGAAGACTCAAACCCTAACTCAGACGACGAGTCAGAAGGTTCTGAAGAGATAAAAACGCAAGAAAAAGTCAAGAAAGAAAAGGTTTCAAAGAAAAGGAAAGGGTCTGGTGGTTCATCAAAACAAAAACCAAAAGGAAAAAAGAAACGAAAGGAGACAAGTGTTTCCAAGAGGTACAAATCTATAAAACTTCTTGAGAATTCATATGTAGACTTTCATTTCTTCAAGGAAAATGGATTTTTCTAGCATGATTGGTTAGATAGGATAAGTTATAGGAATTTATGTAATATAAAAGATGAAGTTGCTGGAGAGATTGTCAAAGAGTTTTATGACAATCTGAGTTTGGTTGAGAATTTGAAATTGAAATCTGAAGTAGGAGGAAAGAAAGTTGTCATAACTAGGAAAGACTTGATAAACTGTTTTGGATTGCAGGATGAGAAGGATGACGAGTTTTTCATTTATGTAAAAAAGAATGCACTTTTTAGATAAATTAATGATGGTGTAGGAAGCTATCCTAAGAAGGATGTGTTCAATACTAAATTTGGATTGCTAATTAGGCTATTACATAAAGTAGTCATGGACCGTTTACTTCTAAAGAATGGAAGTTCCACGACCATTAACAAAAATGAAGCTAAAGTAATCCTTGACATAAAGAATAGATTGAAAATAGATCTTCCATGCATGATTTTAAGGCACTTATGGAATACTAGAAGAGATATGCCTTATGGAAGTCTCATTATAAAATTGTTGAAGTTAAAAAAGATCAAGCTACTAAAACATGCTACAAATCCTTAATATCTAAAGAAAATTGGGGATATGGTGCTTATGAAAATGAACATTAATGTTAAGCACAATTTTTGGTTTGCTAAGGATGGGGCTTGGTACATTTACCCCAAGTTCAGCAAGAGGCAATTCAACTGGGATGATATTAAGTCTTTAGTTAAGGGGGAGCGTTTGTTACACTCTTAGGGTAACTCAGATAGTTCTCCTGAGAAAGAAAAGAAAGAAAAATCTCCTCCAAAGCAGGCAGGAAAGGCAGTAGTGACAGCAAAGAAAAAGAAAAAACATTCTATTAAGATTGGAGGAAAATTTGAAATCAATGATGGAAATGAGAAAACAAAAAGCTCAGAGTCAGAAAGTGATTTAGAGGCACTGTTTGAAGGTCCTGGAGAATCTTCAACTAAACAACTTTCACCGAACATCATGGATCTTATGCATAAAAGGTTTTATGAGATTGCAGCTGAAATGGCATGAGAGATGAAGAAATATGTCAAGGAAACCATTCTTACTTCTTTACATCCCTCTGTCACTCCATCTAAAGAAGTCAACACGAAAGACAACCCTGTCTTTGAAGATTCCCAACCTTGTCTAGATATTCCTACATCCTCTCCTCCTGTTGAAAAAGGATCTGAAGCACCATCTTTGTATGTGATGCCAATTAATTCTTCACCTTCACCGCAAGCTCCAAAAGCTCCTGAAGTTGCTCTCTCAAAAACTCTCAAAGCTTATTTCTTGAGCAATCCTATTCCGTCAATCCATCTCCATCTCCATCTCCTCCAGGTCATCTATTCAACCTCATGGTCCTTTTCCATAAAGGAAGAAGATGGCAGCCAAGAAGTCTGTTCGTCCCCACATAAGAAGATTAAAATACACTTTTGTTGTTTTTCATTTTTAAGTTCTATTAAACTTTTGCTTTAAACTTTGTGATGGTTATTTTGTTGGACTTTAATCATGTAGTTTCTATGTTTTAATGTTTTGATTCTTGCATATGTTAAGGGGGAGCATTTTCATTTTAATTGATGATAACAAAAAAGGGGAGAAGTAAAAAAAAAAAAATAATATATATATATATATATATAAAATAAAATGTAATGATACAAAAGCCGAAACTAGATGTTTATATTGAATGTTGTATATTGAAATATTTTTTGAGATACCTTTGAATACTTTTGAAAACCTTGACCTTGCCTTACAATTTTTGAAATCATATTTTTTTAAGGGTTTTATTTTCATCAAAAAGGGGGAGAATGTTAAGATCTCCTAAAATATGTTTTGATGATAACAAAAAATCAAGTATTTTTAGATGTTTATATCGAATGTTGTATATTGAAATACTTTTTGAGATACCTTTGAATACTTTTAAAAACCTTGACCTTGTCTTACAATTTTTGAAATCATATTTTTTTAAGGGTTTTATTATCATCAAAAAGGGGGAGAATGTTAAGATCTCCTAAAATATGTTTTGATGATAACAAAAAGATCAAGTATTTCTAATAAGTTAAGTTGTGCAGTATTTTATAAAGGAACATATTCAAAGGAATTAATAAGGTTTTGAAGTCAGAGACTAACTCAAACGGCTACTCCTGATAAGCAAACAAAGAGTTTACTCAGAGACTGAATCAAAAGGTCATACAACTTTACAGTATAAAGAATTAATGAACAAAATTTTGTTTTATCAAATTAAAGACCCAGCACCAAAGTTGAATGTGTTTGGGTAATACATTCAAATGTGTTCCACAAAGTTGGTTCAAATATCCATGGGGAATGAAATTTCAATTTTTGGGAAAATCATGTTTTTAACAACAAAGTCCAAGATGTTATTTCACGCTTTGAAATTGCAAAGGAGTTCTCTGATTCTGATACTAAGGCATAGTTAGAGAAGATGTTGACACTATTTATTAAGAGGAATTTATTCACTAGTGTTATGCTTATAAGAGAGCTAATGACGTGGGACTGATATTTTACTATCTTCCTCGCAATTACTAGTCCAACCATACTAAATCTTTATAATTATTCCCAACATGACTTAATACCTTGCAACATAAAAAACCCATTGTCACACCTCAAAAGGGGGCCTAGAAGGATCGACTTATAATTATCATATCAAGTATATATCCAAAATATGATAATTGTTTTGCAAGTTAGAGGTTGCAAAACTCTACTTAATGTTTACTAACCAACTTTTAATTGCATAAAAACATTTTGATAGCTAAGAAAATATGGATTTCCATGGTCTTCTAGAACCATAGAGAGTCGATATCTCCTACCAAATAGTAAAATAGAATAGATCATATAAATTTTTCAAAATCTCAAACTATTACACAAAAACTCTATTTCTTCTTCTTCTAAGTCTATATCACACATAACAAAAATTTCTAACTTAAATACAAAACATAAGAATTACATTCTAAGCTAATCTTCATACCTTCTAGAACTTCACACTTGTTACCCATTCCCAGCCTAAGATATATTTGCATAAAATTATGAGGGTATGAGCTAAACCACAACTTAGTGAATAACAATGACCCAACCACACAATAAACAAAAGTCATACAAGTGTCATTAGCAAGCATATGTAATACAACACTCAAACATATGATATGCATAGTTTGGATGATCGGAATCCAAACGAATAGATATTTACGCCCTCTCTTGGGGGGTTAAAGCACTAGTTTAAGTGATTTAGGCCTAGGAGAATTGAGAATTAAGGAAGGGGTACTTTCTCAATTTATAGCATTCAGATCATTGCTTTCACACATATATTTCACTAACATTACCTTAAACTTCTCCTTTGTAATAACTAAGGAAGGAGAATTTTGTTTGGAATTCGTTTTGTTGAAACATAGCCTATAACTTCTCCTTAGAGAGTGTCACACCTTAAAGGGTACTCTTAATGCGACAGTCTACCACACTCAATATTAAAGTTTAAGTATGATAATTTAGTTATCCCAGAAGCTTCGATATTGGGTGTAAGACATACCTTCAAGATCATAGAGGATCAAAGTTTGAAACAAGTTGTTTAAGAAGATATTCATAATAGCAATTAAGAATGGAAATCATAACATAAGCACCTTAAATATAAAATATAAAGAGTCTTACAAATACCAAAGGGGTATTCTCCTATAAAAAGATATAGTCCATCATGATCTAATCAAAATAATTACACCATAGATTTACTTAGAAGTCTAAGTTTATTTCTAGTCTTGGACTTTATCCAAAAACTCCTGAATCCAAAAGGGTAGTACTTAGGAAAAGTAACATCGGGGCTTCAACCACAAATACGGTTGTTGTAAAAGATATCTAAGAAGGGGTAAGATTACTTGCTTAGTGAGAATTATTTCCACAATAAAATACCCGAACAATCAATATTCAAGCAAGTTATTTAGACAAGCATATGAAAAGTAACAAACACATGAGCATACAATACATATGATTTTCCAGGAATCATATGTTGAATGGATTTATCCCTCCATTCAAGGTTAGGTGTTCTAGGCCATACAGACCATTATTTGCAAATAAGGTTTTTGTAGTTTTATGCAAGCCACTACTAGCCACTAAAAATGTAGTTAATTCGGGTGTCTACTCACCATTTTATCCGAGCGATCATTCGCCATTAAGTAGAGTTTCAGGCTCTACAGACCTCATTACTATGCCCCTGTCCCACCAAATGTATAGTAATGAATGCAATGTGACTCACTACGTGATATGCGTGAATCAATTTAATCAACTACTTATTGCATGATATTAGATATTTCAAAGGTGATCATAGAATTTACAAACATATCATTTCTATACTATATCAAACATTTATTATAGGCAATTCCCACCTCAATATACTTAACATAATTTTCAACCATATATGTAAGGCACATGTGCTTTCTCATTTTTATCTTTTCCTAGTTCTAGTGCTGTTAATCTACAAGTCAAAACATAAAGTACAAGAATGTAGTAAATTAAACTCATTCGGCTATGGTGTAGACCACTTCTAGTCGTAGTAATCTTCGGGTGTGGGAACTCGAGCTCTACATCACCTAAACAATGGAAATACCTAAAATGATTATTTCTTAGAAGTTCTACTTAAACTTGTAAATTCTATTTCACCTAGTTCGTCGAAATTCGTATGGGGCAAAACTTTAATTTAAAATGACCATAAGTTACTCATTTTAACTCGGAATTTCGCATATTATATACCATTTTCTACCTACTTGAAAAGACCCATCTATATCTAAGGTTGTTTTTATCATAAAAGGTCATTTGGGTTCTAAAAAGATGTGGTACATATATGTCACGAAATTCCCAACCCTCAAAACTTAATTTTTTTCAAACTTTTTATCAACAAAAAATCTCATAGCAATAGTATAAATATTTATATAGTTGAAAAATCCTTTTTAATACATATTCAACTCATATTATACACATGATTATAATAATATTGCCTTAATAAATGATTTTTCATAAAACAACTTATTTTAGTAGTTTGAAAAAGCAAAGCTTGACAAATTTATTTTAAGTTGTTGGAAATAAAGCTAAAATTTTTTAGTTATTAAGTGTGTGATATAATTATTTTTCCTTAACTCTTAAAAGGTAATTTAAATTAAAAAATTTTAGTCCTTTCAAGTTAGCTACCAATTTCATTCCTAAGTAGACTTTACTTGGTGAGTTGATTTTAACTTGGTTTGAAAAGCTTGTCTTGACCTTTGTACTTATTAAAATGTTAGTGCGGGTCTCCTAAATAAGTTTTTTTTTTTAATTATGTAATAAAGAATTATCAATCTTAAGGTTTTAAAAGATATTTTTATTCTTGAAGTTTGAAAAATGGGTAAAGATTACTTAGTTAAATTTTGAAAAAGTCATTGTATATAAACAACACTAAAATCTATGATGAACTTGTCTAAAATTCTTTGAAAAAAATTTTGTTGAAATAAATTTCTAAATTTTAATGGAACTTTTCCTAAGTGATAAAATTACATTCTTATAGTGAGTTGAGCTTAATTTCTTTACTTAAGAAAGAACTTTTGTCTTTATTAATATAACAACATAATTATGCATGAATATGAGTTTATAGTTAAATAACATGACAAAAATAATTAATATGAAAGATAGAAAATATAGAAATAAGCACATAATAAGTATCAAGTATTAGAAGTCTTAGCTTGTTTCAAGGCTTTCGAAATTAGACATGGGCAAGTCCAAAAGAAAAATTAAAGAAATAAGAAAATCTGTTTTGACTTGATGAGGACAAGTCTAAGACTAAAAAGACTAGTCTTAATATAATAGTATGAAATAAATAAATAAACTGCAAGGCATAAGTACATAAAAGTCAGGTCAGTGAGCTTATATGCTCTAAGAAATATATGTATATATATATAAACACATAAATTTAGTAACATATAAAAGTTTGATTAGAGCAATAATAACAATATAACAATAAAACAAAAATAAAATAACATAATAACAAAATAAGACTATATACATGAATAAGAATAAAACATGAAACATAGTATTGAAAGGTTTATGAAACACATACCATGATCATGTTAAGTTACATGACATGGTAAAACAATATTGGTAGGAATTTTACCTAATGTAGAAATGTGATTGGTAGAAAAAGAGAGGTTGTTACTGTATGGGAACCATATGGGAATAAATTGTAGAGAGAAAATTTGAGTAGTGATTTTGAGAGAGTTTTGTTATGGTGAATGAGTGTGAAAGAAATGGAGGGAGATAGGGTATTTATAGATGAATGAGGAGGGAAATTAGTTGTAATTAAATAAAATGAAAAAGAAAAAAATAAGTATGTGTGTGTGCATGGCCGGCATGATTGAGAGGGAAAGAGAGAGAGAGAGTTGATTTGTTTTGTATTTTTGTTAATGAAAAGTAATAATGTATAAGGTGTGATATAAATAACGTTATATAGAAAGGTAAATTGTAAGAAAATAGGTATGGCAGAGTGTAAGAATAGGTAATAGAAAAAGTATAATTAGATGAATAGTAATAAATAGTGTAGAATAGTGACATGAATAGTAGATAAGTCAAATTAATACTAGTAGTAACAAAATATATGTAAATAAGCTATATATGATATTTTTAGATGCTAAAAATTATAAAACTAATATTTTTGAAATCCTTATTTTATTACGAGTCTATCGGTGTTATCAATTATTTTCATCATTCAGTGCATCAGGATGCGATTTTCAAAATCTAATCCTGTTTAGATCCAAAACGAACTAAACTTTGACAAATATGATATTTTTAAACTTTCCTATATTATTATGGACCATAATCCACAATTTTCTCAATTTTTCTGTTTAGTGATTAAGAGCGTAGGATTGCCAGATCTAAATTCACTAGGATTTGCTATAGGTATATAGACGTTAGGGTTTCCGGTTGAATTCTGGTTATAGGGTTTAAGCATAAAACGTAGCATAAATTTTAGAGGCTTATAGAGAGAGCTAAGGAGGGAGGATTTTTTTTTAATACTCATTTTGTTCTTATTTATATACATTGCCAACTTAACCTCACTTCCCTTAAAACCTCATTAACTCCTTAAGTATTAATTCCTAAAGCCAACTCCAACATGGGTGATGTTCTTCAGTGCCTACTTATTTCCCACGAAGCTAACAACCCTATAGTAGCCCAATTGGATTCATTGGACTCTCAAAGGCACTACTATAGACTTGGAATATTAATACCAACACGAACACCATACTAATGCAAGTATGCTATTGTGCAATGCATGTTCATTTAATTAAATGGCCAAACAACATTAAGTCCTTTTATTAAGATGACCAATCAATTAACAAACACTTATCAACAACAACCATCCAACCATTACAAGTAATATGTGATTACTTTTATGTTAGTAACTTATCGACTAATGCAATCATCAAACAACAGTCGAATATTTAATCCCCATGCATATTCAGTTATGTTTATCTTAAATTTAGGTACAACTATATTACAAATACAAGTAAGGCGATAGGGTCAATGTTACCCATCTCTCATCCAAGCTAAGCTATAACAATCCTCTAGTAAATCCCATGCATCTTTCCTATCAACATTCTATCATCAACATCATCATCCTTTATATCAGAATCCAACACAAAAATATAAGGTTAGCTAGGGCTAAATCAGAGAATGTACCAATGGCAAATATTTATTCATGAAATGAAACTTATTTTAAGATTTTATTTTATCAGACACTAAGTAGGAATCCCACCATGGCTGTGAAGATCGCCTTGCCAAGATATGGTAGTTTTCCATTGTCTGTCAAAGTATTTCTTTTCTCTTTGTTTATAATCATTATTACAAAAACATCATCACATCATTCATATTTAAAAATACCCATTTCTTAAGCAAAAATACATTTGAAATAACATATTTTCCATATTATTTATGGTTTAGCTTGACACATTAACCTAAGCTAATTATTAGCCATTAGCCTATTTTAAGTTAATCCTAGCTAACTTAATTAGAATTAATCATTTAATTCAACTACTAAGTCAAATGAATTAAACTTAATCAATCCAATTCATTTTAGCTTACCAAAGTGCATTAGGTCAAGTTGAGCTTAAATTCATTAACCAACTCATTTTATATCTAAGATTCATATTAGCTTAAGTCTATGTTAGCTTAATCTTAGCCAAGTTGAATATATTTACTCAATCTTATTCATTTTAACTCATTCAAGTTCATTTAGTTAATTTGAACTTAGGTTTATTAATTGAGTTTATTTTATACGTAATTACATACACTTAATTAATAAACACAAGTTTTCAACTTCATTTAGATATGTAGCAGTTAAAAAAATTAAAATTTAGGCTTTAATACTTTTAGAATTTCCAAAAATGTGAAAAATAAAAGTTGTAGATCTCCTTTTAAGACTTTCATAGGATTTTGATTCACCTCAATCCAAGTTCGAATGAAAAAGTTATGATGAAAATACGAAATAGCATTGTGATTAGAATATAACAAGGGTAGAGTCATAGCTATGATTCTCCAAAAATGGAACACTAGATGCTACTAAGGGGAAAATCACGCTCGTGATTCTCAGCTTTTAAAGTCTTAGAACCCGAGGCTATCATGCTCATGATTTTGAAAAACTTTTGATATAGGGTTCGTTTTTGGTTAAATCACACCCGTCATTTTTTAAACTGTCAAGATCAGAGGCCAGTAAGGGAAGAATCACGCCTGTGATTCTTGTATCCCCTATTCTGACTTCCTCATTTGTTCTTTTTACATAATTTTATCAAATTATACACATCCTACTTCACACCAAACACTATATAAACAACATAAACTCATATTTACAACTTTTAACACTTTTATGTTAATATTACTTTTTCAATCATGATCTAACTCACTTCAACAGACTCCTTCTCCATTAATGCATGTTACATGCTTATCTATTTCCTATACATAATCTTTTTCCTCAAACCCAACTCATAGCTAGCCTCATTTCATCATATACATATATGAACAACAACCTAACAAAGGAAAATAACAAAACTTATCTTTGTATTTACTTCAAACTTCTTGATTTTCTTTCACTACTCCTCCTAGGTTCTTAAAGCCATTTTATGCATGATTTCCATCTTCGATCTTATTTCCCACCTTTATTTTCTTCTTTAAGTTGGATTTGAGATGTTGAAGTTATTTTGAGAGAAGAAGAAGATAGAAACATAAAAAGAAAAAGAAAAGAAAG